>CM037861.1:66577006-66939506 GCA_021292105.1 Anadara kagoshimensis | reverse complement strand
AGTGCAAAAGTGTCAGTAATGGTTCTATCATAGTTTGGTAGGCTAAATATAGGTGAATTCTCGTTACGGGTTACGCTAATCGTAACATCAGCCTGGTCTCTCGTATCTGGATAAACAGAGTCATAAGCCACAACACGCAACTACAAATAAATTTTTAAAAAATATTGTAAAATCATGAATATTCATGGCATATTAAATTTCAATATTTACTGAGATTAGCAAATACCAGTCAAGATTATTTTATTTAATTGGCAAAGAAACTGAACTTTACTATCTTTCCAAACACACTTTTTTTCTATATAAATTTCCCCCATTTCATCAACAAATCCCTTATTACACTAAAATTTGGTGTAACTTATGGAGGCAATTATCTCAAATATTAAAGGGTTTACTGCACACACACACACTCACCCACATGCGACTCCACACTCACCCACCCACCCACCCACCCACCACACACACACAGAGTAATACTTACAGTATATAATGTTCCACGATCATTTCTCAAGGCAGCTCTATCGTAAAGCCTGACAACACCAGTTTCCCTGTCCACATTAAGAATGCTGGTGCAACTGTATAACTGACTACTTCATATTGTATTCTGCCCTAAAGATCAAAATAAAGATTTAAATCAGTTTTCTTTTTTCATATCTGATTTTTAAACTGTTTTGTTAAATAAAATAAAATTTTTTCAAAAATCAGATTCTACTTCATATTGTATTCTGCCCTAAAGATCAAAATAAAGATTTAAATCAGTTTTCTTTTTTCATATCTGATTTTTAAACTGTTTTGTTAAATAAAATAAAAATTTTTCAAAAATCAGAAATTTGAGTTGAGTAATGATGTTTTATGCTCAAGTCAAGATTCTTGGGGCTTCACTAACTATTTTCAAATCTTGGTCAAACCTGAATGGGGTTCAAACCCCGGTCTCCTAAATACTAAGCCAGCACTTTACCAACTGAGCTACAATTATGTGTCACATAATTTGACAACTTCTCAAAGTCACGGGCAGTAGATTATACAAAACATTTCTTACCCTGAGGTCTTGATCTGTAGCTGTTACTTGGAAAATGCTAAAATCTGATTGGGCATTCTCTGATACAACGGTACTATAAGGTTCCCTGATGAAAATGGGTGCAAATCTATCTCGCAGAATGTTAATAAACACAGTGGCTGAGGCTGTCCGCTCTGGAATTCTCTGATCACTAGCCCTAACTGTGAACTGAAAATAAAATATAACAAGTGAATGATAAATTGATAAATCTGGTATTTCATTTTAAATTAAAGTGCAACATACAGAAAAACTTAAGTACTAGATTTGGTATAAAATGGCGTAAATTTTACTAAGAGTCAAATACAATAGAGAACTGCAACTCTGAATTTATCAAAATTTCAAACCCATGCACTATGGCTTACAATTTCAAAGGGACACAACTCTAAAGAAAGAAACATAAAATTACCTGACAATTCCCAGACATTTCCTTCATTTTTCAATTCCCTGACTTTTAAAAAATTCACTGACAATTTTCTGGCCTTGAAAAAAAAATTCCCCGACATGTTGGAACCATGGCTGTATTCCATAAGTACATGCCTTAACCACTTAGCCACAAAGGCCCTATTTTTTTAATCATGGAAGTCACTAAGGCCCTATATTTTTTGGAATCATGGGATATTTACCTGATAGTTATTTTGTGTTGTTTGTAGAAGGTACTGCTTCAACGAAATCAATCCGGTACGTGGATTCAAGTAGAAGAAGTCTGTTGCATTGTTTAGGGATGTCACAATATAATTAACAATATCCTGAAGAATAAAAATGTCAAATTTAATTTACATGTATATTTGGACGGGATTTGCATACCGTAAATGTACTTTAAATTTCATGGGTTTAAATTATGGCATTTTTGTAATTTCATACCTTTAATGGGGTGTTATATTCGCAGACTTAAAATAAACTGACTTAAAAATAGAGAATATATATTATTTTATGTGAGGTTAAAATTTTTGCAGAAAATTTTCTACAGCAAAATAAAAAAAAATAATGCCAAAATTGGTACACCAGGAATAATTTACTTGTGCAGTAACATACTTTTGTGTAATTTACATCAAATTTCTAGAATATTAAATACAACATTCTAAGAAAGCTGAGCATTTTTCATCTAAAACAAGTTTTGAAAAATATATTTTTATCACATCTTGATATATTTCCATAAAATTTTAAAGAATTCCAAGAAAATTATTTTTCAAATCAATCAAAATTGATGCAATTAAATTAAGATATGTGTGGGTTCCAACCTTATTCTTGATTTAGAAATTTCTGAGATGATTTTTATCTCCTGCACATACTACAGCTGTAAAAAACTCATAACTAGGGTAGTCTCTTGGATGAGATTAAAAAACTGAGGTCTTGCGTCTCAGTGCATTCTAAAGACACCTCTGTAGAGTTAGAAAGAGTAGGCCCACCTGTGATCGTTACAGAAGGCGCTTACAACTAAAAGCAAACGGAACACACTGAGCAAGATAAATTATAAATCAGCTGGTTACTTACTCCATCTCTGTCAGTAGCAGATATTGTGAGTACAGAATCACCAATTGGTGTTGTATCCGGAATGCTGGCTGTGTATGACTGCTGAGTAAATAATGGACCGTTCTCATTCCTTGTTACAGTTATGTTAACATATGCAGTTGCTGTTTGTCCTCCAACATTTGAACTGGTTCTAGCTCTAACAAGCAGCTATTAAAAAGAAAATAAAAAGTGTTTACAGCAACTGTCAATGTAACCATGATAACCAAAATGTCTACAACAATGGTCAATGTAACCATGGTAACCAAACTTCTACAGCAATGGTTAATGTAACCATGGTAACCAAAATGTCTACAACAATGGTTAATGTAACCATGGTGATCAAAATGTCTACAACAATAGTTAATGTAACCATGGTAACCAAAATGTCTACAGCAATGGTAAATGTAACCATGGTAACCAAAATGTCTTCAACAATAGTCAATGTAACCATGATAATCAAAATGTTTATAACAATGGTCAATGTAACCATGGTAACCAAAATGTCTACAACAATGGTCAATGTAACCATGGTAACCAAAATGTCTACAACAATGGTCAATGTAACTACAGTAACCAAACTGTCTTAAACAAAAAATTGTGTATGAAGCAGAGTGAAGCAATGCTGTTTTACACCTGCTCAAGATTTTTCCACTTATAATATCAAGGCAGTTAGTTCTGGGATGGAGCAATGTTGTATTATACCCATTCCAAGATTTTGCACTTATACCTGACAGGTAATGCTTGGATGGTAGAAATAACTTGGATTACCAAAGAAAAAAATACCAGAGCATGATCAGAATTTAGCCTAAGCAGTAAGAGGGTACATAAGCTCACAATATTAGATTGTAGAGAAAAATCTGACTTTGAAAAATATTTTGATATTCTTTTATTTGAAGTTAACTTTAACTGAAAAGTTTCCAAACCTGGTAGAATGTTAGTCTTGCTGGGTCCGACTTAAGATCACTGTTTACAAGTATTGTTCCCAAGGTTGGATCAACACGGAAGTAGGTATCTCCTGGGTTAACTCCGAGAAGGTCGTATGACGGTGACTGAAATGTAAAATGTCATATTATTAAATAATTGATTATATCCAAGTAAATATAGAAAATCAAAGTTACAAAGTCTATTTGAACCTATAGTATAAGCTTGGCAGCACAGATTAAAACAGATGATCTTCAAATCAATTGCTGTAAACTATAAATAAACTTACATTTTTTGTGAATTTTAATTTTTCACTTATCAAATTACACACCTTTTTACAGTTCTGAATCAAAATGCAATCCTATTTTCTAGTTTTTAATCTAAATGCACTCCATATTTTGGATTTTTTATTCAAAATACATCTGTATTGCATAATTTTTAATCTGTGATGCAATGACCCGATATTCATTAAAATTAGTGCTTTTCTGATGATCGAATATAATCAATAATCAATCGATTGTCACCAGATTTTAATCATGAATAATCAATTATTGATGCCCTTTTTGGTGGGAAGAAACTATGGTCAGAGAACAAGAAATAACACAAGCTTGTGGATGCCATGGAAGGGTATTCCTTGTTCCTTAATCTAATACTAGATGCAGGGTTTGGCTATATTTTTTATTGTCCAAGTATATATAAATGGCACAAAATTAAAATTAGCTCAATGAAAAATGGAAAATGCCAGTTTAAAAAATACTTGATCTAACATCCAAAATTCCCTTTTTTGTTCTCAATAATGAACAAATCTTTATTTTCTATGTATGTGTTACATAATTGATTATTTCTGATAATTAGTCACTTGAGTAGTCCTGATCATCGATTAGAAAATTCCAACTCAATCTCATCCCTAATGAAAAGGCATGAAATTTTACTTGAATCTTCATAAAAAACAACACGCATATGAATTAAGGTGCTCAGAAAAAAAGCCATTTACACTCATTAATTGTAATAAAAATACATACCCCTGGTTGTGCCAATGTTGTGATGACATTTGAATTAATGTTTACATTCTCACTGATTGTAAGAGCGTAAGATGGCAAGGAGAATGCTAGTTGACCTTGAGATCTTATAACTGTCACTTCCACGTAAGTATTAGAAGATCTCTGTGGAGTACCCTGATCTGTTGCCTGGCAGTTTATCTATAAATTAATTTTTAAAAGTATAAATTAAATTAAATAAAAACTTATTTTGTTTTAGTTTGACTTTGTTGTAATCATAAACAAACTTAGCCGAGTAAGCACTACCTGATCGCCAATTCATCTATGTCCAATAAACAATTTCTGGCGATTAAAAATAATCCAGAATCAACAAAGCGTGGCTAAAATACATTTCCGATTGACCCCGATTCTACTTCTTATTATATTCTTGACACTAGTTATAACTAGCAATGAATGGTTTCCTTTTAATTGAGTCAATGTACTAGCTTGTATTACACTTCCTACTAACAAACTTTTTGAACCTGACTAGTTATCTTCTTGCACTGTAGGTCGCAGCGATGACTGGTCAGCTACTGACTCTTAAGACCTATCTGAAAGGTGGTCAATTGGAGCCACCAGCAAAAATTAAATTCAAAACTTGTTTTGTTTATTAGTTCAATTTTGTTTGCTAGTCAAATTCTAATTTGGCTACTAAAATTTGGCAAACATTAGCCATTTCCAACCCTAATACAGACTACCGGTAGTCCATGTTCAAATCACAATAATATTTTTAAAAAAACCTTTTGAATAAATGTCAAATTTAGTTAAAAATGTGAACTTCCAGGTGAGCTTAAAAGAGAAGTTGATGACTGTGGTTTTGTCAAAGAAATATAAAATTGTCAATGTTTGTTTTTACATTATTTGAAAAAGACAAGTTGATAACTTGTTATTGAGGTTACGTCACCTCAAACAACAGTTTTAGTTGATATCATGATTACACCAGCTATATGTTTGGTTACACAGTTTCTTTGTATTAGAATCTTTATTAGGTATTTTAATTGATGATGAAAAGTTTTTTATTACAATGTGTACTGGTGATGTTCAAACACGTTTAGCCAAAACTTTATGTGATATGTATAATAAACGAAAGGGTTTTATTAACGTGCAACCAATATTTTTACTTTACAATTTTTGCTTTACAATGCTATGTGTAAATAACTTTTAACTTGTGTCTCATAAGTCTTTTAAGGCTGGATGTTATTATTTTATGTAATATTTTAATATTTAACATGTGACACATAAATAAAATAAATAAACTAAAGCTAAAGCTAAACTATATTTTAACTCTCTTACCCTGTAGAAGTTAGTATTTGTATTTTCCACAGATTGTAACAATGTGATGACACCAGTTGTAGGATTGATGTAAAAGTACTGAGGTGAAGGGAAATCACCAGTGATGGAATATTGTACAACATTCTGTGGACTCTGAAAATATAAGAAAAAAAAAATAAGAAGAAAAAAATGAAGTTGACCAATAAACTAAGTTAAGGTACATATAGTAATAACTAAATTTCACTGATATTTTTAAAATTGATTGATTGATTGATTGATTGGAGTTTTATGTTCCAGTCAAGAATATTTCACTCATATCCTGACATTACCAGCTATAGGTGAAGTGGCAGAAATTCTAGCTTTTGCACTGCATTCGCAGCAATATGCAGTGAGGTTTCTTTAAAGTGTCATGCCTGTAGCGACACAAGGCACAAGTATTTATGGTCGCCTGAAGGACCTAATGACTTTCATTTCTAAATGTGCTTGGAGTGCTTGGTGAAAGAACAGTCACTACCTACATGTATTTTTAAGTCTTGGTCAGGCCCAGCCGGTATGAAAACACAAGAGCAAGCACTCTACCAAATGAGCTACCATAGTGGTCTCTAGCAAATGAGAGGAATTCTGATGATAAACCAAATGAGGCTTGTTAAGATCCTAGTCGCACTTACCATAGCCATACAGAGTAAAATGTAACAAAGAAATTACATATTTAATAAAAACAAACAATGGCCATGTGCATTTACATTTTGCATTTGAAGGACCTAGTTCCTTTTTTTTTAGATATTGAGTACTTGGCAAAAGTACAATCAATACCTATTTCCATGTCAGACCCAGCCAATGTTTCGAACCCCATTTTTCACAAACAGAGGGGGCAACTTTATAAAACATTAATAAAGCTGTATAATTAACTTACATTTCTGTCAGCATCTGTGGCGTTAACATCCGCAATAAATGAACCGACTGGCGTAGTCTCTGGTATGGTCAATCTTATGAAGTCATTATTACTGAATCTAGGAGTAAACAGATTTCTTAATACATTAATCTGTACGGTTGCAGTAGCGGACCGGCTTGGGAAGCCACCATCATAGGCTAAGACCCTGGCTACATATCTGGAGGATGAATCGGTCGTCAAATCGATATTAGGTCTTGTGCGTATTAAACCACTGACAGAATCCACTTCGAAGAATGTGGGCGTTTCATCATCACCAATCAGCGAGAATCTTATTGTATTAAATGGTGCCTATAACACATAAAAAACAAAATGTATAATAAAAAAAACTTTAAACCATTAAGCGAATAATTTTCCCATGTTTCAAAAGGACAAAATAATCCTTAGTTGTCAAGCACCAAAAATGGTTTTATTTATTATAGCAAGTAATCAACTATAGTGCATATCGGGAAAATTAATACTGTAAAGGTATTTATTTTCGCAGTGCACTAATTTTCGCTTATTTAGCAAACATTTGTTTTAAACGAAAATTAATACAAAACAAAAATTATATCTAACTATTAGTTATAGAGCATATTTCAAAAACGCGAAAATTTAACTATGCGGATATGTCTTCTACAAAAGTCAACTTACTACTAAAAAGCCAATTGACTAATTTTTAATTCCCATTTTACTTACTAAATCGACAATTTTTTAGCCAATTTCAGCAATTTGTGGGACCCTATAATATGTATGATAATTACCTGTGTGTCTTGATCTTGAGTAGTCGTTTGATAAACACTTCTACCAGGAGTGATTGATTCTGCTATAGTTGTGGTATATGGTGTGTTCAGGAACTCTGGTGGGAACTGATTTCTTATAACGCTAATAAATATATCAGCCAGAACTGAAGTGTTCAACTGAGGAGTTCCAAGATCATTAGCATAAGCCCGGAACTGGAAAAAAAAAATAATGAAAATTTTACATTCTATTAGTCAAAGAATTTAGGTTTTGTAAACTTAAGTCATTCGACAAGTAACATAGCCTTTTTTATGGGATTAAGATTTAAAAAATAAACTAGGAATTTCTATTTAAATGATAATCTGTGTTAGGATTTTGTTACATGCAATTCGGATGAGTAACAGAGTCTTTTTACAGGATTAGGATTTAAAAAATAGACTACAAATTTCTATTCAAATGATGTTTGTGTTGGGATTTTGTTACAAGCAATTCAGACCTAACAGAGCTTTTTTTACAGGATTAAGATATAACAAAATAAGCTAGAAATTTCTAATCAAATGATAAGTCTGTGTTGGGATTTTGTTACAAGCAATTCTGACAAGTAACAGAGCCTTTTACAGGATTAAGATTTAAAAAAAACTTCAAATGATAAGTCTGTGTTGGGATTTTGTTGCGAGCCATTCTACATGTAACAGAGCCTTTTACAGGATTAAGATTTAAAATAAGCTAGAAATTTCTAATCAAATGATAGGGCTGTGTTGGGATTTTGTTACAAGCCAGTCCTACTTCCTGGCATTCAAATTTCACAGAGTAAAAATTTATTGATTTTGGACGAAATGACTTGTGCTAACTTTGATGACTGTTCCACTACTGTTATAATACTTGTAATGTACTGTTATCCATAAATAATTATGCTAAATTATATCTGCCATAGGTTTATATCATAAATAATTATGCTAATTTATATCTGCCATAGGTTTATATTATAATCACCATGACAATTTTTTAAATAGAATTTTAATAAAGTATTTGCAATATTTGAAAGTGATATCTTAACTTAATTATTTTTATGTACACAGCACAATTGTTTTTCTTAATCAAAAATTTCTTTGAATTTTTTTTTAATTTCAGGGAAAATTATAAAAATGTGGGGAAAATTATATATTTCTAGATAAAAACACAATTTTAGCTGAAAAACACTCAGGCTTCAAATGATACATTTAAATAAACCAGAGGCTCAGTGTGGCTGAGCCTGTATTGCTCACCTGACTAAAATGCTTTTAAAGCAAATTTGTATTCCAGTGATGAACAAATGCACTGTTTATATCAGACAGAATGGCTAAGGAAATCACTGTAGAACTATATGTACCATTCACAGTTTTTTCAATCTGATTAAAATCACATCTCTCACTTGCTCCCCCATTTTTGACATAGGCGCGGAGTGGGAGATCTGAGGAAACACCGTTTAGGGGCATATGTGAATGACCCATTGTCGTAACATTTGTTGTCCAATGAAATTTCAGCTTCCGAGATTTTGAAAGTGTTATGCCTTTATTGTAAATGAAACGCGCAATTTAAATGGTCAGTTTTAGTTAATTACCATAAGGTCATTCACATATGACCCTCAACGGGGTTTCCTCAGATCTCCCACGACGCAACTATATCAGAAAAGGGCAGAAAGTGAGAGATCTGATTTTAATCAGATCGCAGTTTTTTGGGTTTTTTTTGCATTTGGTCCCATGTTCAACTACATGTATAAATAAATAAATAAGTTTTATTTAGAGGCGGCATATACATAGATGCTTTTCCCATAGGGTCCAATGTGAAACAATGTTCTCCGCTGGCAGCCATGTTTTATGGCAGATCAGAAAAATTTTGGCAATCTATGTAAAGGACCTTCTATACATCATTCCTGTAAAGTTTGGTTCAATTTGCTTCACTAGCTTCAGAGGAGATAGATAGCATATACAGTTGAATCTCGTTATCTCGAACTCGGATATCTCGAACTACCGGATATCTCGAACTTTTTTAAAAAGTCCGAACAGAGTTGTTCTTTATTAAACCAAAATCACTACGGTTATCTCGAAGTCGGATATCTCGAATTATCGAATATGTCGAACAATATTTTCGTCCCCTTGAATGAAAATCGTAGGAAAATTACACTCGTTAACTCGAACAAAAAATTTAGGAGAATTAAATTTGTTAACTCGAACAAAAAAATTAGGAAAATGAATTTGTTAACTCGAACAAAAAATTTTGAGAAATCAAATTTGTCAGCACCTACAGATTTTTTGGTAGAAAAAACACATTCCGACACAAATAAAATATTTGACTGTCGGCCTCGTGTTGATTTTAAAATTACAACATTGCACTGACCTCCCAATTTCCTTAAGCCCTTAATTATTATCCCTTGCATAAGCAATTAAACCATCAAGTAGATTAGCAGGTGTTATAATTATTGCCAAGCTGAACATGGCTTCCGAAAGCGTGTGATGTGAACATTACTCAATACAACCGGAAGCTTGGGGTGATTAAAGTACACAAAGCGAAACTGGTATGGAGACCAAAGCGGACTCCACTATTTGTCGGCTAATAACAAGTAACAGATAATCTCCCGAATTTTTATATACTACATTCTCAATAATAAATACAAATAATAAATAATGCAGTTTCTATATATCATGTTTGAATACATACGATATAGGAGAAAACGGCAATATACAGTTTGACAAGATAAAACCGGAAGCGACTTCCGGTAGGCGTGTAAGAGTTACTTCCCTTTTGTTATCGTTTTTAACATCAGTTATCTCGAACTCCGGATAAGTCGAACTTTTTGCATTTCCCCGTCGAGTTCGAGATAACGAGAGTCAACTGTATATGCTTTTCCCATAGGGTCCAATGTGAAACTATGTTCTCCGCTGGCAGCCATGTTTTTTGGCAGATCAGAAAAATTTTGGCAATCTGTGTAAAGGACCTTCTATACATCATTCCTGTAAAGTTTGGTTCAATTTGCTTCAGTCATTTCTGAGGACATAGTCAAAAATGCGTTTTTCCCATAGGGTCCAATGTTAAACTATCTTCTGCCCTAGCAGCCATGTTTTTCGGCGGATCAGAAAATTTTTAGCAATCTAAGTAAAGGACCTTCTATACATCATTCCTGTAAAGTTTTGTTAAATTTGCTTCAGTCATTTCTGAGGACATAAGTCAAAAATGCGTTTTTCCCATAGGGTCCAATGTTAAACTATCTTTTGCGCTGGCAGCCATGTTTTTTGGCCAATCAGAAAAATTTTGGCAATCTATGTAAAGGACCTTCTATACATCATTCCTGTAAAGTTTGGTTCAATTTGCTTCACTAGCTTCAGAGGAGATAGCATATATATGCTTTTCCCATAGGGTCCAATTTTAAACTATCTTCTGCGCTGGCGGCCATGTTTTTAAGCGGATCAGAAAAATTTTGGCAATCTAAGTAAAGGACCTTCTATACATCATTTCTGTTAAGTTTGGTTAAATTCGCTTCAGTCATTTTTGAGGAGATAGCCAAAAATTTGTTTTTCCCATAGGGTCCAATGTTAAACTATCTTCTGCGCTGGCGGCCATGTTTTTTGGCGGATCAGAAAAATTTTGGCAATCTAAGTAAAGGACCTTCTATACATCATTCCTGTAAAGTTTGGTTCAATTTGCTTCAGGGGTTTCAGAGGAGATAGCCAAAATGTGAACAGTTTACGGACGGACGACAGACGCCAAGTGATGGCAAAAGCTCACTTGGCCTTTAGGCTAAGTGAGCTAAAAAAGCAATACATGGTAAGTATGTATATATTCCTAGAGCCCAAAAATGTAGGTTCAGTAAACTCTTATAATCCTGCTAATCTTCATCTTGGACTGTAATCGATAGATTGATTAAATGGTGTTTTACATCCCAATCAGGAATACTTAACTTCCAGACATCACCAGCTATATGTGAAGTGGCAGAAATTTTTACCTTTGCAGTACACTCAAGGCAATGTGCAGGGATGTTTTTTTTTAACATGTTATGCCTGCTATATATTTCCGCGACATGGGGCATGGATTTTTAAGGTCTCTTCTGAAAGACCCCTGTGACTTTCATTTTCAAATTTCAAATGAAGAGTTGTTGGCAAAAAGATCAGTCACTGCCTATCCTCAAGTTTTGGTCAGACCCCTGTCAGGATTCAAACCCATGCCCATCAAAATACAGAGAAAGCAGTCTACCAATTGAACTACAATAGTGGATATGTTGGTTTGTAAACTATAAATTGACAAGTTTACTACTTACGCTATATGAATTAACATTTGTAGATATATTATACACAGATTTCCTTAGCAATACATCTCCAGTCACGGAATCCACCATGAAGTAACTCAATGTGTTGGCATCACCAGTTAAATAATAACGTACAACATTGTTTGGAGCCTAGAAGTAAAAATACCAAATAATAATACATGTACATGTTAAAGTAAGGTCTTTTTTTAAATGTAAGCTGAGCTAAGTGTGTGAATGTACAAGTATGTGAATGTGTGTGTGAGTGTGTGAATGTGAAAGTGAAACAGAATCTTTTTTTTTTTAAAAATGTTAAAAATTATGATTAAATTATATAGAGTAATTATATAGTCAAACCTGTGTTAGAGGCCACTTCTAAACAAGGGTCAACTGCTTATAACGGTCAGTAAAATTTAATCCCAATTGCTCTTTATTCATATTTTTTTAACCTGTATATAAGGGCCACCTGTCTATAAAGGCCACCTTTACTGGTTCCCTTGGATTGTCTTTATAGACAAGTTTAACTATATTTTCCTTAAACAACAATGACCTTTCATCTGGTCATTTTATTTTATTTTAGTGTAATCAATCAATTAATCTTGTAACATCTTTAATTTAATCCCAATTGAACTGTCAATTTCAATGTAATTTGATTTTTTTTGAGGTATTTTGAGACCAAATAAGGACATAATCATATAAATTACTTTTATTTAACAAGTAGACAGATTTAATTTTAATATTTTGATTGATAACTGTATTTCTGCTGTATAGTGAGAAATATTTGTGATGTATTAATATTCACAATTTTTATGGTCAAGTCTCAGCTAGTCAAAATAAGTACATCACTAAGTTTTCTACATGTTAAACTAGAACTGTCTTTTGAGAGCAAACCCCCCCCCCTCCCCACATAGACTTCCTGACCTTGACCTTTGACTTATGGACACAAATTTGGTATGTGACACATCGTCGCATGTTGGTATACATTTGTGCCAAGTTTGATCAAAATCCATCTATAGACATAGAAGAAATGGAGAGGACACGATATTGGAAGGAACTACCAGATGGACTGACAGGGCGATTTCTATATACCCCCAAAACTTTGTTTGTGGGGGAGGGAAAAAAAATACAAATGGGTTTACCTACCAGCTTGCCAACCACAAAAATAAGTACATGCAAACACATTTCTAAATGCTAAACTGCAAAAGTTTCTACCTGCCAATATGTCTTATTATACAGTATTACACAGATCAATGACTTACAGTTGTATCTGCATCATTTGCAGTAAGTCGAAGAAGAGGAAATCCAATAGACTCTGTATCAGATATGACTCTTGAGTACTGTTGTGGGCTGAATATAGGGCGGAACAGGTTCCTGGTGACTGTCACTTGAACTGTTGTTACATCTGCCAAATTTGGGTTTCCTCCATCTCGGACTCTTACTCTTATCTGAAATAAAAAACAAAGACACAAGCATTATATTTACAGCCAAACAATATTGACCTATCTGTTTTAATTTTAATATTTATTGTAGACCAGTGCATCTATGTATAGGGATCACATGGGTTTTATCCTGTTTACATATTGAGAAAACATGCATTGTTTATGTATTAACTGTGAACCCTATCACTACCCATGTATTGAGTGGATCATACTATATGAATATTCATAATGAAATCTCAAATAGACAAGTCAATGTTGTTTGCCTATACCAGAAAATTCATGTTTCTTCTAAAATAAGGTTGATTCTCTTTTTTTCCAATTTTGAATAAAAAAAAACTATATAAATAGCAAACTTTTGTGAAAATATTGTTCAGTCAAATTTTTTGTAATTTTCTTTACAAGATGACATGGAAGTCAGTGTCTGATCAAATATAACTTGCAAGCTGTACCAAATAAGATAGGATTCTGTTCAATGTCCTTTATTTTATCCCTGGAATATAAAATTTGAAATTACAACAAATGGGTTCGCCCGCACACCACATGATATAGGCAAACAACATTGACTGTCCAGTTGACCTTTAGTCCTTTTTCTGAATTTAGGATTCTTATGTATCCTCTACTGTGAGCTCAAAGCAATGGAAGTCCAAATCTAAACTGTGGTCATATATAGGTTGGTGAATCTGAATCTTCTCTTAATAATCAGAGCAATGATTGTGTTATCCCGAACTTTGACCCAACTGCGGGACATATTGACCATGTGACCCCATCATGGCAAAAGAGAAAACTGTAAGGATTGCTTTTTTTCAGCAGAACTGCCATATGCTTATATGTTTCCATGAAATCATTATTATTATATTTGTCATTTGAGTCAAATTATCAGACGGAAATGCATTTACAATTTCTTTAATTCAGTCAAAATGATTATGATGCAATAGATTTACAATAGTATCTATTGTTCTTGTAACTAAGAGAGCTGAGTTGGGTAATGGTGTTTAACGTCCTAGTCAAGAATATTTCACTAACATCAAGATGTCATAGCAATAGGCGAAAGTGCAGAAATTTTGCATGTGCATTGTGCTGATGGCATTTTACAGCAGGGTTTTTTAGCATGCCAAGTTAACTGTGACACAAGACCCAGTTTATTTTAAGTTCCCATCCGAAAGAACTGTGAGGTTCATTTTGTTATGCTGAGTGCTTGATGAAAGAACAGTCACTACTCACTTTCAAGTCTTGGGTCAGACCCGTCAGGGGTTCAAACCCACAACCTCCCACTTACGGATTGAGCACTCTACCAACTGAGCACCAAACATGAGACTTGCAGATCCTAAACTGCAATATATACTTACGCTGTAAACATTGGTATTGTCCGATGAAATAGACTGGCGCAAGGTAATCTGACCTGTGAATGTATTGATGCTGAAGAAAGTTGGTGCTGAATCATCTCCAATGATGTCGTACTGAAGGGAGTTGAATGGCGACTGAAAAAAATTTAAACAATTTGCAGTTTACAAAAGACCTAAATCCTGAAGATGGGGACATGTTATACCTGTGCTGGGTAATGATGGCTACATAGAGATTCTTTCATCACTACACTAGGAGTTGAGTTGAGTGAGTAATGGCGTTAAATGTCTCAGTCAAGAATATTTCACTTATATCGAGACGTCGCTAGCTGTAGGGGAAGGTGCAGAAATTTTTTGCCTGTGTGTTGCGTTGCGCTCATGACATTATGCAACAAGGTTCTTTATCGTCCAACACCTTCCCTGACACAGGACCTCGTTTAAGTTCCCATCTAAAAGGACCGTGACTTTCATTTCATAATGCTGAGTGCTTAGCAAAAGAACAGTCACTACCCACTTTCAAGTCTTAGGTCAAAACTGGATGGGGTTCAAACCCACGACCTCCCACTTACAGTTTGAGCACTCTACTAACTGAGTTACCACAGTGGTTAACACTACACTTTGAAATTATTGAAGTTTCAGCTAAACAACACAACCACTTTCTGTTTAAATGTAAAATTTTAGAAAAAGAACAGTCATGACCATATTAACATATTCATAATACATAACTCCCCATAGTATTTTTCCAAATTTTTGAAGTTTTTTTCTGGAAGGGGACTTTTCTTTTTGTTTATTTTTCTTTTATCATTTACAAGAGAGGTATAGGTTGTTCACGATATGATGGCATAGTGTTTATAAATACAGGCAAGTCTATATCACCTATACAAGTTACAATAGCATACTGCATTTGTATATAATCACTCCATCCTGTGCTTCATATGTCAAAACAACCCTGACAACAGATTTTGTCATCAGTTTGTCAACGACCTTTACTATGTGTGTTATTTAAGTACTCACGGTTGAATCCTGGTCTGTTGCTGTAACTCGGTAAATATTATCATTTTGTAATATGTCTCTTCTGATGGATGTGATGTAAGGTTCATTAATAAATTGTGGTGGGAATTGATTACGTAAAATGTTTACTGTTAAATTTGCCTCAACACTGTTCAATGGTGGGAAACCTGTATCGAATGCAATCAGTCGTAACTACAAATAAAACGAAATAAAAAAATTATACACCATGATAATACAACATAAAAAAACAAGTTAGCTTGTCCTTATGTTTCCATTCCTGGTAGCCAAAATCATCATTGGCTACTAATTTCTTAGACATTCTTTCAAAAGGTAACCAATTTTGGCAAAGTCATGAAAATAAATATTTTAAAAGCAATATTTTTACAATTTTTGAAAATTTTTCTAATAATAATTTTCAATTTTTGAAAAGCTAGCTTTGACATGTCTGTTTGACCCTTAATTTTAATATTTTTTATGGACTATTACATTAATGTATAGGGAACAAAGGTGTTCATCTACAGCATGGGGAACTTGCATTGGTTATGTATTAACAAGGCATCCATGTACTGGTAGGATCATCATATATGGATATTCATAATGAAAGGTCAATCAGACAGGTCAATGTTGGTTTGTCTATGATATGGTTTTCAAACTTACCAAATATTGATTCAAACTTGTACCAATAACACTAGTTCTCAGGAAAACCTGTCCAGTTTGCTCATTTAAGAAGAATAGATTGGTATTAGCAGACTGAGTTGAAAATCTGTATCTCACAATATTGTTAGGTGCCTGTAAGATAAACAATAAAAGCCTGTAATTAAGGTTTAATACACAAAATCCAAATCATCTTGTAATTACTTCCCTTTTCTTCGAACTCTTTTCTTTTGAAGTAGTGGAGAGTTCGTACTCCTTGTTAATTGACATCACATTGAAGTATTAGTTGCTAACTGTCTATGCAAAACATAATTATTTTAATTTTTTTTACACTATGTCAGCTGCAATAATGTTACATGACTGACTATGTGACTGTTAAGACATCACAGCAGACAACTATAACAATAGTTTTATTCTAATTTAAGCATAGGCCAAATGCAAATGCAGATTACATACAAAGTCAAAACTTTTGAATCTTTTTTTATTTCTTAGGGAAAACCCAGAAATCATTCAAAAAATTTGAATTTCTGAAAGTTTACCCATTGCTGCTGTACCACATGAACAACACCCCTCTTAACCATTGTGTAGGATGTTTGAAAAACCTCAAGTTTACATCACAGTTTGCAGGAATAACATCATTTTTTACAGGAAAACATGAACTGATACGATTCCATATTTCAATATCAATGGAAGTAATTATTTTAAACACACATTAGACGGTAACACCTGGTATAGTAGCATCCCCATTCAAGTTAAGAGTTACAATTTCTTTGCCCTATATTATACTTACATTGATGTCTCTATCAGTTGCCGATACAGTGTATACAGGAGTCAAAACATCGTGTGTCTCTAAAATTGTAGTCTGAAAGTTATTTCCAACTGCATTCCAAACTGGTGTGAATTCATTTCTGCGTACAAATATGCTCAACACTTGATATCTCTCACACGACGGTGATCCACCATCTCTGGCACGGACTCGAAGCTAGAATATTCATTTTAATTACAGCATTAAAATCATGCTAGTCAAGCTTTTCTTTAATGTCCAAAAATAAGTTATTTGACCAAGCTCTCAAACTGGCCCTTAGCCAAGGATAAATAAAAATATGAAAATACCAAATTAAGTATGATTTTATTAATAAACATTTCAAACCTGTGGATTTAAAAACATGCTGTCCTGAAATCATGATTTTTTTTTTACACAGGTCATGATTTTTGCTATTCCTGTTTGACAATTTACTCTCTTTTACATAGAAGTCATGATATTCTGTTTCAAAGAAGTCATGATTTTTGCTATTCCTGTAGATTTGAAAACATGCTCTTTTTTACACAGAATTCATGATTTTTGTTTACACTGTAGATTTGAAGATATACTCCCTTTTACATATGTCTTGTTATATTGCTTACCCTGTATGTTGTGGCAGTGTCTGCAAACAGATTGGACTGAAGATAAACCAATCCTGTGTTAGGTTCTATACGGAAGTAGATAGGTGCGTTATCATCTCCAATAAGATCATAGGTAACAGTGCTGAATACGCTCTACAATTTTAAGATAAAATGGTTATTATTCTACAAACAAACTTGACAAATATTAAGATTCAATAAAAAAAGAGATTAAGTAACTTTTATTAAAATAAAAAAATTAAAAATAAGTAACTGACCTGAAAAATCAAGTTATCATGGTTTGGTAACCATGGATACCATTACTTGCTGCTATATAACATTAATTTCAAGTAACTTTTATTTCCAAAAATATAATATTACAATACAGACCTGTCAAAAGATTAATTATTAGCTTACATATTAATGACAAATTGACAGGTCATCTCAGTCCCTCCTTAGCTATACATCAACAGGTCAAGTACCTGGAGAAAACCACTTAGCTTCGGCAAGTGAACCGACAAACTTTCTCTAACTAGAATAACTAAAATCTGTCCCAAGTGCAGACCTGCCAACCCCCTCGGCAACTATTCCGTAAGATCAAGGACATTTTTAGTAAGATTGCATCAGTTTCAGTAAGATTTTACAAAAGTCAGTTTTAATCGCTGGATATCGTCAATACTGCCATGTGCGATATTTAGATCAACTAGAAATATACTGCAATTGACGAAAAAAATCTCCTTTTTTGCTCTGTTTTATGGAGGACCACGTTGAAAAATACGTCGATTTAGCTTTTTGGGCATACCGATTCCTTTTTTTTGGAGCCGATTCTCCATAATCCGCCATATCTGCTTCGCATTTGCTCATTTTTGAGATGTGACAGTTACCGCGACAAACTTTAAAATCACACAGATGCTTGATTATTACACTTCAGAATGTCTTTGAAATGCTTTACTAACAAACGCTCTTCAAACTTTGCGTAACGACAGTGATCGATGGCTATCTTTTTAATGCTATATTGTAATCTGCATGCCTTAAAAGTGTTTCCAAGACAGTTTTCTAAAACATGGTTTGGAAACGTAAAGAGAATATCCGGAAAAAGATAAAAATCGCAAGAAAACATGCCGTATCCGTACAACCGTAAGAATTAAAAATTTTCGGCAATTTTCAGTAATAACTACGGAAAAATCGTAAGGGTTGGCAGGTCTGCAAGTGGGATTCAAACCTAGGCAGTGAGAGGGACTGTGATTGGTAAGGGCGAGCATTAGACCACTCCGCCATAAAAGTCCCAGACATGAAAATAAGAATACGGTACTGTGTAAGAGGAGGTCTTTGTGAGTGCCTAGACAGATGTCATATAACAAATAATTATAACTTACCTGCGAGTCCTGATCAAATGCCGACACATTGAAAATAATTGAATTTTGATTGATTGATTGCTGAATGGTAACATTATTGGGCAAGTTGTTGAATACTGGACAGTTTAAGTTACGAATGATGGTTATCCTCACAAGGGCCTGCCGGGGGCTCTGACGGTTTGGTATACCTTGATCGGTGGCCAACACATTCAACTACAAAAGAACAAATATAAATATGAATGTATAAATATTAAGGTAGAATTTTTAAACAAGTTTATTTTCCAAAACTTTTATACTTGCATGAGATGCACTATCTTCACAAAGCCATAAGTGTTTACAGATGTACTATCTTCACATAGGGACAAGTGTTTACAGATACACTATCTTCACATAGTCACAAGTGTTTACAGATGCACTATCTTCACATAATCACAAGTGTTTACAGATGCACTATCTTCACATAGCCACAAGTGTTTACAGATGCACTATCTTCACATAGTCACAAGTGTTTACAGATGCACTATCTTCACATAGTCACAAGTGTTTACAGATGCACTATCTTCACATAGCCACAAGTGTTTACAGACAGCCTTAGCTTATGATATATGCTTTCACATGACCAATTTCACAGTTTTATAATTTTCAACCTTTTTGTGGGATGTAATGCCAAAAAAGATAATGTAATATAAGAAAAACATAATTTTTGATAAATAAAAAAAACTTACCCTAAATGAATTGATATTCCTGTTTTCTAAAAGTGACTTCTTCACAGATACAATACCATCAGCAGAACTAACTTGGAAGTATTCCAAAGCTAGTGAATCTCCAACTCCTGTATACACAATTTGGTTTTGTGGTGACTGAAAATGATACAAAAATCACTCTAAAATATGGTATAAGTCCCATAATGATGGAAAAGTATGCAAGGATCAAGTAAATTATTTCAAATTCCCTAGCATTGTGCCAAGTAATAATCACGTGTTGTGAACTAGGCACCATGTACTTGTAACTTAAGATTAAGTAAAGTATACCTTATTTTAAAAAACAAAAAAATTCATCAGCTTAGATTTTAACTGTATTTACTTCAAAATTCTTTCAAAATATTGTTATTTGAAAATTGTATATCTTTTTCAATTATATGAAAACTGCCACATGATATTTTTACTTTATTATAGGAATCAAGTTAATTTTTCTGTTTGTTTTGGAAGCATCAAAGAATTGCACATTTTGCTCACCAAATTATGTTAAATTATGTTACATGTGGAATGTCCAATTCTTCCAAACTTCCATAACAAAAAGAAAAAAAATCATTTTTATAATTCAATTTATACAATTTTTTCAACAAGAAATCAACAAATTAAACAACAATATTGCCAAAGCAAGTAAAAAAACTGGCAATGCTATGGCGTAGGAATTCAAATGACTCTGTACATCATCATCCATAATAAGATGACGTCACTGAGAGCCAATCCATTCATGCAAACGTAACAGAAAAATCTGACCAATCAAAATGCTTTTAACAAATGAGAAGTAAATGATAAAAGCAATGATCTGTCAATTTCATCACATTTTGCCATTTCAACCACATCACCAGAATCTTCAAGCAAATTAAGCACATGTATTTCTTGAACTCTTAAAAAATTTTATAAGAAAAATATTTACCCTAGTATCCCTATCTGTGGCAAGAACTTGCTGAATAGAAACACCAAGTGATTGTGTCTCCAAAATGGTCACATCATACTCAAGTGGAGAGAACTCAGGTGAGAAAAGATTCCTTAGAACAGTGATATCCACAGTTGCAGTGGCAGTACGTTGTGGGATTCCACCATCGAAGGCATAAACACGGATCTACAAAAAAAATAATAATTATTATAATATGAAAGTAATCAATTCAGATTCAAACTTTAATGAAACAATTTTCTTACAGCATTAATTACATCATCATTCAAAAAATTCATCAAGCATGAGTTTGAAAAGAGCCATGATATATAAAGGTCTCTTCTGAAGGACCCTCTGACTTTTCATTTCTAAATGCCACATGCTTAGCGAAAGAACATTACCTGTTTCCAAATCTTCGTCTATATTATCCTCTTTATTTGGATAGGTTACAATATTCAACTTGGGATGGATCCTAGTGTGAAAAAGTTTTGTCAGTTGGCTTGTCGAAGGTGGTTGATTTTCTCCAGACACTCTGGTTTCCTCTGTCATCCAAGAACTGACCACCTTGATAGTAGTTATAGAATCTTAACTTGGTCATAAAACTCCATTACTTTACTCCACTCTTCTTTGATTTAGTAAACAGTCAAACCTGCCCTAAAGGCATACATCATAAAAGGAGCACCTGTTTTTAAAGGCCAGTAAAATTTGTAACCAAATCACTCTTTAATCAGGTTATTCAAACCCGTCTATAAGGGCCACCTGTCCATAAGGTCTGCTTTTACAGGTTCTTTTTGGCAGCATGTATATCATTGATTTTCCTAGTTATCTTTATAATTAGTACCTTGTATGTTGACTGTGTGTCAAAGTTTATTCCACTATTCAGTGATATAAGACCAGTTGTATCATTAATACGGAAATAGGTTGTAGCAGCATCATCTCCAATGATGGAATACCTCACTACATTAAATGGACTCTGCAATATATATATAAATATATAAGATGTTTTAGCATGTAAAGAAATACTCAATACTTATTCCAAAATAAAGTATTCCCAAAAGTTTTTTTTTTTTAATTTTGTAACTCTCTGGAAATTACATATAAATAAAATTTCTGTAAAAAATTTCACATTTATTGTACAATGAATGATTGCTTCCTACCAATGTGTCAGTGTCAACAACTAATGATTGCTTCTTATCAATGTGTCAATGTCAACAGTGAATGGTTGCTTCTTACCAATGTGTCAGTGTCAACAATATGTCAGAGTCAACAGTGGATGATTACTTCTAACCAATGTGTCAGTGTCAACAGTGAATGATTGCTTCTTACCAATGTGTCAATGTCAACAGTGAATGATTGGTTCTTACCAATGTGTCAGTGTCAACAATAAATGATTGCTTCTTATCAATGTGTTAGTGTCAACAGTGAATGGTTGTTTCTTACCAATGTGTCAGAGTCAACAGTGAATGATTGCTTCTTACCAATGTGTCAGTGTCAACAGTGAATGGTTGTTTCTTACCAATGTGTCAGAGTAAACAATAAATGATTGCTTCTTACCAATGTGTTAGTGTCAACAGTGAATGATTGCTTCTTACCAATGTGTCAATGTCAACAATGAATGATTGCTTCTTACCAATGTGTCAATGTCAACAATGAATGATTGCTTCTTACCAATGTGTTAGTGTCAACAATGAATGATTGCTTCTTACCAATGTGTCAGAGTAAACAATGAATGATTGCTTCTTACCAATGTGTCAGTGTCAACAATGTGTCAGAGTAAACAATGAATTATTGCTTTTTACCAATGTGTCAGAGTAAACAATGAATGATTGCCTCTTACCAATGTGTCAGTGTCAACAATGTGTCAGAGTAAACAATGAATGATTGCTTCTTACCAATGTGTCAGTGTCAACAATGTGTCAATGTCAACAATGAATGATTGCTTCTTACCAATGTGTCAATGTCAACAATGAATGATTGCTTCTTACCAATGTGTCAGTGTCAACAGTGAATGATTGCTTCTTACCAATGTGTCAGTGTCAACAATGAATGATTGCTTCTTACCAATGTGTCAATGTCAACAATGAATGATTGCTTCTTACCAATGTGTCAGTGTCAACAGTGAACGATTGCTTCTTACCAATGTGTCAGTGTCAACAATGTGTCAGTGTCAACAATGAATGATTGCTTCTTACCAATGTGTCAGTGTCAACAATGTGTCAATGTCAACAATGAATGATTGCTTCTTACCAATGTGTCAATGTCAACAATGAATGATTGATTCTTACCAATGTGTCAGTGTCAACAATGAATGATTGCTTCTTACCAATGTGTCAATGTCAACAATGAATGATTGCTTCTTACCAATGTGTTAGTGTCAACAGTGAATGATTGCTTCTTACCAATGTGTCAATGTCAACAGTGAATGATTGCTTCTTACCAATGTGTCAGAGTCAACAATGAATGGTTGCTTCTTACCAATGTGTCAGTGTCAACAATGAATGATTGCTTCTTACCAATGTGTCAGTGTCAACAGTGAATGATTGCTTCTTACCAATGTGTCAGTGTAAACAATGTGTCAGTGTCAACAATGAATGATTGCTTCTTACCAATGTGTCAGTGTTAACAATGTGTCAGTGTCAACAGTGAATGATTGCTTCTTACCGATGTGTCAGTGTCAACAATGTGTCAGTGTCAACAGTGAATGATTGCTTCTTACCAATGTGTCAGTGTAAACAATGTGTCAGTGTCAACAATGTGTCAGAGTCAACAATGAATTATTGCTTCTTACCAATGTGTCAGAGTCAACAGCTGTAGTCTGATAAACACTGGCTCCTATATTTAGATTTTCATTCAGAGATCTAGAATATGGCGTATTGACGAACACAGGTGGATTCTGATTCTTAGTTACAAATACTCTGACATCTATTTCTGGGCTGGATAATTGTGGAGTGCCCAAGTCTCTGGCTTGAACTTTCATCTGTAATAAAATTTAAATAATATGTTGGATGTACTTAATTTTACATGTTCAAATTTTTGAGGTTTTGTAATTTCTGACCTTTTCGCAGGGTGTAATAATCATTAATTTATGAATCTGACTAAAAGATTGAGAATATAGATTATTTGATGTGTGGTACAAAGTTTTGAGGAAAATTTTGACCTGCTAAATAAGGGAAAATTATTACACAGAGAATAAAACTACACTTACAGTAAATGTTTATGAGTTGAATAATGGTGTTTAACGTCCCAGTCAAGAATATTTCACTTATATCCAGACGCTGACAGCTATAGGCGAAGGTACAGAAATTTTGCCTGTGCATTGCGCTGATGGCATTATACAGCAGGGTCCAAGATTACCAAGACAAGGGACCTTGTTTATTTTAGTTAGTTCTCATCCGAAAGAACCGTGACTTTCATTTTGTAATGCTGAGTGCTTGGCGAAAGAACAGTCACTACCCACTTTTAAGTCTTGGGTCAGACCCGACAGGGGCTCGAACTCACCAGCTCCCACTTACGGAGCAAGCAGTGGTCAGTAAATGTTTATGACAGTTAGTATACTTAAAACTTTCCTGACTTATGTACTTAGAGTTTTACAATTTTGGACCACATTTAAGTTTGTATGTGTACATAATTAGTTAAATTTTACCAAAATAAAAGGATACCAGTATCCAACACATGGTTCTCACACTTGACCTCATTCAAAATTCCCTGATAGTTTCTGGACATTTTCCTGACAAAATTTTTATTTTTTCCCTGACATTCCAATAAACATTAGAACAAGAAGGCAGCTAGGTGCAACATGATGCACTGGTTTAAATTATTGTCATTAAACTGTTAGTAAAGGTTGTTACTTAAAATATTTAAGTAGTATCATGTGAAAGGGAAATGAAAGGTATAGAAGGCTCTTCTAGTCCTTAATATATCCTGTTCTGTTCAGTAGTGTGGAAGGGAGGAGTATGCTAGATAAGAACAAACATGGTTAAAATTTTAAAGAAACACAACTTTTGATAAATAAATAAAAATTACCTGACAATCCCCTTACATTACCTGAATTTTTCAATTTTCATTGACATTTTCTGAATTTTTCAATTTTGTTATATTTTTTTGAAATTCCCTGACAAAATTCCCCGACCTTGAAAAAATATAAATTCCGTGAATTTTCCTTGAAACATTGGAACCATGCAACAAAAGCCAGGTCTCAACATGTATCTAGGTTTTTCTTCTTCTTCTTTCTACAGTAACTAGGGGATTCATTCCATCCAGAAGCAAGGATAAAAAATCTAGATGTACTTACATTAAACACAGAGCTTCTACACGGGTCATAAAGTAGTGATCTTCTTAGCGCCAGATTTCCAGTTACTTCATTCAATAGGAAACAGTCCAAATCTTCCTGATCTTGAGTTATGTAATACCTTATGGTATTGTGTGGTGGCTACAAACAGAATTCAATATCCAGAATTAGGATTTGTTTCATGGCAAAAATTGAATTACAAGTAAACTTATATCAAAATCATGTTTTATAAGCAAATAAAATTGAAAAAGTTGTCTCTATTTTGTTTTGATTATATTCTGAATTGTCTGAACTGCAGTATACATTGAATGTTTTTACATATTCAGAATGGTGTTTAGAGGACTTGATATTGAGAAAACAACCAGTTGGATTGACAGACAGACAGACAGGGAGATTCCTATATACCCCTTAAACTTTGTTTGCGCTGGGGGAGGGGGTGTACAAAAAAACTCATTTAGTGCTTACAACAAAACTGAAATTTGTATAAAAGAATGAAAAAAATCACATATATCAACAAGAGCACCACTGAGAGGGACAATATAGGCCTGCCAATGTCTATATTGTAAACAGAAATAATAAGGAGGTAAAATTCCATGCAGAACATTCATTTTATGATATGCACATCTTCATGATCACACATGCCAACTTAAAAGGCAATCAGTTGAAAACTGTGGGACTAGTTACAACCACAAGAAAATTGACACAAGATAACAGAAAATGGATGCAAAAAACAATAACTTCAATTTTGCTGAAAGTTGAAATTGTGACACAAAAACCTGTTTTAAATGTTAAACATTAATGCTTCTTGTGAAATCCTTCCAAATTTTAAAGGAATTGAATGAAAAATATAAAAGTTCTTGTATTTTTACATTATGTCCTTATTTGGCGCTTGAAGGGTCATAGCTCCTAAACAATTTCATGCAACAAGTTAAATTTTACAATATGAACATCTTCATATGACCCCATTAGCACATGCCAAATTTCAAAACAATCAGTCAAAAACTGGAACAAGTTGCACCAACAAGAAAATTAAACACAATATACCAGAAACAAGATACAAAGAACCATAACTCAAAGTCTGCAAAAACTTGAACGCAATACAAAAACCAGTTCTATATATTAAACATTATTACTTGTTGTAAATCCATACCAAATTTGAAAGGAATTAAATGAAAAAAAGTTCTTGCATTTTTTACATTATGTCCTTATTCGATCTTTGAACTCAACCTGTGACCTTGACCTTCAATACTCAGACCTAAATTTTATATAAAACACATTGCTTTTCTATAATATATGTTTGGTATAAGTTTCATCTTGATATCCTCATTGAATCAAAAGATATGGCCTGGACAAAAAAAAGAAGTTATGTACGGACTGATGGACAATGCCAAACTATAATACGTCCCTAGCACAGGCATATAAAAAATACCTCAAGCATTGCTCAAAAACTAGATTGTGAACATAGATGGAAGAATGATAACAGAAAATCACATACTGTAAACCGTGTTTTTTTAGCGGCAGTTTTATTTTAGCGCAATTGGCGATAAGAGTGTCAGCGCTAAAATAAAACTGCCGCTAAAATTACAACATAAAAGGTCAGTACTGTACAGCGCTGCTGTGACTATGAATGGGTATGGACACACGTTAAATGGCTATATAGTCGGTGTTAAAATAATAATAGTTCTGAATGACACTGGTATGGCTTCCATCAATATACCCGCATATGATAAGTAATTAGGGATTAATTTATCCAGACCCGGTAGACTGACCACGACAAACGGATAAATTAGGAAAATGGCATAGCTGTTAATTACTGGCCATTGTATGTGATATGTACAATATGACAAGTCTCCTTTTCAGGTAATTAATTTAAATTTACCAGTAGTTGGCTTCAATCATTAAAATATTAACAATTATATCAACACATTAGACCCGTTATGTGAAAATTGTTTATTTTTTCTGTGATGTCGGCAACATAATATAAATCCTAATTATTGACCTCTATAATGATCTAAGCGGCTGTTATCGGGGATACATCGACAACGTGTCGAAACATTTGTATTTTTAAAACAAACCAGTTGGTATTTAAATGAATAAAAAATAAATATGATATTATTGATTTAAATATATCTAATCGACGAGAGGGCCAAATTATGATGAAAACTTCTTGCAGACATATCTGTCTGTCTAGTGACTTCCTGGGTCAGTTACGGAGATTTTCTCTCAGTAAAAGTCAAACATTACATAGTTATTTTTATTAAGGTATCCCCTTCTCAAATTTTATTTTATTTCTTTGGCTAAAAGTTTTAGGTTTTAGGGGAATTAAACAGTTCAGACTGGAATTGATTACGCTAAAATTAAACTGCGCTAATATGTTTACCAGTCATTAATCGCTAAAATAAGTATGCGCCAATATAAAGCGGTTTACAGTATGTTAAATCTCGCATCTGGGACCAGTGGATTTTTCAAGAACTCTGCTTCAACTTACAAGAGGGTCAGCATCTGTAGCATTCACTGTCAATATAACATTTCCAAGAGGCATGGTTTCAACTATGGTCTGTGTGTATTCCAGGCTTGTAAATCTAGGGCTCTGAAAGTTTCGCTGCATTGTGACAATTACGACTGAAGTGTTGTAACGGAAAGGAACACCTTGATCTCTAGCTTGTACACGAATCTACAAAATAAACATAAGATATTAGTTGTTTATTCAAGATAAATATCCATTTAATGAAATAAATAATAAAATCTGACATATGAATATTTACCAGTATAAATGCAGAACTTGAAATAAATTTTGACATTAATACCATCACTGTAAACCAATTAAATAATTTTTTTACCAAATTTACCGATTTGCAAAAAACCAATAAATATTGATCATGATGGTGTTCCTACCATTAACAATGTTAACCAATGAAAAGTTGAAATACCCTTCTTTTACCTTGATCTATTATTAAGACAAATTATTTATTTATGTACAGTCCAACCTGCCTTAAAGGTCACCTCTATATAAGGGCCACCTGCTTATAAAGACCAGTAGAACTGTATCTAATTGTTCTTTATTTATATTATTTTAACATTTATATAAAGGCAACCTGCCCACAAATGCCACTTTTACTGGTTCCCTTGGGTGGCCTTTACAGATAGATTTGACTGTATATATAAATTGTTTTAGATTTATAGATTTAATCATGAGATTGTAAAAATTACACAAAAATTCCATAATTGAAAAAGAATTTACTTCCATCATACACTAAGGCTGTAATTTTTAACCTACGATAAATTCTTTTACTAATTTTTAATCTTTTCACATGACTTTTGATCATTTGAGCTCAAATTATTTTGGACTTGGAAAGCCATTGACAGTGCCAATTGCCATGACAACCACACCTGTCTTACAATTCAAAACAAAAAATGACAATATACCCTGTATTCTTCTGTTGCCTGCTGGTTAAGGTTGGAAGATATTGTATACGTCCATTGATGGATTGATGCTGAACAACCGTGGAGCCTCATCATCACCAATGATGTCATATACTATCTGGCCAAATGGTGTTGTCTAAAAATAAAAAATAAAATTCCTGAGAATCATATCAAACCCTACAATAAAGCATTCTTATTGTTGTGCTTCCATTTATTCATTTATACTGAAAATCTTCTCTATAAACTTTGATGGAATGTGCAAATGTGTGGTAAATATGTTTGTTGGTCAGTGTTAAATTTAGGATTTTTCAGAGGGAGCATTTTAAAAATTTCCTATTAAACACCATGACATCAATAATTTTGCATTCATATAATGTTAAATATACCCTATAAGGCCTTAACAAATGGGATCATTTGGTAAAATGAAGTATCAATGATCACATTGTCCCTTCTAGAACAAACACTGGTTGTTTTTTCTGTATCTTCTCCCTTTATATCACACAGAGAACCTTTGTATTAGGCACTACTGTAAATAGAACCCCAGAAAACTAATTTTCAAACCTAACAAAATAGTATCATCTTAAAACCATAAAACCATGATTATCAATCTGTGATGTGTATGTGTGTGTGTGTTTGTGCATGTGCATGTTTATGCATTGTGTGTTTACATGTGCATATGCATATGCATTTGTATGTGTGTATGTTTGTGTGCATGTGTATGTGTGTATATTTGTGTGCAAGCATGTGTGTGCATGTGTGTATGTGTGCATATTTGCACATGCATGTGTGTGTGCGTGTTGTGTGTTTACACATGTATATGTGTGTATATATATGTTTGTGTGCATGTGTAGGTATGTATTTGTGTGTGCAAGCATGTGTGTGTGTGCACACATGTGTATTACTTACAGGATCATCGTTATCTCTGGCTGTTACATCAATCACACTCTGAGAAATGCCAACATTTTGACCCAGACTGACTCTGTATGGCTCATTTATAAAGTATGGTGTATTCAGATTTCTAATTATATTTATGGTAACATAGGCATTCCTGTCAGCTGCACGTTCTGGGGTTCCAGCATCTCTGAGACTTATGACAGTCTACAAATAAAAGAACATTACACGGTCATGTCAGAAATAAAATAGATTTTATCATTATGGTGACACAGTCCAACCTGCTTTAAAGGACACCTCTACATAAGGGCCACTTGCATATAAAGGCCAGTAGAAATTTATCCTAATTGTTTTTTTTACATTTTATTTGAACCTGTAAATAAAGGCCACCTGACCATAAAGGCCACTTTTACTGGTTCCCTTTGGTGGCCTTTATAGACAGGTTTGCCTGTATCTACAACAGTAAAGTTGTACATCTGTCTAATAATTTCACTTGTTGTTAAGTTTACTTTGTCAAGAGATTTTACATACTGGCTTACTTTGTCATCATCATCATTATCATTTATAATTACTTACCACATATGTGTTCAGTGGTGCCAATGTCAGAGACTTTTTGACGTAGATGAACCCTGAACCAGAGTTAACTTCAAAGAATTCTCCAGCTGCGAGTTGACCAACCAAATTGTAGACTAATGTATTGTAAGGAGCCTAAAAGAAACAAACAAACTCAGTGAATTAGGATCCCACACCAGTGGGTACTTTGTGATTTGTACTTATGTTTCAAGGGTTTTACCGTATGATATGCATATCCCCTATTACCAAGTTTCGCAAAATAGTGTTTTATAATTTTAGAGAGTTACTCCGACAAGAATATCGAAATTTATATCTCTCTCTTGTTTTGAAAAGTGGGAATAACAAAGTAATCAGTTGATGAAATACATGCACCTGGTAATAGCCATCGCAACTAAAAATATAATATAATAAATGATAGAGAAAGAAACACACTATTCAACATTTATGTACAGGTGCCCCCCTAATCAAGAATATACGAATACAGGTTTTTGTGACAATTGTTCACCTGACAGGTTGACACTTCAAAATCCAAACAATGGAGTGGAATAATAGTGTTTTACACTCAGATCAAGATTCTTTCACTTATATTGAGGTGATGAGTTAAGGGATGGTAGAGGAAACTAAATAAGTCATTGAATTTTACCAAGTGAACTAACAAACTTCCTCACTCTAGGTCTACATGAGCAGGATTTTAATCTACTGTGTGATTCATGACTGGCGTAGCACTAGTTAATAAAGCTTTTAGATTTGAAAATCAATTAATTATGTATCTTGTCATATATTGTTGTGTTGTTGTAAATTAATGAACACAAAAGCATATATCATTTCAGAAAATAAAATGCAAACCTTCTTACAATTCTTACAAGGGTTTACTATGGCAGCAGATGCCAGAAGTATCATGTCATATAAAATCATTCAAATCCCCACAATGATTATCTCAAGTGATACATACCGAAATATCCAGATCTCTGGCTTGCAGAGAATAAATACTTTCTCCCAAATTTTGATTCTCAAACACATTTATGGTTGCATTTTGTTGTAAAAACTCAGGAGAATTTAGATTTCTTGAGACTGTAACTAAAACTGACGACGTGTCAGATCTTGATGGGTTTCCTCCATCTGTAGCCACAACTCGAATCTGAAATATTTTAAAGCAATTTTATCATGAGTTGGGTAAAATGTGCATTTTTTAAAAGTGTTTTGCATATTTATGAAGGTAAGTGTATGAAAATTGAAAAACAAACCTGTAATATCTTTGATAATAATATTTTTGTGTTTTTCTTATTGATGAAGGTAAGCAAGTGTCTGAAAACTTGAAAAAAGCCTGTAAAATATTTGTTAACAAAGCTAAACTATCTGATGGTATTCTCCAATTATACTATGTATATTTGGAAGTTATTGAAACATAATACAAAATTATTTGACCAAAAAATCCATTTATGACCTAATGTCATGGGTCATTACCCAATTTACCTCTTTAGTCCTGATGACCAACATATAGAGTGGTATGTAAAACTAGGAGTTGTCCCAGTGTTCAATCTAGGATTGTTCAGAAGGGGCCATTTCCAATAACTTTCCTCTTAAACACCACAGCATCAGATTTTTGCATTCATGTAATGTTAAATATTGCCTACTAAGGCCTTAACAATGGGGTCATTTGGCAAAATAAGGGATCAACGGTCCCAAGGCCCTTTCTATATTTTCTAAGAGTGATGTCCCAGGTGGGATTGGAATGTAGATGGTGAGAGGTACTGTGATCAGTAAACATGGGCTTTAGACCACCGTGACCCCAACAACAACAAAAAATATGCGCTTTAGACAACCGTGACCCCAACAACAGAAAACATGGGCTTTAGACCACCGTGACCCCAACAACAGTAAACATGGGCTTTAGACCACCGTGACCCCAACAACAGTAAACATGGGCTTTAGACCACCATGACCCCAACAACAGTAAACATGGGCTTTAGACCACCAAGACTCCAACAACAGTAAACATGGGCTTTAGACCACCGTGACCCCAACAACAGTAAACATGGGCTTTAGACCACCGTGACCCCAACAACAGTAAACATGGGCTTTAGACCACCGAGACCCCAACAACAGTAAACATGGGCTTTAGACCACCGAGACCCAAACAATAGTTAACATGGGCTTTAGACCACCAAGACCCCAACAATAGTAAACATGGGCTTTAGACCACCAAGACCCCAACAATAGTAAACATGGGCTTTAGACCACCTAGACCCAAACAATAGTAAACATGGGCTTTAGACCACCGAGACCCAAACAATAGTAAACATGGGCTTTAGACCACCAAGACCCCAACAATAGTAAACATGGGCTTTAGATTACCGAGACCCCAACAACAGTAAACATGGGCTTTAGACCACCAAGACCCCAACAACAGTAAACATGGGCTTTAGACCACCAAGACCCCAACAACAGTAAACATGGGCTTTAGACCACCAGACCCCAACAAGTAAACATGGGCTTTAGACCACCAAGACCCCAACAATAGTAAACATGGGCTTTAGACCACCAAGACCCCAACAACAGTAAACATGGGCTTTAGACCACCGAGACCCCAACAACAGTAAACATGGGCTTTAGACCACCGAGACCCAACAACAGTAAACATGGGCTTTAGACCACCGAGACCCCAACAAAAGTAAACATAAGCTTTAGACCACCGAGACCCAACAAGTAAACATGCTTTAGACCACCGAGACCCAACAACAGTAAACATGGGCTTTAGACCACCGAGACCCCAACAACAGTAAACATGGGCTTTAGACCACCGAGACCCCAACAACAGTAAACATGGGCTTTAGACCACCGAGACCCCAACAACAGTAAACATGGGTTTTAGACCACCGAGATCCCAACAATAGTAAACATGGGCTTTAGACCACCGAGACCCATACAAATTTAGTATTGTAAAACACTTCTTCAATAGTACTTAAAAACAATTTTCACCAAAATTTTAACTCTTTTTCTCAAGAAACACAACTTTTTTGCATACATTTAGATCATTGAGTTGACATATCACTTTCAAATACTACATAAGCTTCAATAGTTGTATTCTATGAATGAAATTTGACATGACTATAATGTTAACCTATGGAAAATATAAATTTGTATCATTATTTATGAATGGTAGTGTATATTTTTTGACCTCAAAACAAAATCTTACTGTATATGCTCTGTTTGGGTCTGTAATCAAGCTCTGGGATGAAGTTCTAATAATGCCTGTAAATTGGTCAATGTTAAACAACTGTGGAGCACGATCATCCCCTATGATGGTATAACGTATTGTGTTAAATGGTGCCTACAAATAAAACAAATCTTACATTAACATAAGATAAAAACTTAACAAACTTCATGTAAATTAGGTCAAAGGTCAAAAGCATACAGTATAAGCAAGCTTCATGTAAAATGGGGCAAATGTCAAGGTCATACAATATACCGGTAAGCAACTGGTAACAATGGAGTCATCAACATGAAGAATATCTTAAAATAACCAGAAACATAATAAAATAATAACTAAGATATCGCCTTAACAATAAGTACACATTATGTAAATGCTGGGTGCGTAAAAACATGTCAGATCTGACACATTGAACTGGAGTTACCATAGTGATTAAAAGCTGGAATTAATTGATTTAAACTGTAGTCACCATCATAATCAAATGATTTGTTAACATTAAAGTGGCATTACCATAATGATTAAAAACTGGAATCTTAAACTTTAACTGGAGTTTCCACATTAAAAAATCACTTACCCTAGTATCAGCATCAGTGGCATTGACATTATATACAAATGTATTCGACAATACATTAAACGAAATATCGGTAGAATATGGCTCCTGAATAAAGACAGGTGGATTCTGATTACGAATTATGTTGATAGTAACACTTGCTGGTAGATCTGATGTCTGGGCTGGGTTTCCTTGATCAGTACCAAAAACATTGAACTAAAATATATATATATATTACGTTAAGATAACATATTTATAATAAAACATGATAGGTAAACAACATTGACCTGTCCGTTTGATCTTTCATTAAGAATATTCATGAAGGAAGGTCCATCCAATATATGGGTAGTGTTAAGATTCACAGTCAATACATATACACATTGCCATGATGAGTGTTCACATCATATAGACGAAGTTAACAGGCGTGATCCCTATTCTTAAATCAACTTGTCCATAATGAATATTTAAATCAAAGGTCAAGCAAACAGGTCAATGTTGTTTGCCTATAGTGTAAGTGTAGTTTTACTTTTGCTTATTTCACCGTTAAAAATTTTTTGTGAAAAATTGTACCACTCATAAAAAAAAACATATTCTCCATCTCATAAGTTTCATAAATCCACAAATATTACTCTCAGTGAAAATGTTTGAAATTACAAAACCGTGGAAATTTGTACTCATTAAATTAAGTATATTTACAGTATTTCAAATGTTTATTTTTAAATCACATTCATTCTCAATGCAATGGGGGAGTGTCGATGAGTTGACAAATCAATGTTTATTACACTAGTTTTATTTTAAAGAAAAAAAAGAGTATGGTATTTAGTCAACATTTACAATCATGCATAATTTTTATCTCACAATGCTTGGAAAAAAATGATCAATCTATAGAAAATTTTAGAAAGTTCAGCAGTGAACTTTCTCTCTCTCCCAATATCACTGTTTCTTTCTATCTATCTAAACTTTTCACTCTCTTTAAATTTTTTTATAAGGATGTGTTCAGCAGTGAACTTTCTCTCAAATTGTCTCTGTTTCTTTTTACCTATCTTCACTTTTCACTCTCATAAAATTGTTTAATAAGAATGTGTTCAGCAGAGAACTTTCTGTCCCATTCTCTCTGCTTCTTTCTTTCTAATTATCTACAACCTTCATTCTACTTATACCTACCCTAAACTGATTTGTTTGCAGATTGTCTTGTGTCAAAGGAACCCGTACTGTAATCCAACCGGTTGATGGATTGACTTGGAAATAAGTGCTAGCAAAATTATTTATATCTTGAATGGAATATTGTATGCTGTTGAATGGAGCCTGAAAAAGCAATTAAAATGAATTAAATTTATCATTTATATCCAAATTAGAGTGAGTGAGTGAGTTATTGTTTAAAGCCGCATCAGCATTATTGCAGCTATTCGCGGCTAGAAAAAGTAAAAGATACAATAGTATCTATAACACAAAGTATTAAAATGTAAAATTAAAAATAACAACAAATAAATTTTTAATAAAACTATTACTAAACTGATAAAAACCAGTTATATCACAGACAATTTATAAATAAAACACTTGGTTATATATGATAAAACAATTATATTTTATGATACAAGTTAATTTCCCGAAGGAAGTTTAAAATTTGATGTCCACTGACATTACTAAAAAGATCTTGCATTGATAATGCTGAATAAAAATATCCCTTGTATGTGCAAAGTCAACACAATCCAGCAAAATGTGTTGGATAGATTGTTGACATTGACAAGGGATGCATTGGGGAGGTTGTTCTCCTATATCCAAATTAGAATAGAATTGATTAATTCAATGGGGTTTACATCATCACCAGCTATAGGGGAAGTGTTACTTTTACAGTACACTAGAGCAATGTATAGGATGGGTTCTTTAACATGCTATGACTGCTGTGACATGAGGCATCAATGTTTTAGATCTCATCCAAAGGACCCCATGATTATTCATTTCTAAATGCAAAGTGCTTGATGGAAGAATGGTCACTTTTTAAGTCTATGACAGACCATGGCTGGGGTTCAAACCTGACCTATGAATTGAGTTGAGTAATGTGTTTAACGTCCCAGTCAAATATTTCAATTAAATCGAGACATCATTGGCTATAGGCGAAGATGCAGAAATTTTGCCTGTACATTGCACTGATGGCATTATACAGCAGGGTTCTTTATCATGCCACACCTACAGTGACATGAGACCTTGTTTATTTTAAGTTCCCATCCAAAAGAACTGACTTTCATTTCCTTATGCCGAGTGCTTTGCAAAAGAAGAGTTACTACCACTTTCAAGACTTGGATCAGATGCGGCCAGGGCTCAAACCAAAGACTCCCACTCTACCAACTGAGCTACCGCAGTGGTACACCTGACCTATAAACAGGAAATCAATATACCGGTAGATAGAAGAAGTAACATACAATAGAGGCAGGCAGACAAGGAATAATACAAGTTACAGGTATAAAACAAGAGCTTTCAGTGAAAACAAGGCATTTGTAACATGAATGTATTAAAAATTCAAAGGACCATAACTCATAAAGCGATGAATGGGAGCAGGAAAAAAACAATATGCACAATTACACCACACACTGATTATTCCTGTAAATCTTCATCAATATCTGATGGAAGGTGTAGACAAAAAGTGTGACACACAGACATATAAATAAATGTAACAAATTGCAATATCTGCTGGCCAAAATCTCGGTAGGGGGATCTCTTCAACTTACTATTCTGTCTGCATCTGATGCAGTGACTCTTAGTATCGATGTACCAATGGATAGTGTTTCCAAAATAGTTTCTTCAAAACTGTGGGGTTAAAAACTGGTTTGTTGAGATTACGAGTAATGAAGATCTTGGCAGTGGCAGTTGCACTTCTTGGTGGTGATCCGCTGTCAAAAGCGACTATTCTTCCTTGGTAGAAGTCTCTGATTTCTGCTGTCAATACAGACCTAACATTTATCTGTCCAGTTAGGGTATTAAGGGAAAAGTAGGATGGCATGGTGTCATCACCGATCAACTGGTATGTTATATTGTTGAATGCAGATCCCTGAAATTGAACAAGAAATTAAAGAATATGAATTCTGATGAAAGATTGTACATGAAAACTGGAAGAGATAATCCATCTGGGAGAAATAATCCACCTGCCATAGCTTACCACAGGTGATTTGCCTCCCTCCATGGGCTACTGGGCCCCTGCTGATCTCAACCCTGCAAACTACAAATTAAGTTGGCAATATCTCTAGAGCTATCATAGCTCTGCTAGGTTTTGTTAAGTTAATATTAATGATGACTTACGGTATCCTGATCTCTAGCTGTAACCTGCAAAAACATTTGCTCCAATGTTGGTCGTTTCTGGGATTGTTTGCTGATAGGGTTCATTTAAAAGAACGGATCAAACTGGTTCCTCAGAACTTGGATCGTTACTTGAGCTGGAAATGAACTACTACGAGGAGGTATTCCGTTATCCGTTACAGATACCGTAATCTGGAACTGGTTGGTTGATATTGAGGTTAGTGATCTGGCAAGGGTCAATAAACCGGTGTCTGCATTAACCAAGAAATAATTGCTTCCTTCTGAGGGTGACACATTCGTAATGGTGTAACGAAGAGAATGCTGAAAATACAATGTTTTACAAATGAACACATTATTTACAGTTAAACCTGTTATATAAAGGCCATCCAAGGGAAGCAGTAAAAGTTGTGTTAAAGGGGAAATGACCCTTACATGAAGGTTAAAATAGCATGAATAAAGAAAAATATTGGGAAAAAAAAAACTTATCTGGCTTTAAAATCAGGTGTCCCCTAAACAAAGGTGACTTTTGAGGCAGGGTTAAATGTAGATTTACTGATGAATGATGGGGAAAATGTGTTAATAAGTAGTGTGACCCAAAAACAGCAAATGATATACATTTACATGATGTTGGAACTTGTGATTTATACAAGCATTGATATTATGTTTTGTTTTTCTTTCAGAACATGACAAAGTGTTGGAACTTGGGATTTTTACAAGTGACTATTATTTCCCAAGTAAAAGTGACTTTATTTTGAGAATTTGAGATATAAATATCCTGTTTCTACGTGTTACAGCCCAAACCCCATTATTTTAGAAAGAAAGAGAGAGAGAGAGAGAGAGAGAGAGAGAGAAGAGAAAGAGAGAGAGCAAGTTCACAAAAAAAAAGAAGTTTATAAGTTAATTTACCCCATCATTGTCTGAAGCTGTAAGTTGTACCAAGCTAATACCAAGTGCATAGTCTTCAGGTACTACTCTGCTGTAAGTTTGTGGTGTGAAAGCTGGTGGATTTGGATTTCTGTTCACGTTGATGGTAACATTAGAATATGCAATTTGACTTGGAACAGAAGTGTCATAAGCCTTTACACCAAGCTGAAAATAAATAAAAAATGTTACAATTCTGCTTAACTAGTAAGATAAAGTCTGTTGAGTGGAGTAATGGAGTTTAACACTTCAGACATGATTCTTTCAACATTACATGGAGATTGTCAGTTCAGGGATACTGGAGTGCTGATAAAGAATCATTGACTTAAACAAGCAAAATGACAAACTTTTCACACAAGGATCTACCTGTCCATGGGTGGAATTTGATAAGTCCAGTGGAAAATGGCTGGCAATTTAGATGGGGAAAAAATGGCCAACAATTTGGAGGGAATAAAAAATGGCAGCAACTTGGATTGAAACTCAATAAGTCCAATGGGAAAAATTAAGAGATTATATTTATCACCACCAGTAACACGAAGAATTCCTAACTGGAGGTCTAATATTTTTTGTCCAAAAAAGCTTTAGTAAATAAATATTAACAGAAGGAGATAATAATGGAAAACCATCCTTACTGATTCTCACGAAAGAAGTCAAGTTGAATAATGGTGTTTAACGTCCCAGTCAAGAATATTTAAATTATACCAAGATGTTGCCAGCTATAGACCAAGATGCACAAATTTTGCCTGTGCATTGTACTGATGGCATTATACAGCAGGGTTCTTTATCGTGCCAAGCCCACCGTGACACAAGACTTGTTTATTTTAAGTTCCCATTCGAAAGAACAGTGACTTTCATTCAATAATGCCGAGTGCTTGGCGAAAGAACAGTCACTACTCACTTTCAAGTCTTAGGTCAGACCTGGTCAGGGTTCGAACCTATGGCCTCCTACTTATGGAGCAAGTTCCTACCAACTAAGCTACCGCAGTGGTTCTCTAACGAAAGAGGTTAAGGGAGCAAAGATTAGGTTAGGGATATAAATAAAGGTACGTACCACATAATTGAGAGCTACATCACTTGATAAGGGATTGAGTACAAATATTTCTCCTGATGATGGGTTGACTGAAAAATAAGCTGGTGCTGAGAAATAGCCATTGACTTCATACTTGATTGATCCCTGAAATATCAAATACAACAAAATCCATGAGAATATGTCTACAACTTAATCAACAAGAAGAATGCTTTAGCCCAGGTTTATTACAAGCAAATTCAGTGAATTAGTATCCCACACCAATGGATAAATTTTTGACATTTGAATAAATGTTCAATAATTTGTACATAGTAATGTCACTGTCTATACTTTCCACTAAGTTCCGTAAATTTTAGATAAATAATTTTGAAGTATTATTCATGACAAAAAATGCCCATAGGCCATAACTCAGAAAAAAACCAGACTGATCTTACTAAATCAAAATTCAAGCAATAAATCTGAACATTTAAATTTGAATTAGTTACAATAAATAACAAGTTCTAATGAGCCACGATATTAAAACTTGATTTGAAATTTTGCAGACAATACAACAGTATCTTACCAGTAAATCAGAATCTTGGGCTGTTACAGTGTAGAATTGAGTTCCAACAACAGCATTTGTATCAACATTGGCTTGGTATGGAGTTCTAATGAAAACTGGAGGAAAAGAACTTCTGCGAACATTGACTATCACAGTTGCGAATGAACTCTTTTCTGGTGAAGACTGGTCTCTAGCTTTTACAGTAAACTAGTAAAATTAACAAACAGAAAAAGGGTTAAACTTCAATAATTATCAATGTAACACCAGCTATAGGTCAAAATACAGACATGTTTACCTTTACCGTGACACAGGGGATGAATTTTTAATGTCTCTCTCGAAGAACCCTTGACAGTCCTTACCTATTTTCAAGTCAGACACAGCCCCGGTTTGAACATACAACCTCCCACATACAATTTATGCAATGAAAGTGCCTTTCAGTATACACAAAAGGCATAATTATTTGAAGCTGAGTAATAATGTTTAACGTCCCAGTCAAGAATATTTCACTTATATAGAGATGTCGCCAACTATAGGCGAAGGTGCAGAAATTCTGCCTGTGGGTTGTACTGATGGCCTTATACAGCAGAATTGTGACTTTCATTTAGTAATGCTGAGTGCTTGTTGAAAAAACAGTCACTACCCCTTTTCAAGTTTTGGGTCAAACCCAGTTGGGGTACGAACCCACTGCCTCCCACTTATCGAGCGAGCACTCTTACAAATAATCTACTGCAATGATATTTATAACAGTTATTTAGTGAAAGCTTCTCACACTAGAATCTTCTTGAGAAGGATTTTAATACATGTAATGAGAGGCCTATAGATCCATAAGGGCACATGTTAGACAAGTCTATGACAAAGTTACCCCAATATTTGTTTTATAACAAGCTGCAAATAAATTTCTTTTAATTAGTGTTTATTAATGGTTTTTATATTGCAAAAATTTGGATAAAATGCCACTTACTGACTACAAACAATAAACAGTCAATTATGCATAATATAATATATAGGCAAACAACATTGATCTGTCTGCTTGACCTTTTATTAGAAATATTCATATAGGAGGATCCACTCAATATAGGGGTAGTTTAAAGATCCATGTTAATACATGTACAGGTGTACTCTATGAGGTTAGTGTATCTATGATGTGATGTATTCAAAATTAACACCTGTGCTCCCTATATATAGACGAACTTGCTCCATGATAAATATCTAAATGAAAGGTCAAGCAGACAGGTTAATGTTGTTTGCCTACACTACAAATCATGAACTTGTATGATTGGAGTGAAGTAACAGTGTTTAATGCCCCAGTCAACAGAGATGACAAAAATCCAAATTACGTCATTTTCAACTGGTCTACAATGCCAACTGACTGTTAGTTTTTTATTGCTCAATAAAAGGAAGCAAACATGTTCTGAAAACCGAAATGGTAACATAAATGACGGAAATTCTGTTTTTTCCTTCATTGCCGATACTTTGTCGTAATTTAAGTAGTAAAATCGTAACAGAGCATCCAGTGGCAAAGCACTTCTCTGCTTAATGTCGCATCAGCAATTTTTCAGCTACTAGCGGCGAGAACTACTTTATTAATCTCTATGGATTAATCTATGAACAATTTCGTGTATGTATGAACAATTTTTTGTATGCATGTGAAGTGCGAGTGTGTTGTATGGTCTGTCTTGTTCTAGTGCGCACTCAGGGCGGCTTTTAAGGTGCTAGCTCACTGAGTCAGTATGCCAGTAAAGGCCAACAGCAAGGAAAATTCACTTTCCCATGTGTAGTCTGAGCAGGACTCAAACTCACAGTGGTGAGAGACCCTGGATTTGTAGATTGACATCTTATCCATTAGACCACCGCGGCTTCTTAACTTGCTTTGGGATTGAGGTTTGGACATGGATTGGTTTGTTTGTTTATCATGATACTTACATTATAACGAATAGTTGGATCAGAAGTCAAAACAGTTCTTAATGAAATCAAACCAGTTGAAGGACTAAGGTAAAATTTGTCTGTTACACCAGCTCTAGGAATAGCTTCATAAACCACGACATCCTATCAATTAAAAAATAACATAGCTACTATAGTGATCTAATAAATATAAATAACTAGATGTACCTAAATAATAAATATAAAGAAGGCATCACAAGTGATACTAATTCCCTCACAATAAACCACGATCAGAAATAATCAGTATTACACTCAAATAAACAAAGGGCAATAACTCTGTAAAATCAGGTTTGCAAGTTATAAAACACAAACTTGTTTTTATTATTTAAATTTTTTAACATTTTTACAAAAATATGAGATAGACAAACATAACATTAATACACACTTACATTCACCTTTCATAACACTTACATTCACCTTTCATACATGAAAACTTGGTCCTTGGACTGTATTTGCAGACATTTGTACTAAGTTTACAAAACACAAACTTGTCCTTGATAAACCCTTGCATCAAGTTTTATTACTTATCTGTTCAGAAAGTTTTTTGAGTGCTGACAAGGAAAGTAACATACTTTGTTTGCAAGGGGATAATAAATATAAACAGCTTCAATAATTGAAAAATCCAATTTATCTGTAAAAAAATGCCAGAATATGACCAGGTAAAAACCCAGCACCTTCTACAAACTACACAAAAGTTCTATCAACTGAGCTACTAAGACTTCTACATTCCTAGCTTATTTTTCAATTCAACCACTTTGAAGCTAAAAAAATTCAGTTTAAAACAATAACTGGTGCAGGCTTAGACCCTGGATCAAACCTAGTTATCCGAGTTATGCAGACCTCTACGATCCTTATTTCAATGATGTCATATTAGCGTCAAATATGTCTGTCTGTAAAAGATTATGTTTCTTTAAGACCCGATTCATTTATGTAAACCAGAATGTGACTTTTTAGCAATTTGTGTGTATGCAGCACGGGCAGTCAGAAAAAAACCACTTACAAAAGCATCTTGATCTGTAGCTGTAAGCTGTACCACTGAGGAGCCGAGTGACAGTGTTTCTGGAACAGTCGTCTCATAGATCTGGTTGGAGAAAAATGGTGTGTTTTCATTTCTTGTGACAGTAATATTAACTTGAGTAGTTGCTGTTTGTTCTCCATTACTGAATGTCTTTCTTGCTCTAACTTGTAGCTGTAAATATAAATCCAAACAAAGTTGTAATAATCAAAATGTATGCAAGCAATTATGCACACAATATGCACATACACACACAAATATGCAAGCATACAAACACATACACATGCAAGCAATTACATTGTTGCACACAATATGCACATACACAAATATGCAAGCATACAAGCACATACACATGAAGCAATTATGCACACAATATGCACATACACACAAATATGCAAGCATACAAACACATACACATGCAAGCAATTATGCACACAATATGCACATACACACACAAATATGCAAGCATACAAGCATGTATACATGCAAGCAATTATGTACACATATGTATACACACACATATGCAAGCATACACACATACACATGCAAGCAATTATGTACACATATGCACATACACACACATATGCAAGCATACAAACACATATACATGCAAGCAATTATGTACACATATGTATACACACACATATGCAAGCATACAAGCACATACACATGCAAGCAATTATGTACACATATGCACATACACACACATATGCAAGCATACAAACACATACACATGCAAGTAATTATGCACACACACACACACACACACACACACACACACACACATACACACACTTTCTGTTTCAGCTACTTACATAATATAGAGACTTTTTATTCAGGTCAAGACGTAAATCTTTTCTCACAAAAATACTACCACTTGTTGAAGATATGTTGAAGTAATCTGGACCATCACTAAAACCAATTATATCATACAGAATGTTTGGCTGTAAATAAATAAATAAACAGTTAGGCATAGGTTAACAACAATGACCTGTCTACTTGACCTTTCATTAGGAATATTTATATTTGATGATCCACTATTATATGGTTAGTGTTAGGATTCACAGTGATAACACACACAATGCATGTTTCCTGTAATACCAGTGCGTCATATACATAAATGAACTCAAACCAAGGCAGCAAATGCAATGTGGTTTGTAAGATGGCACTTCAAATCACTCAGTCACCAAAGTGGAGAACAAAAATAAGTATAATTTGCTCTCAGCATATTGGAAGGTTTTTCTATTTTTCTAAGAGTATTTTGTGTAATTAAAAAGTATTAGCAGACTGAAACTTTTTCAATGCTTTGGTGAATTTTGTATTTACTTTATTAAACTTATATAGACTTTCAGATGTAACAAACTTTTAATAAACATGTTGCACATAAAATGACTTAATAAGCAGACACTGACCTGTGGCTGAGCAGCAACTGTTGTCACTAGACGTCCAACACCTAAGTTTTCAGATATACGATTGGTATAGGCTGGCAAAATGAAACCCAATACTTCTGTAGTTCTTGTTATTATTATTTGAACTGTTGTTTGAGCAATTCTTTGTTGGAATCCCTGGTCAGCTGCTTGTACTCTCAACTAAAACAAGAATTCATACACTTTTAGTTCTATAGGCACATAAATCATATAAAGTATACATCATAATAAATAATACCTTTATTCAACACCATGACATACTACTGGCCCATGATGATTGTCAAGGTCATGACATACTACTGGCCCATGATGATTGTAAAGGTCATGACATACCACTGACCCATGATGATTGTCAAGGTCATGACATGCCACTGGCCCATGATGATCGTCAAGGTCATGACATACCACTGACCCATGATGATTGTCAAGGTCATGACATACCACTGGCCCATGATGATTGTCAAGGTCATGACATACCATTGGCCCATGATGATTGTCAAGGTCATGACATACCACTGACCCATGATGATTGTCAAGGTCATGACATGCCACTAGCCCATGATGATTGTCAAGGTCATGACATACCACTGACCCATGATTGTCAAGGTCATGACATACCACTAGCCCATGATGATTGCCAAGGTCATGACATACCACTAGCCCATGATGATTGTCAAGGTCATGACATACCACTGACCCATGATTGTCAAGGTCATGACATACCACTAGCCCATGATGATTGCCAAGGTCATGACATACCACTAGCCCATGATGATTGTCAAGGTCATGACATACCACTGGCCCATGATGATTGTCAAGGTCATGAAATACCATTGGCCCATGATGATTGTCAAGGTCATGACATACCACTAGCCCATGATGATTGTCAAGGTCATGACATACCTCTGGCCCATGATGATTGTCAAGGTCATGACATACCACTGGCCCATGATGATTGTCAAGGTCATGACATACCATTGGCCCATGATGATTGTCAAGGTCATGACATACCACTGGCCCATGATGATTGTCAAGGTCATGACATACCACTGGCCAATGATGATTGTCAAGGTCATGACATACCACTAGCCCATGATGATTGTCAAGACATACCACTGGCCCATGATGATTGTCAAGGTCATGACATACCTCTGGCCCATGATGATTGTCAAGGTCATGACATACCATTAGCCCATGATGATTGTCAAGGTCATGACATACCATTGGCCCATGATGATTGTCAAGGTCATGACATACCACTGGCCCATGATGATTGTCAAGGTCATGACATACCATTAGCCCATGATGATTGTCAAGACATACCACTGGCCCATGATGATTGTCAAGGTCATGACATACTACTGGCCCATGATGGTTGTCAAGGCCATGACATACCTCTGGCCCATGATGATTGTCAAGGTCATGACATACCATTAGCCCATGATGATTGTCAAGGTCATGACATACCATTGGCCCATGATGATTGTCAAGGTCATGACATACCACTGGCCCATGATGATTGTCAAGGTCATGACATACTACTGGCCCATGATGATTGTCAAGGTCATGACATACCACTGGCCCATGATGATTGTATAGGTCATGACATACCACTGGCCCATGATGATTGTCAAGGTCATGACATACCACTAGCCCATGATGATTGTCAAAGTCATGACATACCACTAGCCCACGATGATTGTCAAGGTCATGACATACCACTGGCCCATGATAATTGTCAAGGTCATGACATACCACTGGCCCATGATGATTGTATAGGTCATGATGTACCACTGGCCCATGATGATTGTCAAGGTCATGACATACCACTAGCCCATGATGATTGTCAAGGTCATGACATACCACTAGCCCATGATGATTGTCAAGGTCATGACATACCACTAGCCCATGATGATTGTCAAGGTCATGACATACTACTGGCCCATGATGATTGTCAAGGTCATAACATACCACTGGCCCATGATGATTGTATAGGTCATGACGTACCACTGGCCCATGATGATTGTCAAGGTCATGACATGCCACTAGCCCATGATGATTGTCAAGGTCATGACATACCACTGGCCCATGATGATTGTCAAGGTCATGACATACCATTGGCCCATGATAATTGTCAAGGTTATGACATACTACTGGCCCATGATGATAACTGTCAAGGTCATGACATACCATTGGCCCATGATGATTGTATAGGTCATGATGTACCACTGGCCCATGATGATTGTCAAGGTCATGACATACCACTAGCCCATGATGATTGTCAAGGTCATGACATACCACTAGCCCATGATGATTGTCAAGGTCATGACATACCACTAGCCCATGATGATTGTCAAGGTCATGACATACCACTGGCCCATGATGATTGTCAAGGTCATGACATACCATTGGCCCATGATAATTGTCAAGGTTATGACATACTACTGGCCCATGATGATTGTCAAGGTCATGACATACTACTGGCCCATGGTAATTGTCAAGGTCATGACATGCCACTAGCCCACGATGATTGTCAAGGTCATGACATACCACTGGCCCATGATAATTGTCAAGGTCATGACATACCACTGGCCCATGATGATTGTATAGGTCATGATGTACCACTGGCCCATGATGATTGTCAAGGTCATGACATACCACTAGCCCATGATGATTGTCAAGGTCATGACATACCACTAGCCCATGATGATTGTCAAGGTCATGACATACCACTGGCCCATGATGATTGTCAAGGTCATGACATACCATTGGCCCATGATAATTGTCAAGGTTATGACATACTACTGGCCCATGATGATAACTGTCAAGGTCATGACATACCATTGGCCCATGATGATTGTCAAGGTCATGACATACTACTGGCCCATGGTAATTGTCAAGGTCATGGCATACCACTGGCCCATGATGATTGTCAAGGTCATGACATACCACTGGCCCGTGATGATAACTGTCGAGTTCATGACATACCACTGGTCCATGGTGATTATCAAGGTCATTACACCCTACTGACACATTGTGATTCCCAATGTCATATATAACACACCACTGATCTATGGACAAAGGTGATAAAATTCCTAAAAACAAAAAAACCATTATTCTCATATACATAATTGCTTGAATAAAATTAAAACTGGTATAATATGTAAGATATATATGGGCTCGTAAGGCGTTTTCGATCACCAGGTGTTTCCGATCACTTATGTAAATTCTGAATGGCGAGCATGCGCAGTCGAATTTTTTTAGGTCGTATGATCTATTTATAACTACGGAAGCACGTTTTTTCTACTAGTGTAAACAAATAGTCAAAAGTAATTTCTAGGAAGGTAAAATAACTCGCATTCTGTCCATGTTGATAAAAACCGCCATTTTTGTTATTCCCGTTTTTCTTGTATCACAATATGTCCAATTTATTTTGATCTAATCATTTTCATACAACCCAGTGTCGTCTGTTTACTCTCTGAGCGTTTTGACAAATATCAGTTCATCTGACGTCACCAGTTATAGTCTGTTTCAAGAAAACGGAGGCTGTAAAGTGGCACCACGTGTTATAGCATAATTGTTATATATGGGGAGCAAGATTATACAACACTTGGTTCTATAAATGCAATTCAACACCATAAAGTGATAACAGCTAACTGCTCCATGGTTCACAACACATTCTCAACAGATTTTTACAGTTAAAACTATTGATGTTGCATCAGTATATATATTTATATAATATATATAGACATATGTCAATATAAGGTTTCTAATTGTTATGAAATCGATGGATTACACACAAATGGGTGAATGGTTGCTGGAATATTACTTACCTTAGGATTTACATGAGGTAAGATATAATGTTCATGTTTCATGTTAACACTGGCCCGTTTTGAGCCTCAAACCCTTTTATTTTCTTGTGTAATACGTCACTACATCACTTGATCGGATGTACCTTTCCGCCATTTTTGTTTACATAGAAATGGGGACCGGTAGGGATTTAGATAAAACATGCTGTGTAATGCTTTGATTGAGTTTTTGACAGTATAAAAGCATCCATATTAATTAGTATTAACTACGCTGATGTACATTTGATTTAGTATTATTTAGAAAGCTAAAAAATTATTCCAAAATCCACTAAGTGATCGAAATCCCCTAATTCCTCCATACAGTTAAGTAATTTCAAGGTCATTTTAATACTTTTTCCTAATTTAGCCTGAGTAATAAGACACAAAAATAAACCTTTCGCAAAAGTGAAGGTCTAACTTTTATTTGTACTGAGAATCATCTGACAACATGAAATAAAAAACATGAAAATTTTGAAATGATGAATGATGAAAAAATAACTGGGGGGGGGGGATGTATGGTTTACAGTATACAAAAAATATTTACCTGATTAATATACATGAACAGGGCATAAATCATATATTTACATAATTGCTGCTTTGATATATACATAACTGGGGCATAAAACTTACAGAGTAGCCACTTCTTCCTGTGTTGAGTACTGAGTTAAGTAATGTCACTCTTCCATCTATGGGGTTGACATAAAAATAATTAGGTGCATCTGCATCTCCGACTGCAGTATATCTGATAATGTTGTTAGGTGCCTGAAGTAAAATGTGTTGAATTTATGTTTATTCATAAAAAATACTCCACAAATATATTACTACTCACAACAACAACAAACATACCAATATATGTCTAAATCACAATACCAGAGCAAAATAAAAACTTTGAAAACTGGCAAATGAACCTCTTCCATGGAAGTGAGGCCAGGTGCACTAGAAGGGTAAGCACCTCATGTTATACTACCTTTACCCACAACATGCATTGTAAAATTGAGAATAAAAGGAACATGGAACTATTGGATGTCAAATATATTAAAGATGATTTTAGATACAGAGATACCATGCTTATTAAGTTAAAGGAAGGAGATAAAGGAAGGAGAGACAGACAGAAGGATGGACAGACAGAAAGGAAAAAAGGAAGGACAGACAGAAAGGAAAAAAGGAAGGACAGACAGAAAAGAAAAAAGGAAGGACAGACAGAAGGACCGAAGGAGGGACACAGTAGAATCGAAGGAAGGACAGACAGAAAGAAGGATGGACAGACAGAAGGATTGAAGGAAGGACAGACAGACAGAAAGATTGAAGGAAGGACAGACAGACAGAAGGATTGAAGGAAGGACAGACAGACAGAAAGATTGAAGGAAGGACAGACAGACAGAAGGATTGAAGGAAGGACAGACAGAAGGATGGACAGACAGACAGAAGGATAGACAGACAAAGGCAAAAGGAAGGACAGACAAAAGGAGAGACAGACAGTAGAATCGAAGGAAGGACAGATGGATGACCAGAAGGATGGACAGATGAAATGAAGGAAGTTTGAATTTAATCAATCTCTTTCTTTGAACAGCAGAGTATAATAGCTTATCATTGTGCACTTAATAAAAACATTATGATCTGAACTATTCAGCTGCAGCAAATGTTTCATCTATTTTTTTATTTTATATATATCTATTTGTAAGTATAGATTCAGATAATAATCAGAATTAGGCTGTGTGATCAGTAAGAGCACCACTCATTAACTGAACCCCCATCCAAAGGGATCTAGGGAAAAACAATATATGTTGTTTGCAAGTCTAACCTTTTGTTAATAGTAATTCTTACCTCGGTATCAGCATCAGTAGCATTTGTATCAGCTACAAAACTTCCAATTGAAGCTGTTTCAGGAATAGTTACAGTGATGTCATTGTGCTGGAAAACTGGCGGGAATAAGTTTCTTTGCACTGTTATGTTTAGTATGGCTGTAGCTGACAAAGACGGATACCCTCCATCACGAGCTAGGAGTCGTAACTGTAAACAAGCAAAATTTTTAATATCATGAATTGTATCCAACTTTTTTGTATGTATATGTTAGCATACATATTTCCCTACTAAAACAGGAACGTTGTTGGAGTGCTGCTGAAAAGAGAGTGTTACATATTAAAAAGTCATATTTATGTATGGTCTGAATCCTATATCCCCTCAACATTAAAATAAATAAATAAATAAATAAATAAATAAATAAACTACAGACATTTACATAGATAAACTACATTTAAACTACAAAACATTTAAATAATAAAAAATAAATCAATCAATCAATCAATCAATAAGGTTTATTTTACAGTAACTTTAAATTATAAATACCTTGTAAAATGAAGCGGAATCTGCAGCCAAATCATTTCTAGATGTAACTCTAATGATACCAGTATTGCCCTGTTGTTCCATAGAAAAAAGGGCTACAGCATTGTCATCACCAATCACAGACAAGGTAACTTGATTGTAAGGAACCTGTAAAATAAAATATAATGAAGAAGAATTTGTCTAAACTAAACACCTCTAAACAGTGGGTTGGAGTAATGGAGTTTTATGTCCCTGTCAAGATTTTTTCACTTACATAATACAGCAAGATGGAAGAAATTGGAATACCTAGAAAAAACTATCAACCTTTTTTTAAGTGTACTCATAAACTTTTTCACTCTAGGATTTGTCCTTGTGGGATTTGAAATTAGTTAATTAGAGTAGCTTTGATCAGCACCGGTATGTGCTTTAAACCCTTTGGTTACTGAGGCCCATACCTCCTGAAGAGAGCATTAATTTAGACAAACATTTCCTTATAATAAAAAAGTTCAGTAAAATACTCAATAAAATAAATCTTTTTTCAATGTTAATAATTTCTATGTCCTGAACAGACATTCTACTCAGAATATTTCACTTATATCAAGACATCACCAGCTACAGGTAAAGTGGCAGAAATTTTCACTTTTGCAGCACACTCAGAGCAATGTACAGGAAAGGTTCTTTAATGTGCTATACCTACTGTGACATGCGACATCAATTTTAAATGTGTCTTCTGAAGAACCCTGTGGCTTTCATTTTTAAATGCTGAGTGCATGGTGAAAGATCAGTCACTACCTCTTTTCAATTCAAGGTCAGACCCGGCCAAGGTTCATACCAACAACCTCCCACATACGAAGCAAGCACTCGGCCAACTGAGCTACCATAGTGGTATACCATTCCAAGTGAAGAACCACATGATCTGTCTTGATATATTTACCTGTGTGTCGTGGTCAGTTACTGTGACCGTTTATATTTGTCTGGACATATTTACCTGTGTGTCGCGGTCAGTTACCGTGACCGTGTAGATCTGTGTGCCTGTATTTGTGTCTCTATTAACAGAACCAACATATGGCTGATTTAAAAATTCTGGTGGGAATCTATTTCTGAAGATGGATACTGTTACTGTGGCTACGTTAGTGGCAGCCAGTGCAGGGAATCCCATATCTGCTGCATTTACTGTCAACTAAAATATTCAAAATATCACAATAATAAGCTTTGTAAACCTAAGGTTGGTTGAAAACAAATATTCAAACTGTCAGTTTCTTCTTGTATGGAGTTATTTACCATAGCCTTATAATAATAGTAAAAATAAACAATGTGATGGCAATATATCATTTTCTACACTCAATATTTAGCATGGTCAATGCTTTACACTCAATTTTTAGCATGGTCAATGCTTTACACTCAATATTTAGCATGGTCAATGTTTTACACTCAATTTTTAGCATGGTCAATGTTTTACACTCAATTTTTAGCATGGTCAATGTTTTACACTCAATATTTAGCATGGTCAATGTTTTACACTCAATTTTTAGCATGGTCAATGTTTTACACTCAATTTTTAGCATGGTCAATGTTTTACACCCTATTTTTAGCAAGATCAATGTTCTACATTCAATATTTAGCATGGTCAATGTTTTACACTCAATTTTTAGCATGGTCAATGTTTTACACTCAATTTTTAGCATGGTCAATGTTTTACACTCTATTTTTAGCATGGTCAATGTTTTACACTCAATTTTTAGCATGGTCAATGTTTTACACTCTATTTTTAGCATGGTCAATGTTTTACACTCTATTTTTAGCATGGTCAATGTTTTACACTCAATTTTTAGCATGGTCAATGTTTTACACCCTATTTTTAGCAAGATCAATGTTCTACATTCAATATTTAGCATGGTCAATGTTTTACACTCAATTTTTAGCATGGTCAATGTTTTACACTCAATTTTTAGCATGGTCAATGTTTTACACTCTATTTTTAGCATGGTCAATGTTTTACACTCAATATTTAGCATGGTCAATGTTTTACACTCAATTTTTAGCATGGTCAATGTTTTACACTCAATTTTTAGCATGGTCAATGTTTTACACTCTATTTTTAGCATGGTCAATGTTTTACACTCAATTTTTAGCATGGTCAATGTTTTACACTCTATTTTTAGCATGGTCAATGTTTTACACTCTATTTTTAGCATGGTCAATGTTTTACACCCTATTTTTAGCAAGATCAATGTTCTACATTCAATGTTTAGCAAGATCAATGTTCAACGTGCCAAATTTCTAGTATGGTCAGAAAAAAGGTTAAGCTATAAAATCTTAAATCTGGATGGAGAAAAATAACTTTAGGATTGGTTTTACTACAATAGGGTCGGGAAACCAGAAACACATCTTTATTTATTTGGCCTCACATTTAAATTTTGTAAGATAGTGGTTTGTAAATATTTATGTACAAACATGTATTTGTATGTCTGAATGAGTCAAAATATTTGACCACATTCTACAGTAACACTTTGATTCATTGCCATCATTTGTTCGGTCAAATTTTGGCATTACAAAGCAGTTTGGCAATAAATCAAGGGAGAGTGAGCGAGTGAGTGAGTAATGGTGTTTAACGTCCCAGTCAAGAATATTTCACTTATATCGAGATGTCGCCAAGCTATAAGCGAAGGTGCAGAAATTTTGCCTGTGCGTTGCGCTGATGGCATTATACAGCAGGGTTCTTTAGTGTGCCAAGCCCACTGTGACACGGGACCTGGTTTATTTTAAGTTCCCATCCAAAAGAAACATGACTTTCATTTCGTAATGCCTAGTGCTTGGCAAAAAAACAGTCACTATCCACTTTTAAGTCTTGGGTCAGACCCGGTCGGGGAAATCAAGGGAGAGGGTCAGACCCGGTCGGGGAAATCAAGGGAGACTTATAAGAAAAACATAGAAGAAACAGGTTTTGTGACTTCAAAATTCTGTAGTTATAATTGAGGTGGAAAAAGCATCTTTGGACATTATAACAAGGGTTTACTATAGATGTAAAAAAGAACAAAACTATTAACTTACCTGATATACACTTGAATTGGCTGGATCATCATAAATTGGTTTAATAAGTGAAACCTGACCAGAACTTGAGCCAACTGTGAAAAATTCCAAAGCTTTCGCATCTCCTGATAGTGTGTACTGTACAACATTATTTGGAGCCTTAAAAAAATTAAAATTATATCCTCATTAATATATTGTAAAATAGTATGTTCTTAAATACATTAGTCTATAAATTTTTTAACATTTTCAATAGTTGTTAATTAATATTGCTAACTTTTGAAAAATGGAGGTGACATTGTCAAATTTCAATCTTGAAAATAGTATTTAGGGCACAGTGATTAAATAGATATGGATATAATTAAGGGAGTAGATAATGACAAAATGAATTGTTTTGATATTTTTTAAAGTGAAAGTGTAAAAAAAATATAATAAATGAATGAATGAATGAATGAATGAATGAATAAATGAATGAATGAATGAATGAATGAATAAATAAATAAATGAAAATTCTATACCGTAAGATCACTATCAACTGCTGTTACTGTTGTAATGGCTGTAGCCAAAGCCCTTGTCTCCGAGATGGCCACACTGTATTGTGAAGGTTGGAATGTTGGTGGAAACAAGTTTCTGGTAACATTAACATACACAATGGTGGTATCAGTTAAACTTGGGTTTCCACCATCTGCAGCAACAACACGAAGCTAAAACACATGAAAATTAAACATTTTATCAATGTATTGGTTTTTTAAATGTTGGGTTTAGACCATTTAATACAACCATATATTTGGTACTTTTTTAGATTTTAAATAGATCTGTATTTAACTTGAAAAGTAACATTTAAATCTGCTCGAAAATAATTATTTTGCAAGACTTTTTTGTAAAAAGTGTCTCATATTTTATTCCATAACCTAAAATGACAAAATCAAACTACTGTCAAAAATAGATACAAAATGGCCATCTTTGACATTATTTTTATCAAACTATGATATAACTGCCATATAATAGCCTTTTTATATTAACATGATTCATCTACATTATAATATTGAATATTCATATCCTTTTTTAAGCTTAAATTATTTATTAAATTATTGATCTTAGTATCAAAACTTTTTAGAAACCACATACCCATATTTGTGAGTATGCATTGTAGGAAAGTAAACCAACACCCCTAAACTACTAATTTTGGAGACCATGTGTTCCATATAGTTACATAAGTCAATGATATATAAATAAATAAAACACTCAACACTTATTTGTGATTATTATACAACTGATCTAAATATCAAAATATTTTCAATTTTATCATTTCCATCATGATTAACAACAGTACACTCCAAGTAAGACAGTATGTGTAGGCTAGCTCAAAAGCAGAATCTGGAAAATTTACATTTATACCTTTGTATTTGCAGACCTTACTGCCTGTACTTACCCTGTACACATTGGTAGAGTCTGTATTTTTATCTAACATAAGACTAGTTTTTTCTATCTGATCTGGCGAAATACAAGTTTTATCGAACACGCATGATACAGAATCTTGTATCACCATGCTGTGGTGATACAACATTGGCGGTAAAGTACATGTGCACTTTTTCATTGTGACATCATTTGGGAATCTCCAATTTGTCAAATGTAAATAATGACGTCATTACTACATAACATATTTCATAACATAGTTCAGTGTTTAAATTCTGTGGTAAAATATATTTTTTTCATACAAAGTGTTGCTTTTTATTAGTTTGAATAACCTAGTCAGAAATGTTAGATAAAAATATCATATACACAGTGTTTATGTACAACCCTTGGTATCAGGTCTCGTCCTTTTTTACTAGCCGTATCTCTACTTGTCGTGCTGTGATACGCCCACTAAAAAAAGGACTCGACCTGATACGGAGGGTCGTACATACACACTGTGTATATAATATGTATATATTTGCAGACGTTAATGCCTGTACTTACCCTGTACACATTGGTAGAGTCTGTATTTATATTTGCAGACATTACTGCCTGTACTTACCCTGTACACATTGGTAGAGTCTGTATTTATATTTGCAGACATTACTGCCTGTACTTACCCTGTACACATTGGTAGCGTCTGTATTAATGTTTGAAGTCAATGTTATAATGCCATTTCCACTGACAGAAAACAGATTCTGTGCATTGTCATCACCGATGATACTGTAGGTAATTATATTGAATGGAGACTGAAAAAAAAACATTTCATTAAAAAAAAAAATTTTTTAATTCTTGGAAAAAGTGCTACAGCCACCTACTGTTAAAACGTTAACACAATTAATGCAACATTATGTTGATAAAAGCAGAGTGGAGAAATGAAATTTTATGCACCAGTAAAGAATCTTCCACTATGAGGAAACAGGAGTGTTCACGGAAAACTATCAACCTTTGGCAAGCGAACTGGCAAACTTTCTCACACTAGGCCCACTCTGCCCAGGTGGGGTCCAAACCTTGGCAGTGAGAGGTGCTGTGATCATTAAGTGTGCACTTTAGACCACTCAGCCACTGAAGCCCTCACAGATACCTGCAGGAATATTTAAAATATAATACAAGATATTAGTGCAGCTTTATAATCCCAAGACCCTTGAGTATGCTGTAAATACTCAGATGAATTCAAAGAATTTTTTTTTTTGTCACAAATTACATTAATAAATTTAATAACAAGCTACTTTAAGTACTTAGTACAGGATTTTCATTGAAACTTCCAGAGTCAAAATATTTCTGATAACTAAGAAATTCATCTTCTCAAATACCATGGACTCTGATATTTTTTGGGGGGTAGGGGGAGTCTTTCTTTTGCCAAAGTACAAATTCAATAATGAAGATTGTTGTGTGCTTTTTAATTTCAAGTATTTTTCAAAAACAATTAAAACACTAAGGAAGGTATTAACAAACTTTTTTTTTACAAAATTTTGTTCATGTGAATTTCACAAGAAATTATCATGAATTTCACATGAAATTATCATACTTCACATGAAATTATCATACACTTCACATAAAATTATCATGAACTTCACAAGAAATTATCATGAACTTCACAAGAAATTATCATGAATTTCACATGAAATTATCATGCACTTCCCATTAAAAAATTCACATGAATCAAGCTTATACGTAAAATTCACGTGGATAAAGTTTGGATATATACAGTTATTGGGTGGATACTGTGTAAATAAAATAGATACATAACTTACAAATGTGTCTGCATCTGTTGCTGTGACGGTCAAAACACTTGTACCAATCTGAACATTGGCACCAAGTGCTCTACTATATGGCTCATTTTGGAATATTGGACTATGAAGATTGCGTCGAATATTAATCACAACTGTTACTGGAACACTGGTCAAAGTTGGGGAACCAAGATCCGTCGCAACAACTGTGTACTAATGAAAAACAAAATTAGAAATAGAAAATCTATTACAGAGTATAATAAATGATAACAGTTGTTGAATGAGAGGTTAACTTAATTTTACAACTTAATTTTTTTAAAACATATACATAGCCAATCATTAATGTTCACTTGTTCAAAAATTCCAATCATTTCTTTAAGATTTTCCAGTAAGACTTCCACTGTTATCTCTCAAACATTAAATTCTGTTAAATTTTTGAAAAATTATTTTTTACAAAAACTCCCATTCTTTCTGACAATAACAAAGATCAAACCTACCCACATGAGACCTCTTGGGTTTGAAGTACAACATCTTGGCCATTAGGACACATTGGGCTCATCTGTCCCATTGTAGCTGTATAAAAACTTACCTCATATCTGTTAACACCGGAATTAATCAAGCTTAAACGGACAGATATCTGACCAGAACTGGAGTCAAGGAAGAACTGATTATTAAAGTTGTTAATTGAACTCCAAGAATATCTAAACTGATTCTCAGGAGCCTGGAAGAAAAAAAGTTAAATGATATATCTAAACTGATTCTCAGGAGCCTGGAAGAAAAAAAGTTAAAATTATATATCTAAACTGATTCTCAGGAGCCTGGAAAAAATTAACGAGTTAAAATCCAAAATTATCAAAAAAATATTAATGATAGTACACAGCCTGAAATTTATGCAATAATCACTGGACGAAACTAATGGTCACAGTATATCAATGATTGGTAGTAGAGAATACATAGAATCAAGTCTCATTCTGAACCAAATACAGTGAAACATCTTTCTAAAACCCCTCAACAACTTCACCACCATGCTCATCTTCACAATACTCTGATGTCCCAAAATCCACTTGTTCAATGTTTTTGTTTATAAACTTTCTCAATTTATTGTCTAATGCCTTTATAATGCCAAAATTTGACTGAACCAAATTTTGGTGTTAAATCATGGTTTCATTATATTTTAGATCTTGGTTTGATTTTTGCCCATGTTAGCACAAGCAGGTAGTGTTTTGCATTATTTATTCACCTGAAAATAAATAACTGTGTAGATAATAACTAACCCCCCCCCCCCCTTCATCCCACCCCATTGTTGTATTTATTGATCATTAAGAGGCATTTTCCATAAGTATAAAAAAAATATAAGAAAAGAAAATGAAGTTGCAACATTTTAATTTCAAAGCTGCTATACAGCTAAATACAAAGACTTTTTTTAACAAAAATGTAGAGGTTAATTATAATGGTCATTGTTTTTACTGGGAATGAGCTACATTTTGCATATATAGGTAAACAACTTTGACCTTTATTTAAATATTTATCTTGGATGAGTGCATTGATGTATAGGGATCATGTGGGTTTATTTTGTCTACAATATGAAAGCACTAATCAAGGACCCTATATACACATGATTAACTGCAAACCTACTACTACCCATTTATTAAGTGGACCCTTCTATATGAATATTCCTAATAAAAGGTTAACTATTCCTAAGGACAGGTCAATGTTGTTTGCCTATACAATAATGGATTACAAAGTGATAAGGGTTATGTTGTGGTAAAAACTGTGCTAAAAAAGTCAACTTACAGAAATGTCATTATCCCGTGCCTGTACAGTGATGACCTGAGATCCAGGAGACAGAGTCTCAGAAATCGTGGTTTCATAGTTTTGGTTGATCCATGTTGGTGCAAACAAATTTCTTCTGATGTTAATTTTAACAGTTGCAGTCGCTGATCGACGTGGGGAACCTCCATCAGTGGCCAATACTCTCACCTTTATAATACACAGACAAAGAAATAGCTATGAACATGACAAAATATTTACAACAAACAGAATATAACAGGGCTAAAAATAACATCAGCCTGCTAGCCCGAGACTAGTAAAAACAGAACATGCTACTCAACTTCAACCAGGGCTAGTGATTTAAAAACTACTATCCCTGTTGGCTATTATTGAAAAAAGTTAGGGTCAACCCCTGTGTAATATAATAGTTCATTGAAAACACTATCAAAGACACTAAATCATAGAAGGGTAGGATTTTTGGAACCCCTTGACCATTAAATCCTATGTAAAAAAATTTAAAAATTATTTCCCACAGAATTATTTAAAATGGCATTGATTCCATACATTTTAGGCTCAAAGATGGTAGGTAATACCTTTTCATAAATACAGAATCCAAATCAAATTGAGAAGACAAATATTCATAGACATCCTCAATGTCATCATCATGTATTAAGAATGTATACATACTGTATAAAGTGCAGTTGACTCTCCTGCCACACTCTGGCTAAGTCGGATTGATCCATCATTACTGCCGATATTGAAAAATATATTGGCAGTGTCATCACCAATAATGGCATAACTAACAGTATTGTATGGTGCCTGAAAAATCAACATAAAATTTTATATAAAACATTTTAAACAAATATGATAAATGATTTGGAGTAACTGAGTATTTTTTTTTGCCTCAGTCAAAATTATTTAAGTCAGTTTACAGATGGTGGAAAAAACAGACGTTTTCCCCGACAAGTATGCAGCTTTGCGCAGCAAGATATACTTTTTTACATTTATGCCATTTAAATTGTTGGTTTTTTGTTGAAAAAATTCTACAAATTGAATTATAAGGGTTTGAAGTTAATTTTTCTTTTGTGTTATGGAAGTATAAAAGAATTGGACATTTTGCACATTGATTATTCCCGTAGCAAATTATGTTGCGTGTGTTACAAAAAATCAACAATTTAAATAACAATACTGTTTTAGCAAGTAAAATAGCAGTGCTATGGCGTAGGAATTCAAATGCCTCTGTGCGTCATCCATAATAAATGATGTCACTGAGAGCCAATCCATTCATAACAGAAAAATCTGACCAATCAAAATGCTTGAAACAAAGGAGAATTGAATTATTGTTCAAAAGAGATTTAAAAAACTTGGAACCACAGGTAGTGATAGATTTTATTTATATTCCTTAAGTGATGTACATATCCAAGGTCAATGTTTCCATAAATTTGAAATTAATAGTAGCCAAATTTCCATATTTGTGAAAATCTAGTACTTTTTTTAAGTATTTGTTAAAAAAATTGAAGTAAATCTTAAACAAATAAACCGTTGACTTCTTACCTGTAAATCATTATCCCTAGCAACTACTCCGAACACCTGTGTGTTTTGGAAAGTTGTTCTATTAATAGTGGTTTCATATGGAGTGTTGATGAAAAATGGTGGATTCTGGTTCCTTATAACATTAATTATCACATTTGCTAGCTGCTGGTTATTGTCAATGGAGGCACTCCAAGGTCAGATACTTGGGCAGAAAACTGAAAATATATCATATTCTACCATCAAAATAAAACAATAAAGAGAATTAAAAATAAAACAAATAAGGAAAAATAACTATGACTACCAAATAAAAACAAGAAAAAAAATCAGCCATTAACTACCTACTATCATTCACCCCTCTTCCCATCATTCATCCCTCTTCCCATCATTCTCACACCTCTTCCCATCATTCACCCCCTCTTCCCATCATTCACCCCTCTTCCCATCATTCACCCCCTCTTCCCATCATTCTCACACCTCTTCCCATCATTCACCCCCTCTTCCCATCATTCTCACCCCTCTTACTATCATTCACCCCCTCTTCCCATCATTCTCACACCTCTTCCCATCATTCACCCCCTCTTCCCATCATTCTCACCCCTCTTCCCATCATTCACCCCTCTTCCCATCATTCTCACACCTCTTCCCATCATTCACCCCCTCTTCCCATCATTCTCACACCTCTTCCCATCATTCTCACCCCTCTTCCTATCATTCACCCCCTCTTCCCATCATTCTCACACCTCTTCCCATTATTCACCCTCTCTTCCCATAATTTAGCAATGGTAAACATCCCTTTCCAACCAACTTTTACCCATAACAATATAAATATAATAAAACTGACACCACCATAGCATTGGTTTTGTATTTTTTATGTATATCATGAAATCACAATACCACATAACACCAAGGACAATTTAGACCCATTTCAGATTACTACTCATATCAATGTGATTAGTTATAGAATAGTGGCAGACAACCAAAACAAAATGAAACATATGAGAAAGTGTTCATTTTTGTTAAATTCTGAAGGATCCATGGCTTATTAGTGGAGTGGATTCACTACATTTCATGCTCCAGTGAAAATTCTTTTTTCTTGAGATGATCAGTTCCAGGATAGTGGAGAAAACAGGATAGCCCAGAGAAAAACATCAACCTTCCACAAGAGAACTGATAAACTTTCTCATCTTAAGATCTGCTTGAATGCTATACGAATGTAGTGAAAGTACCGCTAAGTAATGACTACCTAAAACAAATTATTTTAACATATAATATGTGGTTTCTGCATGCTTAGATATGACTAAATGATATGATTCATATCACAGACCACATACATGTGCACGGTCGGAAAAACCATATCACCTGCATGATATCAATATCAAACTGGCTACTCAGAGCAAATAGATCTAATCTCGATATCATTTATAAAATACTCTGAAGACCATACAAAGGTTCACTTCATAAGGAATATTGGTCAAGGTTAATGGCACATGGTTTGGATTCCACGATTTATTATTCTATAGTTATAGCATATACATGTATAAAAAGACCTCTAGTCTCATTTTTAGAGAATTTTAAAACAACTTAAAATAACAAGTTTGCCTATTAAATAGGCTAAACCATGAATTGTTTATACTTTACCTGAAATCTTGATGTCGATGTCTGATCATTCAGTAAAGACTGTCTAATGGTGATAGCGCCAGTGTTGGATTCAACGAAAAAGAAATTTCTTGCAAAGTTGTTGTTGTTGTTGTCAATCATGGCAAAAGATGTGACGTTGTGAGGTCTGTTTGAGTCTTGATCAGTGGCTAACAGCCTAATAACCGTGGTTCCAATGGCTTGTGTTTCCAGAATAGTTGTTTCATAGGTCAGGTTTGTAAATGAAGGAGTGAACAAATTGCGCTGTACCGTGATATCCACAAGGGCTGTGGCACTAAGAGCAGGAGTTCCTCCATCTCTGGCTTCAATTCTAAGCTGTAATGTAACATTGGTTAGAACTTTAGAAATTTTGTTCCATGAAACTTTGTTTGAAATTAATGGCTTATACATAAGTTATAAATTCCATAGATCATGGCATGGAAATTTTAATGTGTTAAACAAAAACACACAGATTGATTGAATAAGGCTTTATGTGCCATTCAAGAATATTTTATTTATATCAACACTAGCTATTGGTGAAGTGACAGAAATTTTGACCTTTGCAATGTGTTCATGGCAATGTGCAATGAGGGTTCTTTAGCATGCCATGCTTGCCATGACACTAGGCATTTGTTTTTAAGGTCTCTTCCCAAGGACCCATTAAAATATGATAAATGTGGATAAAATCATACATGTTCATTTAAAAAAAATTAAGTCTCTTTGAAGGACCCATTAAAATATGATAAATGTGGATAAAATCATACATGTTCATTTAAAAAAAATTAAGTCTTTTGAAGGACCCATTAAAATATGATAAATGTGGATAAAATCATACATGTTCATTTAAAAAAAATTAAGTCTTTTTGAAGGACCCATTAAAATATGATAAATGTGGATAAAATCATACATGTTCATTTAAAAAAAATTAAGTCTCTTTGAAGGACCCATTAAAATATGATAAATGTGGATAAAATCATACATGTTCATTTAAAAAAAATTAAGTCTCTTTGAAGGACCCATTAAAATATGGTAAAGTGGATAAAATCATGTTCATGTTCATTTAAAAAAAGTTACCCTGTAAAATGTTTCGGTATCTAATCTTAGATCTTGTCTGACTGACACAACACCAGTTGTTGTATCGTAATTAAAGTACTGTGGACCACGGTCATCTCCAATCAGTTTGGTTGTAACCGTGTTGAAAGGTGCCTGAAATTGAAATTTTTAAAATTATAGTCATGTTTGCTGGGTTTTTTTAAAAATGTTATGTATGTAATGGGAATAAATAAATAAATAAATAAATAAATAAATAAATAAATGATACATTGTTGTACACTGATGTTACGTAATGTTATGATGAGACAACAAACATATGTCAGTTTTGGCTATAAATTTGGGAAATATATTTTTTAACAAAATCAAAAAGCATATGAACAACTTTGTCAAGCCTCTATTTTATACATCTTTATAACACAAAAACTTTCACAGATCTTACAATTCTAATGCATTTTGCTGGCAACAGATTTTCATGGGGTATCTTTCTCAAAATTTGTAACATACAAAATATCAATACCTATAAATAAACTATGACATAATTTTCAACATAAAAACCACCACTATATTGAAGCAATTTTCAATATATTTTCAATATAAACCATGAACAATCCAGCGATTTTCAACATATAAACCACAGACATATTGTGCCAATTTTCATTAAATAAATCACCCATATATTGTGACAATTTTCAACGTACAAAATAATATAAGACAAACACTTAACATATTTTCAGATAAATTATCAGAAAATTTCTGCTTTAGATTAATTAAGATGGACAATAAAAATGTAAAATAGGTATACAGAAGTATGATTTACACACCAACTACTTTAACAATTTGCAGTTCTTCAGTTCAAATTTGAACTTTGTAAAATCTGTAACATTTATAAAAATTGCCTGAACTGCAAAGAGTTAAAGGACTTATTCCACACTAAGTGGTGATATATTTTAAAACTTACTGTAGTATCACCATCTGATGTCGTAACGGTCAGAATGGCAGAGCCAATACTTCTGGATTCTTGTATTATCTGAACATAATTATTGGAAGGCAAAAACCGGGGAGTTTGCAAATTACGAACAACTGATATGGTTACAGTGGCATCTTGTTGAGCTGTTAAACTTGGAGTTCCCAAATCAAAGGCACCAACTGTCAACTATAAAAAATTAAGTTTAAAAAAAAATCCAATTATGATGATATCATAATTTATAATGCCCCTTCTTTTACTAGTTGGCCACTGTTGCCTTCAGATTCCAATTCCTCCATATTTTTTTTCTCCAGTGGCTCAAACTATATACTTATATACACCTATCAGTATTATTTCAGCAATCTGAGGCATTTTCTTTTCTCTTTTGATATATGCCAAAATCATATTTGGTACTGATCTCTGGCTAAAGAATGATAGTATTTTTCACAGGGGATTTAAAAAAGACAAAAAGACATACCCTATCCCCATCCCTTTAATTACATAAACTAAATGGACTACTGATTTTCATTATAATTTTTTTAATTAAAACAAAAGACTCAAAACCCCTCCAATACACATGTTCAAAGTATCAAAATTTCAATGAGAAGACATTTCTTGACCGATATTAATTAGAGTTCTATTTCAATTTAACTCATATCAACTAAGTGACCTTTATTGACCGAAATATTAAATGGAGTTCCATTTCATTTTAACTCATATCAACAGATTGACCTTAGTTGGGAAATTCAAAAATATGAAGACAATCATAAAATTGAATGTCTTAAGCATCAAATATTAATATTTTTTTGAGATTCAAACCTGATAAAATGTTGTCTGTGATTGGTCCAGTGATAGTGCTCGGCGCAGTGATATAGCACCAGTCTCTGGGCTGATAAAGAAATAGGTCAGTGCCGGTGAATTAGGATCTCCTTTCAGTTGATATCGTACAACATTATAAGGATTCTACAAAAAACAAAATGCATATATATGTTACATATATCATTAAACTATCAATTTTACAAAATTGTAATTGTATTCAAAGTTTTTCATTGTTAGTAGTACAAGTACAATGTATAAAATTGTGACCGAATGTTTATCGGTACTTGATAAAGCCATTCATACACAATTCCTATGTTTTTGGGCAATATAATATATTTTCCTTTATCAGAACTCTTTTGTCTGGAAGACACAAACCTAAATAGCTACCAATGAAAGTGTATAAAACTGATGTTGCAGCACATTTTTTTGTGGTTGGAAATGTTTGTTTAGGGGGTTGCTCTTGTAAATTGTATCAGATGTTTATTGCCTGCAGTTGAAAAACACTTTTGTTGACTGATCAATTGATTAAATGCAGCTTTACATCACAGTCAAGAATATTTCACTTATATCAAAACATCACCAGCTACAGGTGAAGTGGAAGAAATTTTTACCCTTGCTCAGGGCAATGTGCAGGAAAGGTTCTTTAACATGTCATGCCTACTATGACACAGTCATCAGTTTTTAAGATCACTTTCGAAGGACCAAGCGATTCAATTCTAAATGCTGAGTAGAAAGAAATGTAACTATGGTACCTACTTAGAAATGTTTGTCAGACCCGGCAAGGATTCAAAACCACAACCTCCCACATACGGAGTTAGCACTCTACCAACCGACAGTGGAAATTTTTTTTAACATGAAAACCTTCGTTATTAGTCAACTCCATTGTACTATTATATAACTTACAACTGTGTCTGCATCAGTGGCTGTTACAGTGACGATTGTCTCCCCTAGAGGTTGATTGTCTGGGACATTCGCACCCCAACTTGTTTGTGTAAACCTTGGACGATTCAAATTACGATTGACTGTCAAAATGACAACAGACGTGTTGCTCTTGGCTGGTATTCCATTGTCATAAGCACGGATACGTAGCTGAAAGAAAAAACAATGTGAAGTTTTTTAGTGGCAAAATAATAACAATATCTTGAAATATTCATGTTTTGTTTGTTTTTGGTATATGACAAAATAACCAATGGGTCTAAACTTGTATTTATTAAAGTGATAAAGTTGGTCACTGCATCATGTGTAAAATAAATTGCGAAATATTTCATATAACAACAATTTAATACAGACAAACACAATGTAAAGTTTATTAGTGGCAAAATAAAAATGAAAAAATTATCAGAATATAAAAATGTATTTCAAATCTTAATACTTTTGTTAATTGTTAAGATATTCAAACCACTTCTAACATTTTAGTTAGTTTTGTCAAAATTGTTTATCAGTGTTCTAAAAAAAGATTATCAAAATTTGCTAAAATAAAGTCAAGCAAAATCCTAGTGAAGGAATGATTGTGAAACTGGAGCCATTTTTATGTATCTTACCGAATACACTGTATCAGCCTGACTGCTAAGGGTCTGTCTCACGGTTATAGCACCAGTGATTTGATTCACGGCAAAGAATGTAGGTGCACTACCATCACCAATGACTTCATATCTAACTTGATTGAAAACCTAGAAAATAAACCATAGATAATAAACATTATTATTATACCTCATATATTTTAAAACATATATGCACTCAGATGACATCCCTTTGGAAGGGTGACAATAAAATCAAATAATCACAAAAAATAAATATGATAACAATTTCAAATTCTGCAGTTGTTTTTATTGATTGATAAATTAAATGGTGTTTTATCTCCCAGTTAAGAATATTTCACTTATATCTAGATGCCACTGGCTATAATTGAAATTGCAGAAAATTTTACCTTTGCAATGCATTAAAGACAAAGTGTAGGGAGGTTTCTTTAATATTTATGCCTGCCATGAAAAGGGGCATTCGTTTTTAAGGTTCCATAAACATATGTAGCGAGAACTAAATCAACTGACCTACTGTAGTGGTAGAGTTGTGTTTTATGTTAGAAAAACAAATTTTTAGACTACTTTGGTTAAATCAATTTTTATTTACCTGATAAAATTAATTTAAAATTTGGTCATAAAATTAATCTAAAATTTAGTTGTCTCATCTGCAGCTTAATAAAACAATCAAACTGCAGAATCCATGTCATCGACCTGATCATCATCCCTGGCTGTGAAATGATATATACTGACCTGATCATCATCCTTTGCTGTCACTTGATATATACTGACCTGATCATCATCCCTGGCTGTGACTTGATATATACTGACCTGATCATCATCCCTGGTTGTGACTTGATATAAACTGACCTGATCATCATCCTTTGCTGTCACTTGATATATACTGACCTGATCATCATCCCTGGCTGTGACTTGATATATACTGACCTGATCATCATCCCTGGTTGTGACTTGATATAAACTGACCTGATCATCATCCCTGGCTGTCACTTGATATATACTAATCTGATCATCATTTCTGGCTGTGACTTGATATATACTGACCTAATCATCATCTCTGGCTGTCACTTGATATATACTGACCTGATCATCATCTCTGGCTGTCACTTGATATATACTGACCTGATCATCATCCCTGGCTGTGACTTGATATATACTGACCTAATCATCATATCTGGCTGTGACTTGATATAAACTGACCTGATCATCATCCCTGGCTGTGACTTGATATATACTGACCTAATCATCATATCTGGCTGTGACTTGATATATACTGACCTGATCATCATCCCTGGCTGTGACTTGATATTATACTGACCTGATCGTCATCCTTTGCTGTCACTTGATATATACTGACCTGATCATCATCTCTGGCTGTGACTTGATATATACTGACCTGATCATCATCCCTGGCTGTGACTTGATATATACTGACCTGATCATCATCCCTGGCTGTGACTTGATATATATTGACCTGATCATCATCTCTGGTTGTGACTTGATATATACTGACCTGATCATCATCTCTGGTTGTGACTTGATATATACTGACCTGATCATCATCCCTGGCTGTGACTTGATATATACTGACCTAATCATCATCTCTGGCTGTGACTTGATATATACTGACCTGATCATCATCTCTGGTTGTGACTTGATATATACTGACCTGATCATCATCTCTGGCTGTGACTTGATATATACTGACCTGATCATCATCTCTGGCTGTGACTTGATATATACTGACCTGATCATCATCTCTGGCTGTGACTTGATATATACTGACCTGATCATCATCTCTGGCTGTGACTTGATATATACTGACCTGATCATCATCTCTGGCTGTGACTTGATATATACTGACCTAATCATCATCTCTGGCTGTGACTTGATATATACTGACCTGATCATCATCTCTGGTTGTGACTTGATATATACTGACCTGATCATCATCTCTGGTTGTGACTTGATATATACTGACCTGATCATCATCCCTGGCTGTGACTTGATATATACTGACCTAATCATCATCTCTGGCTGTGACTTGATATATACTGACCTAATCATCATCTCTGGTTGTGACTTGATATATACTGACCTGATCATCATCTCTGGTTGTGACTTGATATATACTGACCTAATCATCATCCCTGGCTGTGACTTGATATATACTGACCTGATCATCATCCTTTGCTGTCACTTGATATATACTGACCTGATCATCATCCCTGGCTGTCACTTGATATATACTGGTTCCTTGTTGTAACACTTCAGATATAAGTTGGCTGTATGGTTCCGAAATAAAATAGGGTGTTAAATTATTACGCAGTACATTAATGGTAACAGTGGCACTCTGTGCTGCACTACGCCCTGCACCATCAGACAAGGCAACAATAACCTATAAAAATAAAAACAATCAAATCAATGACAAATTTTTTATGAATAATGTGAAAATTTCAAAGAGCAAAAACTATATTGAATCTGAGTCAAACTTAACTTGTAGGTCAACTATATAAAGGAATGTACCAAATATGTATTCAATATTTCGACAAATAAAGGAAAGGAGTCCTGAAAACTGTTTTTGGACAGAGAGACTAACAGATGGATAGACAGAGGGAAAACATAGTCCCATACTGGGAGATGGATAGACAGAAGGAAAACATATAGACCAATACTGGGAGATGGATAGACAGAAGGAAAACATGGTCCCATACTGGGAGATAGATAGACAGAGGGAAAACATATAGTCCCATACTGTGAGATGGATAGACAGAAGGAAAACATATAGTCCCATACTGAGAGATGGATAGACAGAAGGAAAACATATAGTCCCATACTGGGAGTGAACTAACAAGACCATATTCATCAACCAATCAAATTAAAACTGTTCTTTAAGGGACCAATACAGCTTATCAAAGTTACCCTGCATATATGACTTGCAGAGAAGGAAAGTAGTAATATCTGAACACAGACTTACAATGTACAGTAAAACTCCAATTTATCGCCACTATTTGTTCAGTCAAATTTTAGCATTATTATAGGAATGAAATTAATTTTTCATTTGTTATGGAAGTATGAAAGAATTGGACAATTTGCACACTGAATGATTCATGTAGAGAATTATTTTACGTGTCCAAATTGTCCAATTTTTTCATACTTCCATAACAAAATGAAAAATTAATTTTATTTCTTATAATTCAACTTTTAGATTTTTTTTTCAACAACAAATCAACAATTTAAACAACGATATAGCTGTAGCAAGTAAAATATAGCAATGCTATGGTGTAGGAATCTAAATGCCTCTTTATGTCATCCATAATGAGACGACGTTACTGAGAGCAAATCCATTCATGCAAAGATAAAAATGGATTTTGGGACTTTAAAACAGGGTTGAAATAAGTAGGGTGGTAAACTTATTGAGGGCACTTTTACAAGACAAAATGGGAAAAGCTTATGCGTGAAAAGAGCCCTTGGTATCAAAATGTTAACTTACTGTGTAAGTGTTAGTTGACTGATCTTGATAAAGCGAGGATCTTAGAGTTATTCTTCCATCATTTACACCAACTTGGAAATAATTGGGTGCTGGATTAATACCCACAATACTGTAAACCAGCGTATTATATGGTGCCTGTTACAAATAAAATAAAACATAATGATAAAAACGAAATATTATAAAAATTCATACATTAAATAAAGAGAGTTGTGAAAATGGACCAGATATTAACCAAAAGCTTATCACCTCTAGTTTATTGAAGACATTCATCTGGTGACCCTTAAAATCTTCAAACAACATATATACATGTATTTTATGACACTCCTTGTCTTAAATGAGCATAATTTTAATTGAAAGCTTTTCTAACACCTCTGTACAATACATGTCTTAAAATTTTTTGAAACACCTCTGTACAATAAGTCTTAAAACTTTATGAAACACCTCTGTACAATACGTCTTAAAACTTTTTGGAACATCTCTGCACAATACATGTCTTAAAATTTTTTGAAAAACCTCTGTACAATACATGTCTTAAAACTTTTCGGAACACCTCTGTACAATACATGTCTTAAAACTTTTCGGAACACCTCTGTACAATACATGTCTTAAAACTTTTCGGAACACCTCTGTACAATACATGTCTTAAAACTTTTTCGGAACACCTCTGTACAATACATGTCTTAAAACTTTTCGGAACACCTCTGTATAAGAAACTGTAGTCAAGCCAAAAACATTCAAGTACCTGCAGTGTTCATTCTAGAATTTTTCAGATAGGGCCATTAAAAAAACTTTTAAAATGCTATAATATTAATATTTTGTTATTTATGGTAAATATGGCCCACTAAGGCCTTGACAACAGAACCATTAGGTAAAATAGGGGAACAATGGTCCCATGCCCCCCCCCCCCCCCCCCCCCTTCTAGAATGAACACTGTACCTGCTTTTTCTGCACAAGACAGAATACAAATTAAAAAAAAAATTATTTAACATATTAATGAGTTTATTTTAATATATAACTTACAGTTACATCCAAATCTCTGGCTGATAGACTGTAAACAGTATTTCCGAAGCCAATAGTTTCTTCTACAGATGTGGAGGCCTGATAGTTAGAACCTTGTCCTGGATTAGTCCATTCTGGAGCATACTGATTACGATCAACAGTAACAGTAACAATTCTTGAAGTCGTACAGGATTTGTATCCTGCTTGATCTGTAGCTTGTACAAGTAACTAAAAAAACAAAACAATCAGTGAATTAGGATGAGTCGGCCTCAGCAACATTCTCAAACTGTGTTCTAAGATGACCTTAACCTTGATGATTCAGCCTTAGCAACATTCTCAATCTCTGTTCTAAATTGACCTCAACCTTGATGATTTAGCCTTGGCAACATTCTCAATCTCTGTTCTAAGATGACCTTAACATTGACGATTCAGCCTTGGCAACATTCTCATGTTCTAAGATGACCTTAACCTTGACAATTCAGCCTTGGCAACATTCTCAATCTCTGTTCTAAGTTGACCTTAACATTGACGATTCAGCCTTGGCAACATTCTCAATCCCATGCAGGGTATATGGGAATTTCCAACTTGTCTGTGTAAATTCCATACACCCATGTAAAATTATGTGAATTAATTTTTACATCTGTACAATAAACCAATCAGATTGCGAACATTTAAAGAAATGGAGATAATCTAAATTGTGTCAAGAAAATCAGGTTTTGTGAAAATAAATTTTTATGTTCAAATCTTGGATAATATAAATTATTGTGGTAATAATTTAAAATTTCTGCCATGCTAACAATTTTTTTATGATTATAATTACAGTCAAACCTGTCTATAAAGGCCACCAAAGGGGACCTGTAAAAGTGGCCTTTATGGGAAGGTGGCCTCTATATACAGGTTCAAATAATATGAATAAAGAACAATATTGGGATATAATTCTACTGGCCTTTATGAAGAGGTGGCCTTCATAATACCAATTGATTGATTGAATGAGGATTAAGTCCCAGACAAGAATATTTTACTTATATCTAGACCTCACCAGCTATATGTTAAGTGGCAGAAATTCTTACCTTTGCAGTATGCTAAAAGCAATATGCAGGGAGGGTTCTTTAAAGTACATGCCATGCCTGCTGTGACACAGGATATACCGGGGTAGTTGTTTTTTTTAAAATGCCATGACCTCTGACATAGGAAACTAGCACTCAACCAACTGAGCTACCATAGTGGTTACAATTGAATACATTCAAATAGAATGTAATATCCTACTTGTAGTATATATACTTACACTGTATGTTGCTGCAGCGTTTGAGAAGATGGATCCTGTTGTTGTAATCTGGCCTGATTGACTAATGGTAAACAAATTGTTGTTATTCTGGTCTATAGCTGTTAAACTCAGTGAAACTTGATTGTAAGGTGCCTAATAAAAATATAAAATTCCAAAATGTTAATGATATTTTAAAAATTTAATAAAGGGTTCATACAGTAAGGACCATTCAAAATTTAATTCAGGACCAATCAAAGCCAGTACCAATCAAAATTTAATTCAGGACCAATCAAAGCCAGTACCAATCAAAATTTAATTCAGGACCAATCAAAGCCAGTACCAATCAAAATTTAATTCAGGACCAATTAAAGCCAGTACCAATCAAAATTTAATTCAGGACCAATTAAAGCCAGTACCAATCAAAATTTAATTCAGGACCAATTAAAGCCAGTACCAATCAAAATTTAATTCAGGTCCAATCAAAATTTAATTAAACTGATCATGCGAGTGATATAATTTACTCCATTTACTTATATCACTGATAACAAGATGCTATCAGCTATAGGTGAAGTTGCAGACATTTAGACATGGGGCATCAGTTTTTAAGGTCTTTTCTGAGGGACCCTGTGACTTTCATTTGTAAATGTTGAGTGCTTAGCAAATGAACAGTCACTACCTATTTTTAAGTCTTGGTCAGACCTGACCGGGGTTCGAAACCATGACCCCTAATTATGAAGCAAGCACTCTACCCACTGAGCTACTTTTGTGATGTATTTTAAGAGAATTTTTATAGATTTTACTTACATCAACAATACTGTCAAATTTAGGCATTATAAAAAAGGTTTGGCAATAAACTGATGGAAATTCATACAGAAAAAGATTTATGGATTTAAGGACTTTAAGACTTACTTCTTGACTGATTGATTGGTTGACTGAATTGGGGTTTTAAGTCCCAGTTAAGAATATTTCATTTATATCGAGATTTCACCAGCTATAGATGAAGTGAAATTTTTACCTTGGCAGTGCACTTAAGGCAATGTGCCATGACATAGGGCATTCACATTGGTTTTAAGGAATCATCTGAAGGTCTCTGGGACTGAAAAAGCTGTTGACAGGTGAAGTAGCACAGGTATCAAAGGCAATAAGAGTTATACAGGGATATCATTACCATATTTCATATAAAAATTGAAAAAATTATTGTGTAAGAAGAAACATTAGCAACTTTCGTAGTTTTGATTTTTTAAACTATACCCCTTTTAGAATTTTAAAGAAAATATACCAGAAAAATAAGAATTTTTTGCTGAGACGGCATATTTCCATTCCAAAAGTCACCATGAAAATCTTGAAAAAATTTTCTGTGGAAATAATGTTTCTTCTTAAATAGTTCATGAAAAAAGTTTATAATCTGTATTCTGATTAAATATAGAAGAACTCACCGATGTGTCCTGATCACGAACATTTATCTGGAACACACTGGTTCCTCCTGTAGCACTCTGGGAAATTGATGCCGCATAATTTGAGTTGAGAAACTCTGGGCAAAACCTATTTCTAATCACATTAATAGTAACTGTCAAACGACTGGTTGTCTGTAGCCTAGGTGAACCAAAATCAAGTGCAGTCACTGATAACTACAAAAAAATATAATGTTGATTTAAAGTAACAACATATGTAACAAATTTCTTTGTTTTTTTTCTTCTTTTTACATACATAGTTTTTGAAATGTAAATATTTCAGTTGTAAAGTGAAAATTCTATGACTTGCATTTTCATATCAAACATGAAGAAAATCCACTATGATTAAATAAATGATATACCCAGGGCTGTTCTGTTTACTCCCTTACTCACCTTGTAATGTCATACTATTTGTCCTAAACCAAGGTTGTGATGTAATTTCCATTCATAAAATCATTTGTTTCAATGGAAGTAATCTCAACAGCTGAATTGTTTAATGAACCTTTGACATTGGGTCCTGTTGGTAAAATGAGGGGCCCTATGGCCCCTTCTAGATTGAACAACGCCTCAACACAATAAGTCCTTTTTTCCATTTACATCAAGAAAGTCAGCACACTCAAATGGTAGAGAAAATCAAAGTACCTAGAAAAAAAGCAAAACTAGTGATGATTACTTACCTGGTATAAGTTATTGTTGAGATTGTTATCATCAGTTAATGGTCGCTGAACGGAAACAGCTCCTGTGGTAGGATTTAAAAAGAAGTAATTTGTTGCTCCAGTCGCAGAATATTCCACTGCACTTGTTGTCTAAAAGTAGAAAAATACAAGTACAAAATGTGTTAGAGTGAGTGATGGTGTTTAACGTCCCAGTCAAGAATAATTTACTTATATCCAGCCGTCGTCAGTTATAGGCAAAGGTGCAGAAATTTTGCCTGTGTGTTGTGCTGATGGCATTGTACAGCAGGGTTCTTTATCGTGCCAAACCCACTGTGAAATGGGACCTCGTTTATTTTGAGTTTTTATCCCAAAGAACCATGACATTCATTTCGTAATGCTGAGTGCTTGGCAAAAGAACAGTCACTACCGACTTTCAAGTCTAGATTCAGACCCTGTCGGGGCTCAATTCCATGACCTCAACTTAAAAAAGCGAGCACTCTACCAACTGAGCTAATGCAGTGGTTTTTAAATCTCTACTTACACTGCCATCTATGACTTATGATGCATGTTTTAAATTTGTCATATAATTAAAGACTGAAAATTGTTACAAAATTAGATTACTGAAAACATAATTCTGCTAAACCTGGATGTATTTTAGCTAAAATAGCTGAAAATAAAGTATAAAAATAACTTTTTTCTAGAGGGATTACTCAAATCATACTTATTTCAAAATTTGAATTCTAATCAGTTGTTGAAGTGAAAGTTTCAGACAACAGATGGTAACCATGACACATCTGGTGGGTATTAGGCTCAGGTGAGCTAATCATTTAAATGAACTAACAATTCCATCTGGATCAGTAGCTGTAACGGTTGTTATCGTCTGTCCTAGCTCCTGGGTCTCGAAAATTGTGATGTTGTAATTTCCCTGGCTGAATACAGGAGGTTGTAGGTTTCTCTGGACTGTAATTGTGACAATTTCTGTATCGGACAAAGCTGGATATCCATCATCAAAGGCTTGTACCAGTAACTGTCAAATAATAATGTTTACAAATATTAAAATTTAAAAAGGTTCTAAATTACCATATCATACCAATGTTAATTTTACAACATAGTTTAGGCATAATCTGCATATAGTTTCCTTACTTTTTGCAGTTCGTATTAAAACAGTTGTATAGTTTGAATATTTTCAAATTTAATCTTCTCCCCAATAGAATTACAGAATTTTTTGTCATATTTGGTTTTATTGCAGATTTTATTGAAGCAACTATGAAATAAACCTTCAACACATATAAGTGTATTTTCACGCAGTTAAGAAATAAACCTTCAACACATATAAGTGTATTTTCACAGGGTACAACTATAACTTTTTTAAAGAGTACCTGTAACGATTTTTGATTTTTACATGTTATTCACCATACTGAAATATGACTTAATGCGAAAATTTTATGAAAATCCATGCCGAATTAAGGGAGATATTGGTGAGTTTATAATACACCTCCCGTTAATCCAAATCAAAAAGCTCGGTTTTGGGTACTCTGTGCAGTGACGTCATTTAAGTAAGCAGAGCCCAGAATACTATTTATCTACATTACTTATATAATGAACCAGCTAAAAATTCTTTTTATATTTCACGATAAATTCATTTGATGAAGTGCAATTTACATACGACTGACACCTTCCAATAATTAAGCAAATTATTATTAGTCCACCTGGATAAAAAGTTTGTTTATTAGACATTCCTTAGATCAAGACCCGTACCTTTAATCAACAGGATAGGTTCTTACAATTAACAAAATTGATTGACAGGTGTTCGATAGAGTAATTTTATGACACCTGTAAATATACTATCTGAATCGTTTGATGTTGTCTTGGATTTAGAATTTCACATAGGTAAACTGATTGTGAAAAGATAATTATGTATAAAAAGGAGTATGAATAGACTGATAAATGACAATATTATCTTATTTTGAAAAATAACATTTTAAATAAAATTTTACCACCAGTCATTTAATTTTTAATAAATAAATAAAAATAAATAAATAAATAAATAATAAATAAATAAATAAATCGTATCGTCTGTTTCTGGATCGAATAAATACAGCTAAATGCTAATTTCATCAATTTTAAGGTTGTCTATTTCTTCCCAAAATAATAAGGAATCATGTGACATATACAGATGAACGCCAGTCGTTAATTTTTTGTCCATTCATCACATAATACGTCGCTACATTAGCATTATTAGTACTGTCCCCCATGTTAGTTACTACAACGATTACTTAAATGACATCACAAACGGATCAGCCTTGATATGGGTCGTTTTACCAAAGGTACCCAGAGAGGGCCAAATTCAAGGTCTTCAAACCGCTATAAGTTTTTTATTTGGTCATCAATTTTGATGCGGTTTTCGATATTGTGATATTTAAATGGTATTTAACAAATATATGAAATAAAAATTTTCGTTACAGGTACTCTTTAATAGGATGATCAGATAGACAGATGTTGTGATTCTCAAATACAAACATACAGTTCATTTACAGGGGGTATAAAAACATATATAACAAATCCTTCAGAAAAGTAACCCATGCTTAAACAAAACATTTTTACTTACTGTGTATTCTGTCCTGCTGTCAGATGCTAATCCAGCACGTACTGTGATTATACCAGTGTCGCTAGCCAAACTGAAGTAATTTGGTGCACTGTCTACTCCCACTAAAGCATATGTTACTTGAGAGAATTGCTGAAAATATAAAATTTATAATCAGTTAAAGTTTCATATTTCTCACAATTATATATCAAAACACATTCAAAACTTTTTGTGTTAGTACAGAAGTTATTGCTGTAAACATTAAAAAAATTTGCTTTATAAAATACATGTATAATTTATTACTAGACAATAAAAAATGTGCTTTTTAAAATACAATTTGTTACCGGTACTTTAAACAAGCAAAAGTGTTTTTTAAAATAGAATTTACTCATAATCATTTTATTTTCCTTATTGTTAAATATACTGACGATGGAATGATTGAAAATAAAAGTTCTAGTGGTCAGTTCTAGGATACCGGAAGAAACTGACATACCAGCAGAAAATAAAAGTTCTAGTGGTCAGTTCTAGGATACTGGAAGAAACTGACATACCAGCAGAAAATAAAAGTTCTAGTGGTCAGTTCTAGGATACCGGAAGAAACTGACATACCAGCAGAAAATCACTAAACCCTTTGGCAAGTAAAATGAAAAACTCTCGGACTTCAGGATATTTTCCAGAGTGAAATTTAAAACCTAAATTGCAAGGTGATCTGTAAGCAAGTGTTTTGTTACCCCTTCGCTACCATTTTCACATATAGTCAAACCTGTCTACATATAATCAAACCTGTCTATAAAGGCCACCCAAGGGAACAAGTAAATTTGGCGTCTATGGTCAGGTGGTTTTTATATTCAGGTTCAAATAATATGAATTAAGAATAATTAGGATACAATTCTACTGGCCTTTATAAGCAGTTATCCCTTCTATAGAGGTGGTCTTTAAGTCAGATTGGACTGAAAATACTTACATATGTTAAATAGCTATACATCTACTCTCTAGATATCAATATATATTTGCTTTTTTAAAGTAGTGTCAGGATTTTTGAGTAATATTAGACAACCATCAACCAAGGACCTTCCTCACCAAATTTGTTTAAAGTCACCCCCCTCAGTTTTCTCGAGTTAATGCTCATATACACTTTACTATGCAGTAACTTGAGATATCTATAGCCATTTTATTGATTGCTTGATTCATTGAATGGGATTTGACATCAAACATTTCACTCATATAGAGACATGAAGTGACACATTTTTTCACCTTTGCAATGCACTCAGGTAAATGTGCAGGGAGGGTTCTTTAATGTTCCATGCATGTCTTTACACACCTGGCATCAGTTTTTAAGGTCTCTCCCAAAAGGACCACGTGATTTGCATTTCTAAATGCTGAGTTTTGAATTTGGTGAAAGAGCAGTCACTACCTATTTTAAAGTCTTAATCAGGACTTAAAATGAAACTTACCAAATTATCAGCATCAGTAGCAGTTACTCTAAATACACTCCTTCCAACCTGAGTATCTTTTGAGATAGATCTTCCATATGGTACATTTATAAATACAGGTGGATTATTATTGCGCAAGACATTAATGGTCACTGGAACAGTAGCAGTAGCCGTTAAAACTGGACTGCCTTGATCAAATGCTCGGACATCAAGCTGTAAACAATAAAACACATATACTTTGAATGCAAAATATAATCATAATGTAACAAGTCAAAACTGAAATGGGATTATTATTTCAAAAGTGCCTCCCAACCACTGTGAAATCCCAAACTATTTGCATGATAAAATAAATAGCCCATGGTACATCTATACCACCAAAAGATTGTTAAATGATTTTTTTTTATAGATTTGCTAAAAGAGTTACCAGTACTTTATAAAAGAATATCCAAGAAACTAATAGACAATGGTAATTTTGGCTATAAGGAATGAAAACAATGACAGCAATCTTATGTACAACTGCTTAGTGAAGTAAATCTAAGGTGCATCAGAAAATATCAAAGAAACAATTTAAACTGCGTGGACACAAAACCTCAACCATAAGTCAAACTCCTTTGTTCCATGAACACATACATTTCAATGACCAGTATAAGAGTACATGCTTTGTCTAGATAGCCATACAAGGGATGTCTCTCAATCTTTTGTGATAGAGGCCAGGGTCCTTCTTGTAAAAATTAGCAATGTAATGGTCAAAATTGTAAATATGACAAATATCACTTTTATTTGTTTTCAGAATGACTTTTGACATAAATTTACTTTTATTCTGTCATTTTTATAGTAAAAAGGACTTTTCTAATATTATAAAAATTAGCTTGGTGTTTGTAAAAAATTGCTATAAGTCTTTTAATTGTGAATAGAGTCCAATATTGCCCCTAATATGTCCAAGTAAGAGTCCTGCAGACAATGCAGGTACTCCTATCAAGGATGGAAAGACAAACTGATGGACAGATGGACTGGTGTAAATCAATATCCCTCCCCTAGAGATCTATCAGCAATAAACTTACTCTGTAGCTGCTCGGTTTATTGGTGTCTGCATAAAGTGGTCTCTTGACTGTGATAGATCCAGTGATTCCATCTACCACAAAATAGTCGGTTGTTGTAATCAGTTGATATCGGACTTGGTTATGAGGAGGTTGTGCATCATTATCTGTGGCTACAACTTTACCAATCTCTACCCCTAAAGCCTGTGTTTCTGATACTTGGTAAGCATAACTAGGTTGCTGAAACACTGGAGGGAAGAAATTCCTTTGGATGGTTACATAAACGATAGCAACGGCAGTTCTTGTTGGTGAACCATTGTCTTCAGCTAAAACACGAACCTATAAACAAAACAATATTACAAATTGGTGTGAATATAAAATGGGCTGCCATTATGTATTGGAAAATAACTTGTTTGTTGAGATTTTTTATGCTGTAATGTTGTTAAATATTTTATCAACAGTCTGTCTCCTATTAAGGAAGAGAGGAATTTTTTATTAATTCCTATTAAGATTAATGTTAGAACAACTTTTTGCATGTTCAAGATGTGCGAGTGTTTTTTCATCTGTCTTGTACTAGCATGCACTCTGGGGCAACTTTAAAGTGCTAGCTTACTGAGTCAGTATTCTGCAGACAAGCATAACACTCCCCAAGTCATACCAACATCATGTGAACAACTGGATACTCTATCCTCTTAATACATGGCACTGGGTGAGAAAACAGTATCTCAAATTGTAGTCTTATGTATAACCTGGCTGAAGTTTGAACCCACAACTTCCCCTATCAAGGCAGATGCTTTACCATTGAGCCACTAAGTGGCTAGTTGTTTTTATTTTAAGAAATGAATTTAAAATGCAGTAGTTTTATACAGGAATTGTATCTATGGCCACATTTTTGTGGTATAATGAGAAAAATTACTGCCTTACTTACTCTGTATAGATTTGTGTCTTCATTTCTTAAGTTACCAGTAGTGGAAACTAATCCATTAAACGAGTTCACTGAGAAATAGTTACCGGCTGTATCATCACCTATAACACTGTACGATACTCGATTGAACTGCGTCTAAAATATAACAAGTAATGTATTATATGTGTGTAATGAATACAATATTATTGGACACGCTACGTGTGCAATGTCCAATTCTTTTATACTTCCATAACAACAGTAAAAATTTACTTCATTTCTTATAATTTAATTAATAAAATTTTTTTCAACAATAAATCAATAATTCAAATAACAATATTGCCATAGCAAGTAAAAATAGCATTGCTATGGCTTAAGAATTCAATTGCCTCTGTGCATCATCTATAATAAAATGATGTCACTGAGAGCCAATCCATTTATGCAAACGTAAAAGAAAAATATGAACAATCAAAATGCTTGAAACAAAGAAAAATTGAATTATGTAACTAATTAAAACCATTATAAACATGTTGTAACTGAAATGTGATGACATTTCAAAAGAGTCTCTCGCACAACCCCAACTGGGAAATCAATATTTTCCCAAACATGTGCATGGTAAAAATATGAATAGCAATAACACATTTTCTTTGTATGTATTAGACACAAATTCAAGATAATTGAAAATGACTTTCTTCACATACATTAGTATCTGCATCAGTGGCTGTAACCGTGACAACACTAGTTCCAACAGAAACATCATCTCTAATGACAGCAAAGTAGGATGTGTTGAAAAATATGGGAGGGTTCTGATTTCGTTGTATGTTGATCGTAACGGTTGCTTGTTCAGTAGCTGTCCTCACTGGCGAACCTTTATCTTGTAACCGTATTGTCAACTGAAATGAGTAAAAATTACTTAATAAATATTTTAAAAGACAATATTTTTTTGCTACTATAGGGGATCAAGTCAACACCTTTCAACACCAACATGCCTAGCATAAGAATGACCCCTGACCTAACCAATTGCACCACCGAGTCAAGTCCAAAAAAACTTGCTCAAATAACATATTTGTCAGACGCAGGTCATACTATACACAGATGTGTGGGCAACATTAGTAAATGTATCAATAAATGTTTTTTTTTTTTATTTCATCTGATAGAGGATGCAAATGCAATTAAATAGTTTCAAACTGAATTAAACCATGAACAGTCTAGAAATGGTGTTTATAGTGCTATAACTTCCATTGTTGTACAAAAGAAACTGAACAACATGCGTAAGCTCATTATGATGTCTTTAACAAAGGGTCAAATATAGAAGTTAACATGTTATGATAAATTTGACATATGGTCAAAATACACATTTTACAGAAGTAACCCTACAAATTCATGAGACTATGTTAATGCAGATGAGAGGGATACGTCAGCTTTTGCAATTGGTGCAGGTGAGCTAAAAATGAATATGATATATAAAAGCATCCCAGATTACGTGATGAATTGATTATTTAAATTTACTTCACAGTAATATAGTAATGTATAGGCATACAAAATTGACCTGTCAGCTTGACCTTTGATTTCAATATTTATTATTGACACAGCAACACAAGTGCATAACAAGAAACACAAATTTCAAAGGAAAAACATGTGTACTGTGTATGAAATAACTTTGAATCAAAACACTACCTATATCAGGTGGATTCTCTTATATAAATATTCCTAATAAAAGGTCAAGCACACAGGTCAATGTTTTTTCTATATGTCTTTTCACTTACAGAAAATGAGTTGACTTGCTGTAAGTTTGCAGGTGACTGTCTCAAAAATATAAATCCTGTGTCAGATACGCTGAAATAACTTTGAGCTAAAGAATCTGCAACAATGGTATAAGTCAGTTGATTATGTGGGCTCTGAAATAAAAAGATGTAATATTTGGTGGTCATATTGATAAAACATAATCCGATACTTACAGGTCCATCACAAGTTTCTGTGACATGATTGGTTGGTTTGGTTGAATGTTGCTTAACGTCGCATCAGCAATTTTTCAGCTATTCGCGACGAGAACTATTTTATTAATCTCTATGGATTAATCTATGAACAATTTTGTGTATGCATGTGAAGTGGGAGTGTGTTGTATGGTCTGCCTTGTACTAGCGCGCACTCAGGGCGACTTTAACGTGCTAGCTCACAGAGTCAGTACGCCGCAGACAAGTGTACCACTCCCCCAGTCCATTATACTGATACCAGGTTAATCAGTAAAGGCCAAGGGCAAGGAAAATTCACTTTTACAAGGAAAATTCACTTTCCCACTCTGTGACATGAGGCAACATAGTTCATTAAAAGGGTTTTAAAAAAATTCCTTTTTTGCCTGGAAGTATGGACAGAGAACAATACAACAATGTTATTTTGCCACTCTTTTCAGTGAAGAGGCTATTCCTGTTCCCTGGATCTAATCCTAGATGCAGAGGTATGCCTATACTTTTTTTTATTATTGTCAAGTGTATGTATAAAGGGCACAAAATTCAAATGTAATGGGAAATGACAATTAAAAAAATACTTAATCTAACATCTGACATTCAATGTTTTATACTTTATAAAATACTTGATTTATTGAATGAGGTTATATCCCAGTCAAGAATATTTCACTTATATCAAGGCATCACCAGCTATAGGAAAAGTGGCAGAAATTTTGACCTTTGCAGTGCACTCAGGGCATGTGTTGAGAGGATACAATGCCTGTCATGACACAGGGAATAAGTTTTTAGCTCTCTTCCAAAGATACCTGTGACTTTCATTTCTAAATGCTGAGTGCTTGGTGAAAGAACAGTCACTACGTTTTTTCAAGTTTGGTCAGACCCAGCCCAGGTTCAAACCCACAATCTTCCACATATGGAACACTCTACCAACTGAGCTACCATAGTGGTGACATTCTATATTGAGGTGGTAGATTCAGTATACTTACAATTATGTCCTGATCTCTTGCTGATAATTGAATAATGGATTGGGATAAAGGATAGTTTTCTACTATAGTTGTAGAGTAAGTTGTCTGCAACCACTGCGGGTTGTTAAGATTTCTGGTCACAGAGATAAATACTGTTGCCTCTGCAGTTAATCCTCCGCCATCTGTAGCAACAACCCGGACCTAAAAAAATTCAGAAAACAATCCATGAACAATACAAACACCTACAAGTCATGAGTCTATGTGGCCACTGTGTTTGGTTATAATGATGTAATGCTGACAGCTTGAATTCAAGAAATTAAAAGTGTTAAAAGTGAAACGGTATTTACAGGTTTTGAAAAAAAATCAAACTTGCTTTTAGGTGTTCCAGTTAGACCTGTCCTGGCTGCTGTAGCAGACGCCGAGTGTATACCCAACTGGCTTAATCCTAATCTTCTTACTAGCTTACTTACAAACAAAGCTATTTATAAACCTTCCAAATACTTCAGCTGGGTCTAAAAAGTGCAGTCTGCATGACTAATATTTATAATGTAAAACCTGTATAAAAGGACCACTCAAGGGATCTAAGAAATGTTCCCTACATTAGCCCATAGATCACATGTAGACTTTAAACTACTACAATCATCATTAACCTAAAAGGACCTTATATACAGGTGTCTTTATATAGATTTTCTTTTGGATTGAAAAGGATCTTAAAAGACTAGATATAACAGACAGGCCCAAGTTTCACAATCATTCCTTAGCTAAGATTTTCCTTAAGTTAAATTTAGCAAATTTTTGTAATCTCTTTTTGAAACTACTGGCAAATATTTTTGTCAAAACTAAATGCAAATGTTTTAATCTAGAAGTGATCTTAAAAATGACACCTTAAATTCCTCAATATTTTGAAAATTAACAAAATTATAAAGATTTGAAATTTGCAAGATTTAAGTTAAGGAAAATCTTAGCTAAGGAATGATTGTGAAACCGGGGCCAGGTGGTCTTTAGAGGTTTTGATAAAACAGGTTTTACTGTTTTTATTAACTCATGTTAATGGGCTTGTTTATTAGCATTTACATTTATCAAAAGAACCAGGATTTCAAAATTCATTCCGCAGGTCTGTGGTCCAGAACCCATTGATTTTACAGTCGACCCTTGACATTTAAACTGTAAAAGTCTGAAGAACCTGCAATTTTTTATGAGGATAATACTGTTTTTTCTGTATATGACAATTGCACATGGACCTTTGAGTGTTGATATTAAACTTTCAAAACTTTATGTGGATCCTGCCAAAAACAAAGGCAAAAATCCCTTGACTTTCCACTACAAAACATAATTTTTAACCTTAGAGAACATAACACAATCTAAAATATTATCTTACTGTGTATTGTGAACTGCTGTCACGTGTCAAAGTATCTCTAACAGTTATCAACCCAGTGTTGGCATTAATCTGGAAATAACTCAAAGCTAATCCATCGCCCGTCATTCTGTATGTTATAACATTGTATGGATCCTAAAAATAGAAAATAATATTAAAAACAAAATAACTAGAAGTGTTTGTTTACCTGTACTTAAAATAAAACTTTTTCAGTTGTAGGAGTTGGATAACTCCTACTCCTACCCTTTACAACATCCTTGTCTGAAATTTCCTGTAAGTAAAACTATTTGCATTTCCCTGTAGAGCTAGTGCAAAATAACATGGCTAAACTGTCTCTTACATTTACTGACAAATCGCTAAAAATAATGTTCATAGAATAATACTTCTGTAAGTGGGAAATTAGTTTATTGTGTAACAGGAAAGAGAAAAAAGCTGTGGTCAAACTGGGACTCGAACCTGGGACCTTCCCAATACTAACGGGACACTCTATCAATTAAGCTACCTGGACACCTATCAAGCCCGATTTGAAAATATATCTCCATTCCTTTTTTGGATTAAACTTCCTTAAATTGAAACCACCAGGTTTCACACTGGGACCAATCCGTTGGTGGGCCACTTCTCAGGGTCAGATGAGCACCCAAATGTAACAAGGAAAGCGAAAAAATGCGGCAGCCAAACTGGTACTCAACCAAGGACCTTCCCATTACTAGCGGGACACTCTAACAATTGAGCTTTATGGTTAAAAAAAAAAAGTTAAAGTCTGTCCCGAGCCATTAGGCCCATCAGGCCAGAGCTTATCCCGGTTTCGGTGGCGTTAAGCGACTGAGAGTACTAGACTCTCCCCTGAATGGGACGCCGGTCCATCACAGTGTTAACCCCCCGCATTTTGCTGGTACTCATTTATTTTTCAGCTGAGTGAACTGGAACAATGTGAAATTAAGTGTCTTGCTCAAGGACACATCGCCCGGTCCAGGGATCGAACCCACGACCTTTGAATCATGAGTCCAACGCCTTAACCACTAGGCCATGCGCTTCCACTTTATGGGTTAGCATGATAAAAATATGTCAAAAATTAGTTATCTTAGGTTCAAACTTATGGAAAACTGTTAGGATGGTATGTACAAATCAGATGTTAATTTCTTTAAATGGACATGATTAATTTCAAAGGAAGAAGGGTGCATTTTCTTATATGTTATACTGACAATAAAAGTTATACTTACAACAGTGTCTGAATCAGTTGCAGTTACTGTAAACACACTAGCTCCTGTGTTGAGTGTCTGTTCAATACTTGTACTGTATGAAGTAGGAGTAAATACAGGTGGGAACTGGTTTCTTACTATTCTAACCACAACAGACGATGATGCACTTCTCTGGGGTATGCCAAAATCTGTGACTGTCACAGAAACCTAAAACAATAAATACAATTCTAACATAACCTGCTTTTCACATGAAACATCAAGAAAGCCAACCATGACAATACAAATGATACACTAATGGCTGTTCTGTTTAAATGGTGTACTATCATGATATGTGTCACAAAAAACAGGTGTTTTAAATACTTCTTACAATATAGTATATTTAATTTTTTCTTCAAAAATGTTTTTTACACCCTATTCAAGAGTGTTATTTTAACATGATAGGTTCTATAATGGTGAAAGAAAAATGAGTAACAAACAATCCTTGGCAGGTAAACTGACAAACCTTATCTGAGTAACAAACAATCCTCGGCAGATAAACTGAAAAACTTTATCTGAGTAACAAACAATCCTCGGCAGGTAAACTGACAAACTTTATCTGAGTAACAAACAATCCTCGGCAGGTAAACTGACAAACCTTATCTGAGTAACAAACAATCCTCGGCAGATAAACTGACAAACCTTATCTGAGTAACAAACAATCTTCGGCAGATAAACTGACAAACTTTATCTGAGTAACAAACAATCCTCGGCAGGTAAACTGACAAACTTTATCTGAGTAACAAACAATCCTCGGCAGGTAAACTGACAAAGTTTATCTGAGTAACAAACAATCGTCGGCAGAAAACTGACAAACTTTATCTGAGTAACAAACAATCCTCGGCAGAAAAACTGACAAACTTTATCTGAGTAACAAACAATCCTCGGCAGATAAACTGACAAACTTTATCTGAGTAACAAACAATCCTCGGCAGATAAACTGACAAACTTTATCTGAGTAACAAACAATCCTCGGCAGGTAAACTGACAAACTTTATCTGAGTAACAAACAATCCTCGGCAGGTAAACTGACAAACTTTATCTGAGTAACAAACAATCCTCGGCAGAAACTGACAAACTTTATCTGAGTAACAAACAATCCTCGGCAGATAAAACTGACAAACTTTATCTGAGTAACAAACAATCCTTGGCAGGTAAACTGACAAACTTTATCTGAGTAACAAACAATCCTCGGCAGGTAAACTGACAAAGTTTATCTGAGTAACAAACAATCCTCGGCAGGTAAACTGACAAACTTAATTTGAGTAACAAACAATCCTCGGCAGAAAACTGACAAACTTTATCTGAGTAACAAACAATCCTCGGCAGATAAACTGACAAACTTTATCTGAGTAACAAACAATCCTCGGCAGATAAACTGACAAACTTTATCTGAGTAACAAACAATCCTCCGCAGGTAAACTGACAAACTTTATCTGAGTAACAAACAATCCTGGCAGGTAAACTGACAAACTTTATCTGAGTAACAAACAATCCTCGGCAGAAAAACTGACAAACTTTATCTGAGTAACAAACAATCCTCGGCAGGTAAACTGACAAACTTTATCCGAGTAACAAACAATCCTCGGCAGGTAAAATGACAAACTTTATCTGAGTAACAAACAATCCTCGGCAGGTAAACTGACAAACTTTATCTGAGTAACAAACAATCCTCGGCAGGTAAACTGACAAACTTTATCTGAGTAACAAACAATCCTCGGCAGGTAAACTGACAAACTTTATCTGAGTAACAAACAATCCTCGGCAGGTAAACTGACAAACTTATCTGAGTAACAAACAATCCTCGGCAGGTAAACTGACAAACTTATCTGAGTAACAAACAATCCTCGGCAGGTAAACTGACAAACCTTATCTGAGTAACAAACAATCTCGGCAGGTAAACTGACAAACCTTATCTGAGTAACAAACAATCCTCGGCAGATATACTGACAAACTTTATCTGAGTAACAAACAATCCTCGGCAGGTAAACTGACAAACTTTATCTGAGTAACAAACAATCCTCGGCAGGTAAACTGACAAACCTTATCTGAGTAACAAACAATTCTCGGCAGGTAAACTGACAAAGTTTATCTGAGTAACAAACAATCCTCGGCAGGTAAACTGACAAAGTTTATCTGAGTAACAAACAATCCTCGGCAGGTAAACTGACAAACTTTATCTGAGTAACAAACAATCCTCGGCAGGTAAACTGACAAAGTTTATCTGAGTAACAAACAATCCTCGGCAGATAAACTGACAAACCTTATCATATTTAACAGGAAAGGAAAAAAAACAGCGGCCAAACCAGGACTCGATGTCTGGCAGACTTGAAATTGGTACTTGCAGCATGGGACCTCAAACTGAAATTTTCGAGTGGCTGTGATTAGTAGTTGCTGAGAAAACTGAATTTTTTGTTTCTGCTGGATGGCCAGAAGGGCAGAGGTAAATAAACCAGTATAGTCTCTGCTTGGAATATTGAAGAGTAATATAAAAGACTTACCGTATACTGTGTTGGCCTGTTGGTGTCGGAAAAGAATGACTGGACAAGATACAGTCTACCATCATTCGGGTTGATATAAAATAAATTGTTCCCAGATATTGGTGAAACGCCTGTGATTGCAAAACTTAATCTGCTACTGTCAGTATTCTATAAATGTAAAATGATAATTAATATTACTAAATATATAATATTTACAGTGACACCTGCCTTAAAGGCTCCTTTAAATTTCTTTATAGGCAGGTTTCACTGTTTTTTTTTTAGTGTATTGATGTAACTTAATAAACAAGGGTTTACGTCCCAAGTCCAGAATATTTTGCTCCTATAAGGATGTCAAAGAAATTTTTACTTTTGCAGTGTGTTCAGGGATGAAGGACACAAAAGAAAACTATAGTGTTCTGTATACCATGATATACAGTCAAATCTGTCTATAATGACCAGCTATGGAAACCAGATTTTTGGGTATATAGCCCTTATATATGGGTTCCAATAACAAGAATCACGAGAAATTATGATAAAATTTTACTGGCCTTTAAGAGCAGATGACCTTTATATAGAGGTGATCATTAAGGCAGGTTTGACTTGTGACAAATCAACAGGCCATACCAGTTTTTCTATTTGTTTTTTTCTTTTTTCAAAACCTACTTATCTATGTAAACAACATGAAGCAAATAATAAAAAAACCACTATGTTAAAAAATATGGAACTTTGCATTTATTAAACAGTCCAGAAGTGAGCATTTAGCATTAACAATATAAAAATGTATAAAAGATAGTAAAATCAAAGTTGTCATTTTCTAAAAAAAAAAAAAAAAAAAAAAACACGGTAAATATGTCAAAAATGACTAAAAACCTTAAAATGATTGATTGATTCACCCCCAAAAAAAGAAACAAAAAAAGAATAAATTAGATAAAAAAATTTGTTTGTTTTTTCCACATTTGAATTGCCAAAACCTAAAAACTAGTAGAAGCTTAACAAAGAAAAAACTGGTCAGCTGAATGATGCAGTGGTACTTCATTTAGTTCATCTTGTAAATAACATCCACCAAAATCTCTCAAAAATTGGCTTCCACTGTGTTGTACTATTTCAAAATTAAAGAAAATATTTGCTTGTCTACCCCATCAATTTAAACTTCTTTTAGTCTAGCCTAGATGATTAAAACCCATTCAAATTCAATGGTGCATGAAATTAAATTTTAGATGTTTGTGATTTTAAATGACAACTCTTTTGTATTGATTCACTACTACAGATATGATATTTACTAAGTAACAGTATCTTCTCATTAGCCTTGTATAAACAGAAATGTATGGTTCCCCCACTGTACAAAGTGATATCCCCAAACATTTGTGTGGAACACTTACTTCCATTGGATATAGAATTGCATATGATGACGTTTCCCCATAAAAACAAATTATTCTTGGAATTAGCAACAAAATTTTCCAAAATTTTCTGCACAAACAATAAGAGGTATTAATTAATTGATACAGTGGTGAACCCCATTGTTAATCTTTGAAGACTCAATCAATTAAGAGATTTTTTTAAATGGTGTTTTATGCCCCAGTCAAACAGTCAATTCAGGAATGGTAGACCACCCGTTTTGAACGAGCTTTCTACACTATAGTGATGATTTCTTGGCCTTTTACAAACTTGGTTTATAATAACTAGGCATACTGTGCTATCCAAAACTTTTTCACACCAGAATAAAATTTCATTTACAGTAAATTGCTAAAAAATAACTTACTGGAGTGTCATTATCCGTGGCATCGAAATCAGTGATTTGGTCACCAACAACTGTTGTTTCTGGTTTATCAATGGTTCCTGCAGGGTTCACTGAGATCACAGGGGTGAAATCATTTCTATCCTGAAATACAAAAGTACAAATTAATACAAATACTTGCTGCACTTTTTGGTGCACAATTTCTTTAGCAATATTACTTTGCAAAAGGAATAAGTGCAAACTTATTGTAATAAAAAACTTTTTGATCCAGTGGCCAATCAAAGCAGAGTATAATAATCAGTGGTCTCGCTATGTGTTCATCTTGCCTTACTTTTATATTTTACTTATTTCTTGTTTTGTGTTTTTTGATTGCTTTGGTTACTGCTTAAATAAGTATTTTAATTTTTTTAAATAAAAATCTTGAACTTGACAGTTATTTTTTTTAAAAGCCACCCTTGATTTATTGCTTAACCTCTTTATAATCCCAAAATTGGTCTAAAAAAATGGTGGTATTATGAATAAAAGTTTTATCACATTTTGTAAACAGCAGTGTTCAATCTAGCAAACTTTCCTCAAAAACACCATAGCATCAACATTTTTGCATTCCTGCAATGCAAAATATAACCCAATAAGGCCAAAACAATTAAATCATTTGGCAAAATCAGGTATATATGGCCTCCTAGCACCTTGTAGAATTAACACTGAAATCATTATTTACTGTTAACTTCTTGTTTAAAACAAATTAAAACTGCATAAAACTATTGAAAACGGAAAAAACCAACTTACCAAAATGGTGACAGATACGAGAGCTGAAGCAGACAGTGCATTTGTATTCCGTCCATCTGTAGTAGTAACAGAAAAGCGGTATGATGATTTAACTTCAAAATTAAAAGCAATGTTTGCTGTTATCAGACCATTTGATTGTATACTGAAATCACTGCTGTCTGTTCCAGTCAAAACGTATTGAACATTTTGTTGTTGATCTCCATCAACAGCCTGAAAAATGTAATAAAACAAGCAAATTCAATAATTAGGTTCCCTCGCCAATAGGTACTTTTTAGCGATTTGCATTTATTTTCAAAGGGCCATAACTCCCAGGAAAATGCGCAAATCAACTTGGGTTACCAATATGCACACCAGGTTTTGTAAAATAAGGCTTAAGTTTTAAAAAAAAAATCCTTCGATTGATTGATTAAATGGGTTTTCATGTCCCAGTCAAGAATATTTCACTTATATCAAGACATCACAAGCTATAGGTGAAGTAGCACAGACCTGTGCAATAAAAGATCATATGATTTAAAATTCAAGATATCAATATCAGTATTCTTGATGATCAGAATGGAACTTCAATCAGATCAGTTAGTTCTGAATTGTTTCAGGGAACTAGCATATCCACAGAAGATTATCAAGCTTAATAACATGAGAAATGACAAATTTCCAGACACTGGAATCTAACTTAGTTTGATTGACCAAGGGGAGGTCAGTTAAAAGACACTTTAGATCACTTTGCAGAGCTCAAAGTTACTACCGGTACTAGTATTTTAACCTAGGATTCAGTGTTGCTTTTTTCAATTTTTTTCAAGGGCCAATCAAACATTTTAGTTGCCGAACTATAAAAAAGTATTTCCAGGAAGTTCTACAAATAGCTATCATAACCTGCTTTGAAAAGTGTGTGGGACAAATGATTTACTTATTTGGTCAATAAAATGCCTAAAAACAGTTGTACTTGAAGCTTAAACTGGAAAAAGTCAAAGTCAGATTTTGTTGATGGAAATTTTGGAAACGAAATTGGCAACTTATAGCAGAAAAATGGTCACAAAATCAAAATTTTAGTTGCTATGGCGCCTACTTTAGTCACAACCGCTCTGCTTGACAACAAAGAAACATATGATACTCACTGATACAATAACAATGCTTGCACCAATGTTATTATTCTCTGCAATGCTGGCATCATATTGAGACTGTACAAATCTTGGTATACTGTCTTGTACATCATTAACATTAACGGTCACAGTTGCTGTTCCAGTCCTGCTATCAACAGCTGAGTCCCGTGCCAATACCAAAAATACATATGAGGTCTGTGTCTCATAATCTAAAGCAATGTTAGCCCTGAGACTTATTTGTCCAGTTGTAGGATTAACAACAAAGCTAAAACAAATAAATAAAAAATTATCAGTATGATAAATACAGGATTCTTGGATTCTTAAGTATTTTTACAATTCTGTGAATAAAACACCACACACACACACACACACACACACACACACACACACACACACACACCACACACACACACCACACACACACACACCACAAATATACGCAATCACATACATACACATACATACAAGGCATACTAATATATACTCACAAATTTGTGTTTGTATTAAGGTAATAGCTTATCTGTGAGTTGACTGTATTTGGTTCATCAGCATCAATAGCCTAAAACAATTAAAATAAAATACTCATTTCTATGTCAATTCATGAAAAGTATTTTGAAACAATACCTATAAATACCATGGTTTTTTGCATAATCATGAATGCCAAGGTTTTTTTTTTTGCATACCCCGGTAATCATGAATGCCAAGGTTTTTTTTTGCATTATCATGAATGCAAAGGTTTTTTTTTTTGCATAATCATGAATGCCAAGGTTTTTTGCATAATCATGAATGCCAATAAATTTTAGATTTCATTTATCTGTAATTATTTAATAATAAGTATTTGGAAACAATACTCATACATGCCAAGGTTTTTTGCAATATCAGTTTTTAAATAGTCTGTTAATATTGAATAATGAAATAAATAGAATGTAGTTTTTATTTGATCAATTGATACAGTTTAAGTTCTTATCATAGCTAATGTTCTGGTACCCAGAAATAGGGCAATTTCACGTTGGTCACTAGTGTTCAATCAAGACGTGACTCTTGAACCACTGGGCCCTTAAACAATTAAAAAACTGTCTATGTGCCAACCCTGACCCATCTTTTGATTTTAGTTAAGTTTTAAATAAATCCAGTCTTATCCCTTACTTGTTTACATATTTTTCACATAACATTGATCTTTTACATCAAATTATTATGTAGATGAATTTTTGAAAATATGACCTCTGTCTTTTGTGGTCTGGACCAGGTTGAACCACCCCACCCTGCAATACTGGATTGAACACTGGGTCACATGACCAGTCTTACAGAGCCTGATAACAACATATTGAACTTACTGTGACAGTTCCAATTGTAGCACCAGTAGTCACTCCTTCATTAACGGAGAAGAAATAGCTACTACCCTGTTGTGTGTTGGTAAATACTGGTCTGTTATCATTAATGTCTGAGAGAGTGATGCTTAATGTAGCTGTGGCACTGCGTGTAGTACTTGTCTCACGAGCAAACATCAATAACGCATATGTGGGTCTAGATTCTCTGTCCAAACGACGTTGGGTACTGACTATACCTGTGGTACTGTTAATTGCAAAATCTTGAAACTGAAACTGTTGATTGGACAAGTCAGAAATTGTGAAGGATAATGTGTTTCCTTCAGGATCAACAGCAGGTGCTGTAAATACCGAGGCTCCGATTGAAACTCCTTCACTAACTACAATGTTGTATATATTTGCAGCAAACGACGGTCCTTGATTGACCAAAGTACCAGTGACATTGACCAAAACAACGGTTCTTCCAAACTTTTGTTGAGTGCCTTGACCACCATCTGCAGCTTGGACAGTGATTGTAATTAATTCCCCAGCAGTAAGTGTTGAAAAGGCAGTAATGCGCCCGCCGCTGTCAATCTGAAATCTACTCCTAACATCATTACTCAACTGGTCAACAGCAGATAATATACTGTATGTAATAAAACCAAAGGAACCACTGTCCAGATCAGTAGCGGCTACCTGTATGACATTTAATGGATTAAAATTACTATAAGCCCCTGCAGCAACATTTTGTAAGTAAGCTTGAGCGGGGAATACAGGTGGGTTATCATTTCCATCAACAACATTTATTGTTAACGTAACCGTAGCGCTTCTTCTCTCGGTAGTGGTTCCTTCACGTACAACGACTGTAAATATAATGTTCCTATCTCTCTCATAGTCTAACAAATTTGAACCAGTTAGGCTGATAAATCTATCCTGTGTAACAGCAAAAATATTTGTATCTACTGTATACAAATAGGTCTGTGCTTGGTCTCCAACCAAAATATCCTGATCACTGATTTCCAAACGGAGTTTCTGGTTTTGGGTGCTGTCAACAAGAGTACCTGCTGTTGCTAACTCTGATATTTGGCCAATCATAGAGCCACTATTGGTTGTTACTACTGGATCAAAATTATTGGTGGCTATTATGGTAACTGTGATGATGGCATTTGAAAAATAATTCTGTGATGCTACTTTTCTTGCCTACAAAATAAAATTGTAATATACTGAAAAGTTGAGTAATGGTGTTTTATACCCAAGACAAGATTCTTTCATTTATATTGAGGAATGTGCAGGGAGGTTTCTTAAATGTGCTACGTCTGCCGTGACACGGGTCATTAATCTTTAAGTTCCTGTGACTTTCATTTCTAAATGTTAAGAGTATAGCGAAAGAACAGTCACTATCTATTTAATGTCTTGGACAGACCATGGCCAGGGTTCAAACCCACTACCTCTCAAACACAAAGTGAGCTCTCTACCAACTGAACTATCAAGACCAGGGTTGATTCTTAAACTTTAATCAATGATGGCAAGTGCTCTATCAACTGAGCTACCTGGAAAAGTGTAAAAATACAAAAGTGTTCATTAGAGTTATCTGTTTAATGTTAAAATGATTAATTGATTAAATGGAGTATAACGTCCCAGTCAAGAATTTTTCATTTATAATGAGACGTCGCCAGCTATAGGTAAAGTGGCAGAAATTTTTACCTTTGCAGTGCACTTAAGGCAATATACTCAGAGGTTTCTTTAGCATGCACACCTGCCACGACACAGGGCAACATTTTTTAGGTCTCTCCCGAAGGACCCTGTGACTTTCATTTCTAAATGCTCAATGCTTGGTGAAAAAACAGTCACTACTAATTTTTAAGTCATGGCCGTGGTTGGAACCTATGATCTCCCACATAGGGAGGGAGCATTCTACCAACTGAGCTACCACAGTGGTTTTTACCTTTTGACTGTTAAAATGAATTATGACCATATTAAAACAAACTGTTTTAGAGTGAAAGCCAGCTAACAATTTCTTGTTAAACATCTGAATGGTAACCTTCAACATAATTATACTTCTTGATGCAAATGATAAAACATCTGTAATGTGATTTATCAGTAGATATTTCCATTTGTCAATTCTACCACAAGTTAATTTTCAAGAATTAAAAAAATATTTGAAATTAAATTGCTGAAAGAGTTATGGAATTATGTCTCAAATTTGTTGCATTTATTTAATATATCATTATTTGAATATATATACATATACAGTAAAACCTCCATTCATCGCCACCATTTGTTCAGTCATATTTTGGCGTTATAAAGGGGTTTGGCAATAAACTGAGGAAGGCTCATAATAGTCTATAAAGAAAAACATAAACAAAATGGATTTTGGGACTTAAAAATAGTGTGGTGATAAGCGAGGCGGCAAAGTTATCGAGGGGCATTATAACAAGGTTTTACTGTATATGAGAAGCTATATTAAGAACAGTGTAGCTCATCTATACATCTAGTCAATCAAAAAACATATTTCTGAGGCTTGTTCAAGAATGTGTGTGCTCACCAAAATGCTCACAGCGATTCGGCCACAGCCTTTCAGTAAATTTTCTAGTTGACAACATTTCCTAAAGTAGCCAGTAATATGTATTGCAAAACCTATTCAAAAATGAAAATGGGTGGAAGAAACAAACTTAATCCAAATCCCAAAAAGTTGCAAACTGTTTTATTGATACCACAAAGTCTCTAAAATACTGGATTGGACTGGCATGAAATTTCTGAATAAGCCCTTGTTTTTAGCAATATTAATGATATTTGTACTGTATATGATCTAAAATTATGTAAGATTATATTCTGAAATTAAATTGTTTCTTTTTTATTTTTTTAGGACCGATTCAGTAATTACACACCCGTCTGATCTGGTTTTTTTTTATAAACCATGGAGAGTGTAATTGCAAGCAGACACATACTTGAACACGGCTCTGATAAGATTTCTGCTGACTTACCCGCAAGATAAGATTTAAAGTTTTTAATCCTGAGGATCTTTGTATAGCTTGTGTTTGAGAAACAGATGCTGTGTAAAACGAGTTTCCTAGCTGTGGAGCAATGGTGGTCACAGTGAAGCTAGTATGATATCCCTCTGGCTCAGCTAAAAAATTATATAATGAAAACTTTTATTACTTGTATCTGATGTTTAACTGCTTATCTCTAAAATCCTGCTACAGATTAAGAGTTGTCACTAGAGTGGAGTGAAATAATGCACTTTTACACTACAGTCAAGATTCTTTCACTTCTATTTAGGCAGTTACTTTAGGAATGATGGAGAAAAAAGTTGAAAATCATCAAACTTTTGCAAACCAACTGACAAATTCTCTAACACTAGGGTCTATCCCAAGTTTGGAACCTAGGTGTGAGAGGTCTTGTGATGTGTAAGCATGCACTTTATATCACTTGGCCACCAAAGCACCCATATTTATAAAGGATCTGCTTCTTGTTATTTTCAACAACTGAATTTTTTCTCATCAAAACTAATTGTACACATTTAAAGATAAAAAAGTTATAGTGTATTAGTAGTCTGTCAAAATGAAGCAATATTTCATCAAAATAAATCTTACACTTGAAAATATCAAAAGTTATAGCTGACAAAATGAAGGTGATATTTCATCAAAATAAATCTTACATTTGACGATATCAAAAGTTATAGCTGCATTAAGAGTATCTCTGTCTTTTGCTTGAATTGTTACTGCTTGTTGGTTTGGAACTATTGGTGGGTTAGGGAACATTGTTAACTGGCCAGACTACAAGAAAATAAACAAATTATAATTAAAAGTATAGGCAAACAACAATGACCTGTCCTCTTGACCTTTAATATAAATAGTTATTATAGATCAATGCATTTAAGTTTAGGGAACACATGTCTAATTTGTTTACTCCATGAGAGATACTCATTTCAACCCATCTATTGGATGTATCCTCCTATATGAAAGGTCAAGCAGACAGGTCAATGTTGCTTGAATTAACAAAACAAATGAGTCCAACTAATAATTTATTCTAATGTTGTGTTTTTTTTCTTTGAGAGAGCAATTCTAAAAACAAATATATAAAATCAATAGAAAATAATAATCTCTTAGTGATTTGAGAGAAGAATTCTAAAAAAAAACAATTAAAATTTCCCTTAGTGAATTTTGAGAAGAATTTTGTTTAACACCACTGTCAAGAATATTTCACTTGAATGAAGACGTCACCAGTTACAGGTGAAGTGGCAGATATTTCGACTTTTGCAATGCACTCAGAGCAATGCAGGGAGGGTCATTTAACATGCCACACCTGCCTTGACACAAGACATCCGTTTTTTATGTCTCTTCAAAATAATCCTGCGACTTTCCTTTCTAAATACCAAGGGCTTGGAAAAAAACCAATCACTTCATATCTTCAAACCCATGACCTCCCATGTATGAAGCAAGCACTCTACCAACTGAGATACCATAGTGGTACTGAAGTATTTGTGATGATATATGTGATATATGTGTCTTATGGATCATTGGACTAAACTGGAATATACTTACTGGATTATTTGAAAGGATTGTTGTTGTATATCTTGGATCATAACAATAATTGCTTCCTGCTAGCCTCCTACAGGAGCTATAAGAGAATTCAGGAACCTGGTCATTTCCGTCCTCAATATTAACTATGTATGAAATAAAGGAAGTTCTCCTCTCATTCGAATTAATTGATTGATCCTGAAAAAAGATTAAAAACAAATTGTAACACAACAAATTTCTCTTAACAGATCTAGGTTACCAAAAAATTTAAAATTATTAGCAGCCAAATTTCTATAACATATGAATATAGTCCTTTTACCAAATTTCTATCATATAGTCTTTTTAAAAGATTTTTTTTACAAATTTCCTAAAATTAGTTACATAAAATATATAAACAGGCTAATTCACATGATAGAGACAGAGACAGATGCAAAAGGAGAGAGACAGATGCAAAAGGAGAGAGACAGAGAGAGAGAGAGAGAGAGAAGAGAGAGAGAGAGAGAGAGAGAGTAATTTTATGATACTTACTGTAGCAGTGATATTAAGTCTGTAAGTTGTCGATCCGTTTGCAGCAAGTTCTTCATAATCTAGGTCTCTGGCGACTCTAAGGGTTCCAACTGTTCTTCCATTTTCTACACGACTACTGATTGCAAAATCTAAATTGGTAGTTCTTTGCTGAAACAATTAGAACCAGATAAAACAAATACTAGTGCTTTTCGTACACGGTGAAAATTAAATTTTTTAGACATGGATTTGTAGGTTTGTTTTTGACTTTGGGATTGTGATTTAGACATGGATTTGTAGGTTTGTTTTTGACTTTGGGGTTATGATTTAGACATAGATTGGTAGGTTTGTTTTTGACTTTGGGATAGTGATTTAGACATGGATTGGTAGGTTTGTTTTCGACTTTGGGATTGTGATTTAGACATGGATTGGGAGGTTTGTTTTTGACTTTGGGATTGTGATTTAGACATGGATTGGTAGGTTTGTTTTTTGACTTTGGGGTCGTGATTTAGACATGGATTGGGAGGTTTGTTTTCGACTTTGGGATTGTGATTTAGACATGGATTGGTAGGTTTGGTTTTGACTTTGGGATTGTGATTTAGACATGGATTGGTAGGTTTGATTTTTGACTTTGGGATTGTGATTTAGACATGGATTGGGAGGTTTGTTTTCGACTTTGGGATTGTGATTTAGACATGGATTGGTAGATTTGGTTTTGACTTTGGGATTGTGATTTAGACATGGATTGGTAGGTTTGTTTTTTGACTTTGGGATTGTGATTTAGACATGGATTGGTAGGTTTGTTTTTGACTTTGGGATAGTGATTTAGACATGGATTGGTAGGTTTGTTTTTGACTTTGGGATAGTGATTTAGACATGGATTGGTAGGTTTGTTTTTGACTTTGGGATTGTGATTTAGACATGGATTGGGAGGTTTGTTTTTGACTTTGGGATTGTGATTTAGACATAGATTTGTAGGTTTGTTTTTTGACTTTGGGATTGTGATTTAGACATGAATTGGGAAGTTTGTTTTTTATTTTTATGGAAACAAAAAATATTTGATCTACTACTCAACTAGTATATATCCCCACTTTTAACCTCAACGACTGACTGTAAATGAAGAAAAATAAAATAAGTCGGTTAACAGGAATTAGATGTCTGGCATACGTTTTAATCGACATTTGCGGCATGGGACCTCATATTGATCTGGCATACAAAATTTCAAGTGGCTGTGTTTAGTTGCTGAGAAAACTGTTACAAAAAGTTTTGTTTCGAAAGAACAGACAAAAGGACAGGGCTAAACCAGTGTTTAAACAGTACTTACAAAGTTGTTATTAAGACCGGTTAATTCTTGAGATACAATAGCAAACTGTATGTTCTGGTTCTGGCCGGAATCAGCGTCAGTTGCAGTTACTTGTACATCCAATGCTGTATCAACTACCAATTTCTATAATGTAAAATCAATCAATAAGATAGAAACATATATATGGTTACAACATGACAAATTAAAGCATTTTCAATAAATAAAATGTTAAGGTGAGTCTGTTTGAAAATTTATGAATTGTAAAAAAAGTCGAGTAATGATGTTTTATGCCTCAGTTAAGACAAAATCTTTCTCTAATAATGAGGCAATTACCGTAGTTTAAGGATAGTGGCAAAGAACAGAGTACCTGGAGGAAAAAAACAACCACCAATTTTCGACAGGAAAACTGGCAAACTTTCTCACACTAGGTTCAAACAGCTTCAGTTAGACCTAAGTGTGAAGAGGATTATAAATCATCATCCCAATAGCTTTTTCAAGACATAAGTATAGAGAGTATATAAAAATCAACCTAACAGCTTTGGTTAGTTGACATGAGTTCTAATAATGAAGTGGATAGAGAGAACTCTAGTACATGTAATTGAGTTTTATGCCCCCGTCAAGATTCTTTCACTAATATCCAGGGGGTCAGTTCATAAATGGTGTAAGAAATCAGAATGCCAATAGAAAACCACTGACAATCTTTCTCATACAAGATTCGGTCTCGAGTGGAATTCTAACCTCAGCAGTGAGAGGTGCTGTGATCTTTGAGCACACTTTAAACCACTTGTCCACCGAGGCCGATTGTTCCAATATTTTCAATACTAACCAGCCGCTTTGGGGTTTGGATCCATAACTTTGACTTGAAAACTGATGACCCTTTGAACAGAATAAATAACTAACTCTTTACTTACCTCATTGACACTATCTGTATAAGTGGTACTGGTAAACACTGGACTATTGTCATTCAGATCAGCTAATACAACTGGAAGTGTATACTCAGTCTAAAAGAACAATCAAACGGTCGTTAAAAATCTGAGCCTGGTTGGTCAAAGCCTTGCGAGTTTAACCAAAGTTTTTAACAACCACACCCTGATGGCAAAATATTTATAAATACAGGCCAGTCTAACCATTCCATAAAAGTAATAGGAGTGTGTAACGTATATATATACATTTATGTTATCACAAACTTTATTGGTTACAATTACCCCAATATGAAAATAGGTGGCGTGTAAACATTGCCATCAGATTATCACAACCCATAATTGAAAATGATTGTGGTTGTTTTGTATGTATATATATTAGCATTAGCAGCATGACAATTTTTTTGTAAATTAAATTCAAATATAAAAACATGCAAATAAATACAAATAGAATTCCTCACAAAAACGATATCATGTGATGTTAAGTCAACCAATTTCTGTACCTTAGTTCTTTTAATTTATTGTAACTATCCTGATGATGCCTGATCTTTACCATGACAACTAGTTGATCTAATAAAACCTCTACACGCAGTCTGTTGGTTGTTGAGTTCTTTCCCATTATTGATAATTAATCACAAAAATGATGTAACAACTTTGTAAATATGAGGGATTAAGATTCAAAATTTCATAATTTTGATTTACATTCTTCTACATTAACGTTACCTTAAGTCACACTTGAAATGTGTGTATTGGATATAAAAGCCCTCAACCCTTGCCTCCTTCCAACCTCCCAAATGTGACTACCATAATGATGTCCATTAAAAAAGGTCACTTTAAGCTTTAATGTGAGAAAAATTATATTTATATACTTACTACGGTTCCCAGGTAGCTACAGGTAAGCCTGAAATCAAATCTGCCATAATTCTGAGCCTAAAAACAAAACAAAAATTGTAAAGAAAAAGATGGTAGAAATGTATTTCGGTCCTCTTAGTGTTGCAACCTTTGTTCAAAATCACAATTGATCAACAGTTAGAATCGTTTGGTGCTTCAATTTTATTTACTGATTATAACCGGTTCAGATTTTTTGAAATGTTATTCTGTGTTTTTGAATTAAATCATTTAATGAGTGGGGTTATTTTTGTGTTTTCTTTATCATTAAGATGTAGATACTGGTATACACTTTACATATAGATACTTCTTTTTTGTTCAGGGATAGTTGTATATGGCTTTGTCTTTGGCCGACACACCACTATTTTTGCGACAGCAATGTGGGTTGTAAAAACCTTAATACATTAGCACTTTGTAAAACACAGAATGGAAAACGGGAAGCATGGATTGCGGAAATGCTCACATAATCGATTATGAGAAAACACAATTGATAATCGCAATCAGGAGGCTTCAACAGGCCGCTAATGGATTCTCTCAGTTAATCGCTTCATTACTGTATGCTTGCCAAAAAATGTCACAGGTAAACAATGACGAACACTCTGTCCATTATAGCGGTTTCTGAGCCATTCAGAAGAGGCATATGAGAAGAAACCTTTTTCTTACTTCTGTTCCACTGGGTTCAACCCACAGTGTTGCTACTGGTAATAAGCCAACCAGTAGAGGCCTATGGCAAGGAAAAATCTTTTCTCACTTTATTAGGTACTCCTGTACTAGGCTAGCTTATGGCAAGTAAAGTAACTTTGTCTTGGACTAGATCAAACCCAATGGTGCTTGCAGGCCGATTAATTTACCTGTATCTAACAGGTTGATTTTGATTCCACACAGAACTTCATGTAACAATGTGCTCTAGTATATAGTTATGAGTCCATGTAAACAAAATTACATGTACTATAAAAATTGCTTAAAATTACATGTATTAAGTTTTACGATGTGTCAAACTCTTAACAAAACAAATTATAATTGAAAAAATCATTTCAACACCCCCCTTCCCACAATGAACTGAACACAACTGTGAAATCCATGTTTTCCCATCCATGTGTACACATGATCAAAATACAAATGTCCACTGGGCAACATCTACTCCATCCAAAGATTGTTCTTTTGAAGTTTTATAAAGATCTGTGAAATATTTATCTAGAAAAGAGCAAACAAAAAATGTAGGCAGAAGAAATGGAGTAATAACTATATGCCCCCCTCTGTTTGGGTGCCCCCCCCACACCCGATTCCTTTGGGGTCATAACTATATAGAAATGGATACTTACATCTCTGTCAAGAGGACTGCTCAATGTGATGTAAACTCCATTGTTCTGATTATTTACATCCGATGGTTGGATTGAAAAATAGAGCATGGATTTATGGAAGCTGAACCCTGGGACAGAGTAACTTGGACATTCTGACCGACTGTGCCCTGGATACGGATCTGTGCCGTATAGCGTTCAGGATTTGAAACTTTTAAACTATTCAGAAGAAAGCCTGAAAAAGTACATGAAATTTAACAATAAAAAATTTCATTTTCAAACATTGCATTGTGTCCTTGGTCAGGTGAAAATTTAAGAATTACATGTTAAAACAATGCATAAACAGTCCCCTAGGGTGAGGGAATATTGCAGAATTACATGTTAAAACTTGCAAATAGAGCTCAGAATTTATTTAACCATTTTCAAAATTACAGTGTTCATTCTAGAAGGGCCCATTGATTCTTTATTTTGCCTTATAACCCCATTGTTACCTTAGTGGGCCATATTGAACATTGCATAAATGCAAAAATTTTGGTGTTTGAAAGGAAAACATTCTAAAATGGCCCCATCTGAAAAATCCTAGATTAAACACTGCAAAATCATCCTGCACAAATATAATGGGGTACTATTAAGCGTGTGGTTCAACCCATTGGTCATAGAATTAAATAAATTGTCATTTCCCTGAAAAATGTTATTCCAGGAATTTGCCATTTCACCATTTCCAAAAATGTTCTGCAGAAATAGTTATGGGAGTAAAATTGGAACTCATTTCCATTGTCATGGAATTGCATAAATTGGTGTTTTCTCTTCATAGTTTATTTCAAGGAATTTGCTATTTCCCCAATTCCAAAAATGTTCTGCAGAAATTCAATTAGTTATGGGGGTAAAAATGGAACTCAGAAATAGTTATAGGTAAATTGATGGTTTTTCTTTGCTATTTCCCCCATTTCCAAAAATCTTTTGCAGAAACATTATGGGGTTACAATGCAATTTATTACATATATAATCACACTTACTGCTATCAGCTTCATATATCGTGACTGATGGTAGTTGCTGGTTTGTAATAAAATCGATAGGCGAGCATGCTGAAAACAAAATGCAAAAAACAAAAATTATTTTTTTAACAACACAAAAAATGAACATCTATTTACACATATAGCATGTTACACACATATGACATTTTCAACACTCAATTCAATGTTTTATTTCAATTAATTGCAGAGAAGAGTGATCCAAATTTTACAAATGTGAGATCTTGGTAACAGTACTCTCTTACACTTGCTAACTGGAGGTAGGGCCAAGATGTGGGACTATGAGCATATTTTTCAAACTTATTTTCACAAAAAGATTGTGCACTGGTGGTAGTAGTTTTTTTTCTAAAAACAAGCATTTTCTACTCCTAACAGAGGTACACCAATACTGGAAGGATACCAACATAAAGAAAATTCAGTGTAATTACCATATATTTTTTATATATAGAAGTCCTTTGCGCATGGCCATGCCCATGGTTTAAAATTCATACATCGATTGATTAGGATGAAATAGTTGAATTTAGAACTAAATCTCAATTTTATCGACTTTGAAATAATAAAATATTTCAGTTTATGAGATTTGTAAATAAAATTATTTCAAAATGATCAGCTGATGATGGATGATCGATCTTGGATTGTGTTGAACTGCAAAACCTATCTATATCAGGAAAACAAAATGGCAGATCTAAAACATATTTTTATAAACTGATGTATTTAAGCCACCATTAACGTTATATAACCCATACATATAATATATGTATATGTGACATGTTTATTATTGTCCAGTGCATGGCAATAACCGCTCCTTAAATTAAATGATTCAGTGTTATTATCATGTTATGATTATCTTTGTACAGGAGGGAGGAAACACATGACAAAAATCCATTTCCTTGCCAAGTATGATAATCATAAGGATCAAGCCCAACCCTCAAAGCGTTCTTGCACAAGGTTAAAAGATGACTACATCTTAACACATTATCAAAAGTTTAGTACTACTGTTATGCTTTGTAACTTCCAAACTTTTCAACTTACTTTTTGGTATTGGAAAGGTCCAATTTTTGTCTTAAATAGTGTCATCATCAGTCGTCAGAGTCAAGTTCATTTGCAGCAAAGTTATTGAGAATGTGGATTTCTTATTTTATTATGTTATCTCAGGGTAACATCACCACAGCCAAATAGAAACCCAAATAGAATGCTAAAAGACGTAGATTTGTCAGAACTGGACAAAACATTTTGGATAAAAGAGAGTCATATAATCAGCAATAAGATGAGAGGAAATGAATTGTATCTGTGATCATCTAAGCAATTTTAAGTGAGTGCTCCATCAACTGAGCTACCCAAAAATTTGCTATAATCATTAATGGAATGCTTTCCCCCAGATTTTCCATTTAAAAGGAATAATATTTCCATCATAATGCAACTTCAAACAATGAATTAGCCTATTGACAATATAATTCTTAATTCAAAGTTCTTACCACACTCTTCCTAATATGTACGTTCTCTTAATAAAAGGTATAACTCATATACAAGAGAATGACTGCAACAAGCGCCTATCCAATTTAGGAAGTAAGACGATATAAATAAAATACAAAACGATAAACGGTATTACTCACGTGTTTGTCCGGAAACTGTCACTATCCACAAAAACAATAGAATGAATGCTGTTGGTTCCATTCCTGGCCAACCCATGGTGACTTACTGGTCACCAGAGTTCTGCTTAATGTCTGGAAATGAAGAAAATGACAAGGTAGTATAGATCGCTTACGTGCAGTTTTATACTTAATGAATATCAAAAGTAAAAAACACCACTGATTAGGCCCAAATAGACTTCTTCTTTTATAAACATTTTGATATACACGAATAATGTACACAGAAAAAACAGTTCGATGGCATTATTAGCTATAGGTCGTCAACGATATGATGCCAAAGTATACAGCGAGTCTATTTTTGCAACGAATAAAGCGTGGTCTGGCGTGATTAAACGACGATACGGCCATACACTACTTACACCTATATTAGCTAACCATCGTTATTAATTGTACTTTGATATGGCCTAGTGAAATTGCGGTTTATGGTAGCGTGCTTTAAATTTTAATATTGTTATAATTATTATTGTACGTGCGTGAATGCGAGGTGTCTTCCGATTTTGTTGTGATGAATTAGGCTTATTTCTTTGGGTTTAAAAGCGAAAGTTCGTCAGATATTGTGTGTTTTGAATAGTTTAAAACGCAAAGACTTCGTTGAAACATTATTCATCATTGACAGTCACACGTTTATGTCTCTTATTACATAGAACGTAATTTGATATGCTAAATTATCTTTAAAAAAAAACTAAACAAAATCACGAAAATTTAAAACAACACGTCCGATGATCACACTACTGCCTCTGTATTTTCAGACTAGACTAGGCAAAAAAATAAATAATAAATAAATATATAAATAAAAAATTTCTGTCATTTGATCTTGGTCGTTATCGTTGTTAAATTGGAGCATATTTTAAAAAAAATGGAACCAAGTACCTGGCAAGCAGTTCAATGATATAGTTTTAAATATAGAGTGATTATGATCAATGCAGTTATTAAAATTGACGCTCACAAAGCACCGTCAGCTATTCTATTACACTGTCACTGAGACACGAAATACCAAGATCATATCTGTTATTCAAGGACACACGTATAGAGAAAATGGACTAATACTGAAAGAGTTCAGCGACCATGAAGTATACATGATCTCCCGGTGTAAAGTGAAAAAAATGAACTCTTTTTATTTCACGGTAGCTTAAACATGAATTACTCTGATAATTGCCTGTGATAAACCCAATACACCATAAGTCATGCACAATATTATCAAAAGTATCATGGCCTTTTCAATACCAGTAACCTATATCAGCGACTTAAACTGGCAGTGATAGTACATTTGGGGTTGCTCTGTCATATGTAATCATAAAATAGTATATACCATTTTTGAATGTATTTTATGATTGAATTTTAAAAAATGGTATATGACAGCTTAAACCTCTTTGTTAGCTGGACCAGACAATTTAAAAAAAAGAACATGTAACTGCAAACGGAGATTGGTGCAGTTTAACGTTCACGTGTGGGCATTAACGCACAATGTTAAAACCCGGGTAAATGAACACAAATATTATTATTATTATTATTGTTGTTGTTGTTGTTGTTGTTAAATAATATTGTTTAATCATTTCCATTGGGTCAGTAAATTGCGTTGGCGAAATTCCGATGGTGATCCATGTAAGCTAGATTATTTTCAATAATAAGGCAATATTGTAGAATGGTGATGCGGTCGATATCTGTTTTATCGACTGAATAAAATCGGTATCAACCTTGCACTATATTTATCTCATAACCATGCTATAATTGTATTTCAAGCAATAAAACAGATTTAACCAAACTTTTACGCTGGTAATTTATTTTTCTTATTTTAACTGACGATTTGGTGAAGCTAACGGGGGGTTGAACAAACGGCGGGTTCAGATCTCGGAAGGAGTCACATGTGTGAATTGTGAATGGGCTCGATCTGACATGCATGGTGAAGAGTGTGACGGATGGTTCATAATTGACACTGAAATCGCGGCAATTTGTCATACATTTCTGAATCTGAAATCAACCACAAATTACGTAACTTGTCCGATACCCGTCAGTGAAAGGGTTTGCAGAGTTTTAAAAAGTTTGACAGAAATACTTAAATTCAAATTGTCATCAATCTTTCGAGTGTTACGTAATTTGTCTCCTGCAGACTTTTGTTTGACGTTAAAAGACAGTAGGTTTTATAAGGTTGGTAATGGGAAGCTATTGAAATTTATATATATATATATATATATATTATATATAATATATATATATATAAATCAAAAGAAGCGTCTTTCAAAATAAATATATAAATAAATCAAACTCCCACGGCATTATGACGGGGGTCAAAAACCTAAATTTAATATCCTGCTAGTGATATGTTTGGAGAGGGTGTCGATTTTTTAAAAATTTTGATTTAACACCCGGGTTTTTATGTCCCAGGCAAGTATATTTAACTTGTTACGAGACGTCACCAGCTATAGCTGAAGTGGCAGATTGATTGAATTGGGTTTTTACGTCCCAGACATTATGATTTTCAAGGAGTAACTCTGGACAACCCCCCCCCCCTCGGAGCTGACAAGAAATCTTTTGAGACTGGAGTAAATACATATGTGATGACGAGCATTCAGGATATCGCTTAGTGGATCGAAACCAGTCAGCTACAAGAAGATCCAAGTGTAAACAGTTCAGCGACAGTTCGCTCATCGAAGGAAGACTGTTTTCTTTAACTCCAATTTCCTCTTCTATTTCAGAATGTTAACCGACAATCTCGACACGAGTGAAGTAACCTTGTCTGAGGGGTAAAATACCGTTTCATCTACAAACCAAGGTTTTGTCGAAATCCAATGGAAAAACTTTTCAAAGTTTAAAGTACCATAACTTGTGTCTATAAACATGAAGTGATATTATTTACACACAAAATGAAGTTTATCAAAGATTTAAATTTTTTAGATAATAAACGAGATTTTTTAAGAAAAGAAACAACCGAAACTATTTCCACCAACTTTTGATACTGGGTGCGTCTATACCTAATGTCTTATATTGAACCATGTACCTATATCAAGCAGACACGTCTATTTTTAAATGTAGTAACACAATATGTGATATTATGGAAAACCCGTTTATAATAGAACAAACATTCTCCGTTTATAATAGAACAAACATTCTCCGTTTATAATAGAACAAACATTCTCCGTTTATAATAGAACAAACATTCTCCGTTTATAATAGAACAAACATTCTCCGTTTATAATAGAACAAACATTCTCCGTTTATAATAGAACAAACATTCTCCGTTTATAATAGAACAAACATTCTCCGTTTATAATAGAACAAACATTCTCCGTTTATAATAGAACAAACATTCTCCGTTTATAATAGAACATTCTCCGTTTATAATAGAACAAACATTCTCCGTTTATAATAGAACAAACATTCTCCGTTTATAATAGAACAAACATTCTCCGTTTATAATAGAACAAACATTCTCCGTTTATAATAGAACAAACATTCTCCGTTTATAATAGAACAAACATTCTCCGTTTATAATAGAACAAACATTCTCCGTTTATAATAGAACAAACATTCTCCGTTTATAATAGAACAAACATTCTCCGTTTATAATAGAACAAACATTCTCCGTTTATAATAGAACAAACATTCTCCGTTTATAATAGAACAAACATTCTCCGTTTATAATAGAACAAACATTCTCCGTTTATAATAGAACAAACATTCTCCGTTTATAATAGAACAAACATTCTCCGTTTATAATAGAACAAACATTCTCCGTTTATAATAGAACAAACATTCTCCGTTTATAATAGAACAAACATTCTCCGTTTATAATAGAACAAACATTCTCCGTTTATAATAGAACAAACATTCTCCGTTTATAATAGAACAAACATTCTCCGTTTATAATAGAACAAACATTCTCCGTTTATAATAGAACAAACATTCTCCGTTTATAATAGAACAAACATTCTCCGTTTATAATAGAACAAACATTCTCCGTTTATAATAGAACAAACATTCTCCGTTTATAATAGAACAAACATTCTCCGTTTATAATAGAACAAACATTCTCCGTTTATAATAGAACAAACATTCTCCGTTTATAATAGAACAAACATTCTCCGTTTATAATAGAACAAACATTCTCCGTTTATAATAGAACAAACATTCTCCGTTTATAATAGAACAAACATTCTCCGTTTATAATAGAACAAACATTCTCCGTTTATAATAGAACAAACATTCTCCGTTTATAATAGAACAAACATTCTCCGTTTATAATAGAACAAACATTCTCCGTTTATAATAGAACAAACATTCTCCGTTTATAATAGAACAAACATTCTCCGTTTATAATAGAACAAACATTCTCCGTTTATAATAGAACAAACATTCTCCGTTTATAATAGAACAAACATTCTCCGTTTATAATAGAACAAACATTCTCCGTTTATAATAGAACAAACATTCTCCGTTTATAATAGAACAAACATTCTCCGTTTATAATAGAACAAACATTCTCCGTTTATAATAGAACAAACATTCTCCGTTTATAATAGAACAAACATTCTTTAAAAACTGAGTTTAGGTTAATCTACAAAATTATCTTTGGAACTTTTTATAAAAAATAATCACGTGTGTCGTCTTTCAATTTAAAATTTTAAAATACTGTCATAAACCATTTTTTGTATTTAATTGTCATATACCATTTTTTGAATTTAATCATAAAATACATTCAAAAATGGTATATGACATAATCATAAAACACATTAAAAACGGTATATGACAATACGAATAATGTATAAAACAGGTTATGCAAGGACTTGATGAAGGAGAGAAAAAAAGAAAAGAGCGCTAATTCGTGCAGCCACTGGTGCCATTCACCGCACTGGTGGCATGCAGTTGAACAAACCCCGCCGCAAAGGCGATAAAGCGATGGCACTTTTCGCTGGGTAATAGGCGAGAGCACCAACTTTTGGCGGGTAGGGGTTCCTTTTGTATCCCCATCCATTAAATTTAATGTATTTTTTTGGAAAATTGTTTTCGCCGCATTCTTGATAAGCGATATGTAGCACTAACCAATTGCCACACTGGTGATAGATAATCTGAGGATTTAATGGAAGGGGATTAAAAGAAGGAAGTCTTTGCCAAATTCCATCAACATTCAACAGTTTAATGATGTACCGATATGAATCGATACAAGAGCCGAAAAATCTATATACAAACAAATTCATGTCTTGTTGAAAAAAAACGTTGAAAGCATATTACTTATGCGACTTTATAGTTTGTTAAAGGACAATCTGTTAGGACGAAATGTTTTCATAAGGTCTCATGCAGTATCTACGCGAGTTCATTCCACATGAAGATCATTTATTAGTCATCATTTTACAAGAGCTCAGGTCCCAATTTCACAATCATGACTTAGATTTTCTTTATTTAAATTGAGCAAATTTTGGTAATCTCTTATGGTAAAACAAATACAGTACAGACCCGTCGAAAGTTAACAATGAGGTAACGAATAAGTGCCGAATTAGTAGTCCATTTCGTCCCCGGCTTTGCTACACAGTCCAACCTGCCTTAAAGTCCACCTCTATATAAGGGTAACCTGCTTATAAAATCCAGTGACATTGTATCCAAATTGTTCTTTATTCATAATATGAAAATAGGCATTGCCTATCCCGGGAAATGTCCAAATTTATTATCGAGTTATTGTGTGTACACACACACACACACCCAAAAAAGGAATGGCACACATTGTTTTGTCTCACCAAATACTAGTGGGACTGACTATAGTTAACTACCGCCGAGTTCTTGCGTCATCTTTCAATCATGTTCTGTCACACAGAACTGAGTTTTGGTATGATCTTTCCAGGGACACAAAAGGCTATTCAATTACCCAATATAGTGAATATACTAATCCATACCACGACAACATTCTCACGTTGTAATGTCTTCTCATCTTGAGTCACCTTTTACCATACCATGTGAATAATTTAATCTACTGATTTATGCATTGCATAAATAACTACTCCTGTTTCTTAAAACAAGATGTGTATCATATCACAGTTCAAGATTGCCCCATTCAATTAATGAAGCAGTTATACCAATGAAAAACAAACATACTAATCCATGTCCAAATCACAATCCAGAAGTAAAGTAAAAAAAAAACTTTGAAACTGACAAGTTAAGTTAAACACGCGAACTTCCACCCGGGAAGTGAGACCCAGTTTTCTGGAAGGGTAAGCACCTTTTGTTAGCTAGCTACACCGGCCACCGTGTGTAATCAATATTAAATGAAGGGAACATGGAACTAAAACATCCAGGTCAATATTGGACACAGAGACATCAAACTTGTCAACAATACAGTGATGATGGTCATAAAACTTTTTGCCGAAGGCCCTGATAAGCCTAGGCTTGCAATATCCCTTGGTCAACAATCTATTCTGTTTGTGACCGCCTTGGTTGCTCAATGGTATAACATCCTCCTGGAGAGTGGAAGGTTTTTGGTTCCAACTTGACTTGTGTTATATATGACAATACTTCAAAATTTGAGTTACTGCTTCCTCATTTTGCAAGCCACATTTGGCTTAGAGGATAGATTATCAACTGGTTATACAATTATATTAATTGGAAGTGGAATGCTTGTCTGTGACTCTGTTAGGCAGCACCTTTAACCCACTACCCGATATGAATACAGTGGTATGAGGGTAAGCTCTCTTACACCTTCAACATTCACAGGCATATAGTACCATGATGAGAATTTTCTAAAGCACAGACCATTGCAAGTAACAAATGATATGATTAAAACTTGACAGGCTTGTACCGAAATAATGTTAATTTTAGCCCAGCCCCTTTAAGTTTCACTGCATGAAGAGCCCCAGCCCCGTAGAGTTGAAAATGCTTTTTCACTTATATCGAGACGGTTAATTCTAGGATGGTGGGTTTGAGTTTTTTTACCCCAGTCAAGATTATTCATTATTCACCTAAATTGAAATGAAACATTCTGGGATGATATACTAGAAAGATGGTGCTTTAAGATTTATATTGAAATGGTCACTTATGTGAATGATGGAGTGGAAATTGGCATTTATTCACTTATACCAACTTTTTTCGAGAACCAAGTCTGGGATATTGAAGAAGGTAATGTTGATTTTACCCTAGTTAAAATTTTTATGTTCATTCAGAGAACTGTAAATTATTGGAATCCCCTGCCAGCATCAGTAGTCCAGTCGCCATCCCTGGAGGTTTTCAAGGGGTCAATTCAGACCTTACCTAAGAGGATCTCAACTACAGTCAGCTGCTAAACTCAACATGAATGTTTTATTATTGTTATTTTCATCACAACTTTTTGGGACAGCGGTCCATCTCATTGTACAACATGTACATATGTCCAAGTTAGATTTTTGATGAGTGCAGTCACTGTAATTGAAGTCAGTTCTAGTCAGCACCTTAAAGTCAAACTGGTCCAGCTCGATCAGCTGATCATGATATCCACGTCACATGTAAGCAAACAGAGGATTTGTCAATATTTACATTAAATTCGGAATAAATGTCAATAAATTTTATCTGTATTTTCATAAAAATGATTATTGGAACGAACTGTTAATTAATTCTTTCGAAAAACGCATTTTATTATTTTTCTTAAAAATCGATCGTTTGTGAAAACGTCTTTCCCGTCCTGACGAACGCCATTTTTGTTTACACTGCATTCAGCGAGGGTCACAGATGCACTCTAAATTTTGATTCAATTAAGTAATACTATGCGAAAAAGAGTTACCGTAGAAGTCGTATACTGTGGTTATACTAACCTCGTAATAGTTTTGTGTCAGGTAACTATGGTTATCAATTTATCTAACTTGAAATCGGCAAATTTTGTATCTTCCCGCATTGTATACTGTGTGATCATGATTGATGCACGTGGGAAAGTCGGTCGCTGATTGGCTTACAGCGATTATCGATCTGAATTGAACTTTGACCCAATCAAAAGAAATCACGTCATCGCGAATCTTGAAACGCTACACTCGGAGAATGGCGAAAGAAACGTAAATATTCGGTATTCGATCAATCTATTTAAATTATTACTTGTTTCAATGTTTTATTTTCACGATAATCGTTTTTTGATTTCATTTCTGATGTACGAGACGGGCGAGATTTCCCCCCATATGGAGCTCACTTCCTGTCGATTTGACCCCTTCAATGGCCTTGAGAAAAAAAGTGAAAAGTGGTGCACGCGCGGCGTCAAATGATTTGGACGTACGGTCTATGGAATTTTTCCACAATTTTCTATGACGTCATAATACATACGTGTTACCTATAGACGGGAAATTCCCGGCGCTTCGCGCCGGGACATTTCCCGTATTATTTGAACCAGTAAATAAAGGCCACCTGTCCATAGATGCCACTTTTACTGGTTCCCATGGGTGGCCTTTATAGACCGGTTTGACCGTATCTCCACGGGTCCGTTATCAATCTCTCGGCAGCTTTTCGGCCGCTTGCTAACTATAACAATATCTCGACCACTCGGAAACCAATCTTCGACTCCTTTTCGTTAGACCAGTGTTAAACTTTCGACAGGCCTGTACTGTAAACACTTTTGACATAACTAGAGATGTTTCAGTTTGATGAGATCTTCAAAATGACACTTTCATTTTCTGAATGTGTTAGTTCAATGGAATTCACAAAATTATTAAGATTTCAAATTTACCAAATTAAGATCAAATCAAATCTTGGCTAAGGAAAGATTATGAAACTGTGGCTAGATACTCAAGCTTAATTTGCCCTTGATTTTGGATTAACCATTGACCCTCCATCAGGTTTGGAAACCCCGCTAAAACGTGTCAATTTCCTGATAACACTGCTTTTTATTTTTGTTGCAATTTCAATACATTGAAAACTGTCCACATGATGCACCAAGAGTGAATTGGAGAGGAGTAATGTTGTTTAACACCCTTGTCATTATTCTTTGACTTATATCGAGACTGTCAGCTCTGTGATAGTGGAGGAAACCAAAGAGCCAGTAGAAAAACCACTGACTCTTGGTAAACGAACTGACAAAATTTCTCTCACTAGAATCTGCTCCAGTGGCATCAACAGTTGGTTTGGAGTTTTTTTTAACATACAGATCAAAGTTTTTCTTAAGTGTTTTGCCATTTTTTGCAATAGTATATTGTATTGAGGAAACCAGAGTTCCACAAGAAAATACCGACCGACCGGTCATCTGCAAGCGAGCTGACAAAGATCCCAGCACAACTACCCTATGTATTGCCCTAGTGGTGATCTTAATTAGGTCAGTTATGTAATCACGCAGATCATTGCAAGTACAATGAAAGAGACATCAATTGAATTAATGCATGGTGTGTATTTTACTCCAACTTGTTAATTTTCTTTTCTTTTCAAAATTACTTGTCAAGTATGTTTTTAATTGTAACTGGCGGTTTCGGCATTACTACACCGGTATATAACCAGATGACCGACCGGTTGTATAATTATTTATTGCAATATAGCGATAGAAGATACACAATGCATGTTGGTTATTTATCCATAATAATAATAATAACGAATATGCCAATCGGATATGTATAGTTAGAATTTACAAAATGATACAAAACTTCAGATTACAGTTTCATTTGCAATAAATAAATAAATAATTAAAAAGATAATAATTAGAAAAAGAAATAATTATCAAACTAATTATTGAATATTAATTAATTATTACTTACTTAATCCGTGCGTGTGGCGATGGTGTACGAAATGGACCCTTTTTTAATTCCTAGGAGAGTCCGCGAGTTTAACCGTCCTGTAGACTGCACGTTTACCACGCCTTGTGAACACAATCGATAGTTATTACTTATCCGAAAGTTCAGAATGGAATCTACCCATGTATATTGTACCCAGCCAATGGTACGTACCCTTACCAAATCAATAGAACCAACCTTTTACTATTATACTATTGTGATTGTTGAAAAACCGGTTTGCCCATGTATTTATTTGTGTTGAGAAGCTTTTAAAATAATTGAATGGCCAATAATAGATCTCCGGTATTTAAAATCATGAATGACAACGATGTTGATAATAATGTTAAGATTGAAAGGAAAAATACGATTGTAAAAATTTAAATCTTGAGAACATCTTATATATCTATATGTTATATCCCAGATGTCAAAATGTATTGTCCTGAACATTTGGTTTATATGAATTAAGCAAATTCTGAATTTTATTTATTTATTTATTTATTAGATTTTGTGAGTAGTCAAACTGCTCTGTGTTGATGAGGACACTAAAAGAGCCTACGAACTAAAACCAGCGACATTTAATACATGTGCTACTTTTGAATTTTTATAAAATAACGCATTCAAAAGTAGATTGTCATGTAAATTGATGAATGCGTTATTTTATAAAAATTCAAAATAATTAACGATTTTATTAAAAAAATCAAAATAATTAACGATTTTATAAAAATTCAAAAAATTAACGATGTCGCTGCTAAAACCAGTGGCAATTTATAGATAATCAACTAACGGTAGTGTGGATTAATTAATTTATTTATACTTAGTATCCATTTACTTCTTTACCAGACAGAACTGGCTTCAGCTTCACAATCATTCCATAACTAAGATTTTCATCAACTTAAAATTTTGATAATATCTTATGGTACGCCAACGAAATTAGAATATTTATATAAGTGACTGTATAATAACCCATAAGCTAACAGTGATCTGCAAACTTTATGAACATTTTGAAAAGTGACCAAATTATTCAGAATTCAAATTTGCTCGATATAAATGAAGGAATGTCTTAATTAAGGAATGATGGTGAAACTATAGGGTCTGCGGAATACTGTCAGGACGGTCCAGGGTTCAAAATAAGCGACGACAAATTTAAAATGACAAGCGACATAATTATGTAGGGGCATAAGTTCATGGAATTTTAAATTGTATATCACTGACAAAAATCAGTAAGATTTATGCTTGGTCAGTTGTTTAATTAACCGTCCTTTTTATGATAACTTTTTCAAGTAGAGTAAACCTGGCCCTGTCGACAGTAGCTCATTTCGGCTACTTGTTAGCTATCTTGACTGGTCTGTCATGTGCTAATTTTGAATTTTTGTGAAATAATATTATTCAAAAGTAGCACTTGACAATTAATATGTGTCCTTTCGAATTATATCATTTCATAAAAATTCAAAAGCAGCACTGGACAGGACCGTTATCAATCTCTCGACGGGTTTTCGGACACTTGCTATCTTGACCACTCGGAAGCCGATCTTCGTCTCCTTTTCGTTAGCCCATTGTTAAAGATTTTCGACTGGTCTGTACTGTAGGATGTGTTTATTAAAATATGATTTGATTGGGTTGGATTTACTGAATTCCTCTGTCCATTGACCAGATGACCATTTAGAACTCTTGGAAAAGTTCGCAGTTTGTGTTGCAACAAAATTGGAGGTTATAGTGTGTAATTCAGAAGTGAGTAACGGTTACATTTGGAATTTCTTGCTTTTGATTTAGTTTTTCGATCCAATTCAGTATTACGGTACGATTGACACGGACGCTGATAGTGAAAAAATAGTGATGATTGGAATTAAACTTGACAGTAATGTAGAATTTTGTTGGAGCATCTACAAGTAAAAAATCTTATTCGTTGTTCCCATTTACTCTTTTTTATATACTTATGGGTATTTTTTTTTTAATTTTATGATGAAACTGGTCCCTGTGATTTTGGCCTATTGACAACCCTTTATTCATCTATCATATACATGTACCATTATTAATTTTTTCATTCAATACATTCATATCTCGTATATACATTTTTGAATGAATTGAATGAAAAATATAACACTTATCATGTGCTACTTTTGAAATGTCTTACCGTTATTTCATAAAATTTCAAAAGTAGCACTTGACAGAATCACGATAATTGACAAAACACTCCATATGGATAGTTCGAATATGAAATGATTCTTCGCACTTCACAATTCCTTAATATATATATATATATATATATATATAGGTGTCTTAATATAGTACAAACTGTGTCACTCACGCTAACATGCAGTAGTTAAAACAATTAGTCAGAAAAAAACAAACACTATGTGGGTGTAGCCGGTACTTCATTTATTGTCTTATAACTATATATAGTACAAGTTTGGTCCCAGTATTGACATTTCAAAAACGTAATCCTTTGTAGAAAACTGTAATGGTAAAATTAAATTCAAATACTGATTCAGCCATTTGAATTTGTTTAAGCTCACCGCCCACGGTCACAGGTGATCGAGTTTTCGCATTGTTAGTTTTTGCAGCTCATACATAGTACAGGTCATTGAAGTGCTGGGTATGGACAGATTTCAAGGCCAACAATAGCTGACATATCCTACAAAATGTGTTATAAATATTCCGGATTATTCATGTTGCGCTAAGCCATATCGAGACCAAGTTTATATAGTATTATGAAACACCTATCATGTTCATAATTCAACGTGCCCTAGGTCTCGATTTCAATCTTTAATAGAAATATCCCGCTATACAATAGAGTATATTTGGATAAGTAGATGAGGTTTGTCCTTATGTTTGCATTAAACTATGGGTACTTATTTAAACAGTATATACAGAGTAAAGTACTCCTACAAACAATTATTACGGGTCAGTGATAATACAAGTACCCAGTTATAAATATATTATGGCATCATATTGGTGGGAGGTAACATGGAGAAGTTTCTTTTGTACCCACCCCCACTTATGTAATTCTATATCAAATTTTTGAAAAAAAAACATTTTTCACATAAATGTTCAAAATTGCTTGATTCCGTCATTTTTATTCGAAATTAAAATTTTAGTGGAGGGTACAAATGAACTCTGTCCAAATTATATCACCATCTACAGTACATATCTGTCGAAAGTTTAACACCATGAAAGAAGTGCCGAATCGGCATTGGACCCCGTGACAACATTTCCTCCACTATCCCTTAACTTACCGTCTCGATATAAGTGAAAATATTTTGCATGGGACGCAAAACACCATAATTACCCCCTCTCTCTCATCAAGTATTTGTTCTTACTCTGTTTTTCACTCTGTTCAATTGGACAAAAGATGCCAGAGTTGTTGGCGAAGCAGTCCTTATTCTGCTTTAAATAGACGTTATGATTGATTTTTCAGTGTGATGGTGACTGTGGTCTCTTCCTTTGTTACAAAAGCATGCTATATAGCTGTTGGTTAATACTCGATTGTTGCTCGAGTTCTTTTGTCCACTATCCTAAATGTATGACATAGTCGTAGGCAACTGTCCCTAATTGCCTTTTCCTTTTTCTCAGAAATCTCGTTGACGACCGTCCGTGTCACTCTGTTAGTTTTTACGGTCTGGTCTCAAAGAAGTTGAGTGCTGACTTCGTATGAGAGTAGTCATGGGGGGGGGGGTCGAACCCAGAACAGGGACCTGACCAACGCAGAAACATAGGTAGTGACTGTTCTTTCACCAAGGACTCGACGATCGCGAGGTCCTTCAGAAGAGCCTTTAAAAATCGACCCACCCCGTGCATGTCACGTTAAAGAACCCTTCCTGTACATTACCATAAGCATACCGCAAAGATCAAAATTTCTGCTACCCCACCTTTAGTTGGTGACGTCTCAATTTAAATGAAAAATTATTGACTGGCACGTAAAACCCCATTCAAAGGTCTTAAACATGTAATTCTTTTTTGAGGTTTTAAAATGGCGTTATATATTTCTCTTGTCACGTTTACAAGTATATGTGAGTTTACAAAGGCCCTCGGTTTACCCACAACTCAGTTGTATTCGTAGCTTAGTTCTAAAAAATTGAATGCACGATGACATAAAAAAATTATGTACGATTGCAATTTTGCAAGTGTGGGGTCATTTTACGCTGCAAACAAAATATAAAATGCTTTTAAAACCGCTCTTTATTAAAGCAAATATGTGTTCACCACGTCTTTTGTTGAATGTTTTAACATGCATATTACGAATATTTGGATATAAAAAAAAATGCGGGGTGTTATGCATGATGAAAGATTAACATAATTTTAACTGGATCGTAAAGCCGAGTTCAAGAGCTAGAATTAGTTTTGTACTTACGTACAGGATTGGTAATTAAACATGGTAAATTTTAATATGGTTCACAATACAAGTCACTTGTTGTTTGTATAAGAACCGGTTTAAACGTGGGCTGATAAATCGGATTTATATTGGTATTGGTATATGCAATATAGGCCTGTTCGAAAAATTGACACTGTGCTAACGGATTAGTGCGTGATCTTGGCTATACATGGACAACTTTTCGGCAGCTGTTTCCTATCTCTTTGTAGCTTTTCTGTCACTACTTATCCATATCTGTTACACTCAGCAGCAAAGCTTTAACACCTTTTCATTAAGTCCAATGTTAAACTTTAGGCAGTTCTGTACTGTATGTACACAGAGCGAACGAAAATGAGCCGAGTGGCTGAGTTATGTAAAGCTAGAGATCGAAAAACTGTCGAAAGATAAAGTTAACGAGTTAAATGAGCTATCGATTAGGCACCAATTCGTCAGCTTAGTGTTAAACTTTCGACTGATCTGTACTGTCATGTGCTGTTTTTGAATTTCTATTAAAATAATGCTTTCAAAAACAGCATATGACAGTACTGTATGCATACTTCGTCCTCTTCTTTGATTCTTTGACATGGTGATATAGCAATTTTATTGTAAACATTAAAATATTTGTTGTCTTTGAAAGAAATGAAACTGCTCAACCGAATTAATGATAACAGTGTTACGCAATTCCGGAATTACTCCTCTTTGTTGGAATTCTTTAGTATAAAGTTAAAAATGTTTATGACAGTGGTTGCAACGCTAACCCGAATATAACGTCACAGAAAAGTTCAGATTATTAACCTATACCAGTACTAAGCAGTCCAGAATATTTGCTGTATTTAAATGATAAAGAAAACTGAATATGGTTCTCCAGCAAGAAGCATCTGGGTAACTCATAACGGTCTATTATTCCCATTGGATAACAAATTGTACAACAAACGGTGTCAGGAATGCCAAGGTTTTATAACAACTCAATTGAAAAAAACCGCCTTTAATACAAAAAAATCAACGACGACTATACGTAGAGAATATACGTCACTACAATATCGATGGGGGATGTCGACATATCACATAGCTTATTCAGCGTAAGTTACTCCCTGTTATGGGATAATCAAGAAACATGTCACGGATTAAATGTATTTTTAAAGAGAAAAATAAAGATTTTACTGAATCATCTGGTTTTCCTGAACCTCTCAATCTGACGAATTAGGAATCTCGATACCGTTTGATGAATCACTGAAACAAATTGTCTGGGGTTTAAAGCACACACACACACACACACACACACACAATGGTTGTTGCAGGAGTTTTAAATGTTCAAAACCTTAAGGCACGTGCTATTTACATTTTTTATTAAAACAAATGCATGCTTAAGCATAAACAACAATTATTATTTGCTAATATTTCAAAATGAAATATTCAAAAAATTATAATATGGCACATGTATTCATTTGAAGATCATTCAACATTTAATTTTATACACGAATCGAATGCTGTTGAGTTTAATTCACAACCAGCGAATGTTATAATGGACATAAAATATTTAAACATCACATACTAGAAAGAGTAAAATGGTGACATTTATCAATAATAATTAACGTATAAAGTTAGATATATTAAATCAATATTTAATCAGATTTAACACTTGCTTTAATGGCATCGATCAATAGTTTGTTATAAACAGATAACGGAGCTTTCTTAGAAATACTGAACGATTTATCGGCGTGTTTACCGACATCGGACGTTTCTAGTTAATCCATGAATTGTGCTTTTGGCGCGCTCTTTACACTGTATTGAAACTGTCGGAGCATTTATAATGCTTGGTTGCGTTGAATTGCGTATAGGCAAACAACATTGACCTTTCCGCTTGACCTTTCATTAGGAATATTCACATAACGATAATCTGCCTAATATAGGGACAGTGTTAGGATTCACAGCTAGTATACAAAAAGTATATATATATATATAAACAACGACTGCTTCTCATGAAACACCTGTGCTGCCTCCACATAAACGTACTGGCACCGGTTTCACACTCATTCCTTAGCTAAGATTTTCATTAGCAAAAAATGGTAATCTTTTTTAAGAACTACTGACGAATGTTTTTGTCAAAACTAAATGCAAATGTTTTAATTTTGAAGTGATCTTAAAATTACACATTAAATGTCTCAAAAATTAACATAATTATAAAGATTTGAAATTTTGCCAGATTTTAGCTAAGGAATGATTGTGAAACTGGGGCCTGGTCCTGACTCCATAATACATAATATTATTTATATTAACAGGACAGGTAGTTTGGCTGTATGAAAATAGAATGCTTTTGGTTCAAGTCAGAAAAGGGCTAACATACCATGCCTAGGTTTCACAATCATTCCCAAGTTAAGATTTTCCTTAACTTAAATTTAGCAAATTTTCGTAATCTTTTTTTTGGAACTTAGGGTGAGTATTTTTGTCACAACTACATGGAAATGTTTTAATCTTGAAGTGATCTTAAAAATAACACCTTAAATTCCCGAATATCTTAAAAATTAACAAAATTATAAAGATTTGAAATTTTGCCAGATTTAAGTTAATGAAAATCTTAGCTAAGGAATGATTGTTAAACCGGGGCCATGCAAACCATATAAAGAAGTATAATAGTTTATAGTGCATTAAGCATTACATATGGGTTGCAGTGATTGTCCATAAACTTGGCCACTGAGTTGAGACCACAGTGCCTCTCGTCACCCAGGTTCGAATACCAATGGGACGGATAGCAATGGTTCTTAGGCATGCATGATAAACATGTACGTCTTCGATTCGATGTACATGTACATGAAAAAAAAATGACTAGAGCGTAAATCTCGTTTATTCCGTTTATGAATTGCTTAAGAGCATACCACACACCTTACGAACTGGGATTTGAACCCAAAACCATTTAAATTTACAACTACTCACCTTAAAAAGTTGATAACGAAAACGACACAGTGTCGTGTCTTAGAAAACATACAAAACTTGCATGGAAAGAGTAAACGTGCAAAAAGAGTCCTATGAGAGATGAAGAAAACAGGTTTTAATATGAGCATAACAACAGTTGCTACCCAAAGCAGGAGACGGGCTATCTTTGTTCTGGCGAACAACTGGTGAATGTCAAAACATAAAACAGCGACACTTCCATTAGACACTATTTGTTGTTCAAAGCTGGAGTGTCTAAATACATACCACCACACCTTACCTATGTGGTTTATCTAAAGCAATGCAGTTAAAATCGTGTTTCGTCATGCAAAAGACGAGGCTTCAAAAATAGACTTTTTTGGAACTTTTTTAGACGCATTTAAACTGTTTTTGTGTGGGCATGAATCCCTATATGATTATAAATCAACACTCAATAGAAAATACCATGTTACTTAACGTCTCCCACGTTAAGAACTTGAGTAAACTTTGAATGTTTTGTTAAAGATGACCTGAAAGCTCTATACATATATAATGTTTGGTCGTATATCGTAGGGGGCATGTCACCTCACGTGATGTCTTGATCAAACTCATTGGTCAATGTGCGTTCGTTCGTCCGTACAACCATTCGGGAACGCGAATCTTCCCATCTTATCTTAGATATTTCATATCTAGCATCCTGAAGACGTGCATTTTAACGAACACCAATTGGTTTCTAGAAGTGATAATGACAAGTTATATGTGCAAAATTTGAATGTTTCATTTGTATTAGGACATGCCAGCAAACTCGCCAAAATCCAGATTGTTAGAAAGAACAAGCTTTTTCAATTACTTGTCATGCTCTCTCTCTCTCTCTCTCTCTCTCTCTCTCTCTCTCTTTCTCTCTTTAATGCAATGTTGTATAAATTGTTATACATGTATTATAGATGCAAAGGAAACTGGTTAATATAAAAGTTTTACACTTGTTCTAGGATCCTGATTTGTAAAAAAATGTTTCTATACGTTATTCATTAATTTTGATTTTCTAATAAACTATTGTTTAAACTAAATGAATACATTGCCGTATTATAGATTTTTGAATATTTCATGTAGAAAGTTTATAATATGACACGTGCAAATTCAATATTAGCAAATAACCATTGCTGCATATGCTTAAACGTGCATTTGTTTAAATAACAATTTAAAATAGCACGTGTCTTTAGGTTTTGAACATTTAAAACTTTTGCAATCATGGTGTGTGTGTGTGTGTGTGCTAATTTGTTTCAGTGGTTCATCATATTCATAGTACCGAGATGCCTATTTCAGATTAAATGGTTCGGGAAAACGGGATAATTCAGTAAATGGTAGAATCTTTATTTTCTCTGTAACAATAGATTTAATCCGTGACATGTTTTTGATTATCCCATAACAGGGAGTAACTAAATATGTTGATATTTCAACAGATATCAGCAATGTGACATGTCGACATCTCCCACCGATATTGTGGTGATGCAGTATATTCTCTACTTTGCAGTTGTTGAAATTTTTGTATTAAATGCTAGTCCGGATGACAAACAGTATTTTTTCACATAACCTAAAAAAATAGTCCGCACAAAATGTTTTTACATAAAGTTGTTCTGCAACATGTCCTAAATCAGAAACTGCATGATGCCACCTTGGCAGCCATGGGGAATTCAAGATATCCAAGATGGCGGACAAGAAGGCTGCCAGAATCGTTTCTATTTTATATCTGTTGATGTTTAAGGTTTTCCATTTGTTATTGTGTTTTTGCAGTATATTCATGATAGTTTAACAATAATGCTTCACTATAATGATAAATGATAAAACATCAATAAAATGATAAATACAGAAGATATTCTAGCGAAAATGGTCTTAGTTTTGTCATTTCTAAGAGTGCAAAGCTAGATAAGTAACAAAATATGTTTTTTCTCACTTTTTCTTTAATTACAATGCAAAGCCCATTAACTTCCCTATAAGATCCATTTAATAACACCAATATCACCACTGGTGTGATAAAACAGTATAGCCGTCCTGTTTTGACCTGCCCTGAGGCATTACAGCCACAGGTTTACTGTCCTGCTTTGACCTGCCCTCAGACGGAATGTACAGCCACAGCCTAACTTGTCATCAAACAGTACAGCCACGGCTTTAGCGCCCTGCTTTGATCTGCCCTTAGACGGTATGTACAGCCACAGCTTTACTTGTCATCAAACAGTACAGCCACAGGTTTACTGTCCTGCTTTGACCTGCCCTCAGACGGTATGTACAGCCACAGCTTTACTTGTCATCAAACAGTACAGCCACAGGTTTACTGTCCTGCTTTGACCTGCCCTCAGACGGTATGTACAGCCACAGCTTTACTTGTCATCAAACAGTACAGCCACGGTTTTAACGCCCTGCTTTGACCTGCCCTCAGACGGTACAGCCACAGCTTTACTTGTCATCAAACAGTACAGCCACGGCTTTACCGCCCTGCTTTGATCTGCCATCAGACAGTACAGCCACAGCTTTCTCTCCTGCTTTAACCTGTCATCAGACAGTACAGCCACAGCTTTACTCTCCTGCTTTGACCTGCCCTCAGGCAGTACAGTCACAGCTTTACTCTCCTGCTTTGATCTGTCCTCTGATATTACACCCACAACTTTACTTTCCTACTATGAGCTTTTCTCTGACAGTAGTCACAGCTTTTCTGTCCTGTTTTGACCTGCCTTCATCACTAATGTCTGCAATCAAGTTACTATAGTCTTAACATCATCTGCTATTTCACACAACACTGTCTTACGTTTTAACGTTTTGTGGAATGTTTTTGCTAAGGGACTACCTCTCAAAATATCGCTTTTAGTAGCACTTCTAGATATGAGAGTTCCCCTTTATCACACCTATGCATCCAACAAAACGCATCAGCATATTAGTCCAGATGTCAAATGGTATTTTTTCACATAACCTAAAAAAATAGTCCGCACAAAATGTTTTTACATAAAGTTGTTCTGCAACATGTCCCTAGTCAGAAACTGCATGATGCCACCTTGGCAGCCTTGGGGAATTCAAGATATCCAAGATGGCGGACAAGATGGCTGCCAGAATCGTTTTCATTTTATATCTGTTGATGTTTAAGGTTTTTCCATATGTTATTGTGTTATTGCAGTATATCAATGATATGTTAATAATAATGCTTCACTATAATGATAAAAAATCAATAAAATGATAAATATAGAAGCTATTCTAGCAAAAATGGTCTTAATTTTGCCATTTCTAAGAGTGCAAAGCTAGATAAGTAACAAAATATGCTTTTTCTCACTTTTTCTTTAATTACAATGCAGAGCCTATTCAACTTCCCTATATGATCCATTGAATAACACTATAATCAGCACTGGTGTGATAAAACAGTATTGCCATCCTGCTTTGACCTGCCCTAAGACAGTACAGCCACAGGTTTACCGTCCTGCTTTGACCTGTCATCAAACAGTACAGCCACGGCTTTACCGCCCTGCTTTGACCTGCCATCAGACAGCACAGCCACAGCTTTACTCTCCTGCTTTTACATGCCATCAGACAGTACAGCCACAGCTTTACCGCCCTGCTTTGACCTGCCATCAGACAGTACAGCAACAACTTTACTCTCCTGTTTTGACCTGCCATCAGGCAGTACAGCCACGTCTTTACTTTCCTGTTTTGACCTTCTTTCTGACAGTAGTCACAGCTTTTCTGTGCTGTTTTGACCAGCCTTCATCCCTTATGTCTGCAATCAAGTTACTATAGTCTTAACATCATCTACTATTTCACACAACAATGTCTTCTGTTTTTACGTTCTGTGGAATGTTTCTGCTAAGGGGCTACCTCTTAAAATGTCACTTTTAGTAGCACTTCTAGACGAGAGTTCCCCTTTATCACACCTATGCATCCAACAAAACTCATCAGCATATCCATACCCCTTAATCTAAGTACAATTTTTGGGAACATTGCATTACTGATATGACATTTAATATAAACTCTATTTAATAAAAAATGACCATACCAATCCATGTCCAAATCACATTGGAAACTGGCAACCTAAATTTAAAAAAGTGAACTTTCACCAGGGAAGTGAGGCCAGGTACAACTGAAGTGTTTGCACCTCATGTTTATCTAGCTCCATCCGGCATGTTTGTATAACTGTTGTTCAGCTGTAAATACATACAATAAAAGTTTGTCTGCATTCATTTAACATCTGAACTTCACATATAGCACCATGTTAATAACAGGCATAGAATTCTGGAGTTTTTGCCACACATGCAATACTTAAGAAATCAAAATCTAATTCACACCCCCTTGGCGCCATACTTGCATGTTGTCAAGTACCTCCAGAGGCAACATTGTCCGTTTTCTTTCACCTACAGTTTTCTTCATTATTACCGCTTTGCCAGATTGGTTATCAGTATCGTAAGAAAATTAATTGTTGGGTAAGAAGACGTGCAAGAGCATGCGTAGATTTCAGTCCATTTTGTGATGAAATGTTGGCATCAAGGTTATCTGCCACAGCCTGTATCAGATTACCACCTGAACCAGTTTTAGCAGATTTCCCTGCAGTTACTGCAGCAGACAAGTTAAACCAGTTCAATTCATTATACTAAATTAATGAAACAACAGTATATAAACATGTCACGCTGAAGTCATAGGAAAGCTTAAATTTTGTGCTTTTGACTTGCAATCTGAAGAGATGTTGATCCATTAATCAGATGCTGGTAACTAATTCACAAATAAGCAAGGCAGGGAGAGTGTTGGACATTTTGTCTGACAAATTAGATAACAAACTACTAGACTCTTCAGTATCAAGAGCTGATATAACTATCTCTACACCCTCTTTCTTTGATATCTTTACATTCTGTGATGACATTCTAAGCAACAGTCTCTCTATATATATCATCTTCTTCCACTTAAATATCCATTTCACATGTCTCTAAAATATTGTCCTGTATATGTTTATCTACCTATACATTCAGCAGTTTGACATAATACAACCATAGACTTGAATAATTAGAATCTAAATCCATGATACTTTTCCCTCCACAGAACTAACAATGTAAACGGAACAGTAAACTGCTCTCCTATACTTTGTTGGTTAGGTTCATTGAAAATATTACCTGCTTCAATGCGTTTCAAATGATGATTACTGTGCATCATTTACAAGTTTACTCTCCAAAGTCAGCATGAATGGTCTTCCATCTTTGCTTACTTGGTTCATCACTAGTCATTTCTTTCCCGGAATATGCACAAACAAATATTTCAGATAGATGAAATAGATCTGTTTTGATAGATTTTTCAACCATCATGAAAATGTATAAATTATGTATGTCATTATGAAGAACGGTTTTTGTGGAAAGTCCCAATTTTGACAATAAATTATCTAAAATACGTCAAAACTGGCTCAAATATACATTTTGTGTAAATATAAACAACAAAAATAACTTTGTTGACCACTAAAACCTATAACAAGACTCTTTGATTAACTTTATGTGTCTATTATAACTATATATACGAGATATTATAGTTTTGTCAGCCATATTGACCGCCATCTTGGATTTTTTAGTTTCCCCACCTGTGCCAAGATGGCATCACTCGGATTATGATTAAGCACATCCTAAACATGTATTATCAACAAAGAAACATTGTGCGGACTATATTTTTGGGTTTTGCAAGCTGCTCCCAGACTATATCCATATCCCTTAATCTAAGTACAATATTTGGGAACATGGCATTACTGATATGACATTCAATATAAACTTGATTTAATAAAAATGACTATACCAATCCATGTTCAAATCATGTTGGAAACTGCCAACTTAAGTTTAAAATAGTGAACTTTCACCAGGGAAGTGAGGCTAGGTACAACTGAAGTGTTTGCACCTTATGTTTATCTAGCTCCACCCGGCATGTTTGTATAACTGTTGTTCAGCTGTAAATAAATACAATAAAAGTTTGTCTGCATTCATTTAACATCTGAACTTCACACATAGCACCATGTTAATAACAAGCACAAAATTCTGGAGTTTTTGCCGCACATGCAATACTTAAGAAATCAAAATCTAATTCACACCCCTTGGCACCATACTTGCATGTTCTCAAGTACCTCCAAAGGTAACATTGTCCGTTTTCTTTTACCTACAGTTTTCTTCATTATTACCGCTTTGCCAGATTGGTTATCAGTATCGTAAGGAAATTAATTGTTGGGTAAGAAGAAGTACAAGAGCATGCGTAGATTTCAGCCCATTTTGTGTTGAAATATTGGCATCAAGGTTATCTACCACAGCCTGTATCAGTCTACCACCTGAACCAGTTTTAGCAGATTTTCCTTGCAGTTACTGCAGCAGACAGGTTAAACCAGTTAAATTCATCATACTAAATTAATGAAACAACAGTATATAAACATGCCACGCTGAAGACATGGGAAAGTTTAAAGTTTGTGCTTTTGACTTGCAATCTGAAGAGATGTTGATCCATTAATCAGACTATCTCTACACGCTCTTTCTTTGATATCTTTACATTCTGTGATGGTATTCTAAGCAACGGCCTTTATAGATAGAGATTTCACTTATATCCATTTCACGTGTCTCTAAAATATTGTCCTGTATATGTTTATCTACCTATACCTTTAGCAGTTTGACATAGTACAACCATAGACTTGAATAAGTAGAATCTAAATCCATGATACCTTTCCCTCCACAGAACTAACAATGTTCACGAACATTAAACTGCTCTCCTATACTTTGTTGGTTAAGTTCACTGAAAGCATTCGCTGCTTCACTGCGTTTCAAATGACGATTAATATGCATCATTTACAAGTTTACTCTCCAAAGTCGGCATGAATGGTCCCCCACCTTCGCTTACTTGATTCATAACTAGTCATTTTTTTTCCGGAATATGCACAAACAAATATTTCAGATAGATGAAATAGACCTGTTTTAATCGATTTTTCAACCATCATGAAAATGTATAAATTATATATGTCATTAAGAAGAACTGTTTTTGTGGAAAGTCCCAATTTTGACATTACATTATCTACAAGACATCAAAACTGGCTTAAATATACATTTTGTGGAAATATGAACAACAAAAACAACTTTGTTGACCACTAAAACCTATAAAACGACTCTTTGATTAACTTTTTGTGTCTATTATAACTATATATACGAGATATTATAGTTTTGTCAGCCATATTGGCCGCCATCTTGGATTTTTAAGTTTCCCCACCTGTGCCAAGGTGGCATCACTCGGATTATGATTAAGCACATCCTAAAGATGTATTATCAACAAAGAAACATTGTGCGGACTATATTTTTGGGTTTTGCAAGCTCCTCCCAGACTATGCGGTTTTTGTTTCCAATTGAGTTGTTACAGAACGTTGGCATTCCCAGAATAACAGAATAACACCGTTTGTTGTACAATTTGTTATCCAACGTGAATAATAGACCGTTATGAGTTACCCAGATGCTTCTTGCTGGAGAACCATATTCAGTTTTCTTTATATGTAGATACAGGAAATATTCTGGATTGCTAACTACTGGTATAGGTTAAGAATCTCAACTTATCTGTGATGTGACGTTAATATTCGGGGTTAGCGATGCAATCACTGTCATAAACATTAAAAAGAATTCCAATAAAGAGGGGTAATGCGTACTGCTGTACTATCATTTATTCGGTTAAGCAGTTTCATTTCTTTCAATAGACAACAATTATTTTAATGTTTACAATAAAATTGCTATATCACCATGTCAAAGAATCAAAGAAGAGGACAATATGCATAGTACAGACCTGTCAAAAGTTTATCACTAAGCTGACGAATCGGTGTCGAATCGACAGGTCAATGTCTCCAAAAAATAGAGTTTTTTATGATTAAAATATTAATAACATTTTTAATAACCTAGTTTTGCTCACTGAAAACTCGGTTAAATTGTTAGAAATTTAAAAAACTCGTTATGATTAAGCCACGATTTGGAGCGAGACCAATGAAATATGTGGTGGTTAAATGCCATACGACATACAATTTTCCATAAAACTCGCACTTGTGTTTTATTATGTAAAAAAAAGAGAAATGAGAAATCATTAAGACGCTGTCAAGTGAATATGAAGATTTACGACTAAATAATCACTGATCTGTTTCATTTACTTCATGGGTACTGTACAGGCCTGTTAAAATTTAACTCAAAGCTGATGAGTAAGTACCGAATCAGCAGCTTATCTAGACCGCTAATTAGCTATATATCTCGACTTAACCTATCTAGATAAATCATTCGGCAGCTTTTCGGCCATTGACCATTCATATATCAGACACTCGACAGCTAAGTGTCAGCTCCTTTTCGTGAGCAGAAACTTTCGACAGGTCTGTACTGTAATTTATTTGCAGATCAGCTTTAAAAATCACCCGGGTGGTTCAACAAGTTCTACGATTTTGTTAAGGATGTAGGCGGCCCTGGTCTACTTAGACATGAAAACAAATGACTTTTATATAATTAAAGTGTACAAGGGGTTCTTATCGGCGTTTTAATTTTTTTTTACAAAAAATGTTTATGTACATGATACAGGTGTCTTCTTTAGTGCGTTGAATAATGTTTAAATTTCAGTTTTCTTTTATATTACTAGAACGCTTCAAATCCAAATTCTCGGAAAAATATGTTTCCGTTTTAATCAAATGTTAATTACATTATTAATGAAGACCGCGTGCCCTTCTTAAAGTGGATATACAATATCGCAAACTATGGATTGGGGGTTTGAGTACTGCCTGAGCTGTGTGCATGACATGCAAAGTTTGGCGAGTGGAAACATGTGGCTCAGTTGGAAGAGCCTAAAAGATCTAAAAGTCGTGAGTTCGAATCCCTTAAGGACGTTATTTCAGCTCACATTGCTGCTGGCTAACCTGTTATTAGGATAATAGACCGATGGGGCTGCAACCTTTGCAACTGCTGTTTCGGTGCGCTAGCACCTAAAACTCGCCATGAGACCGACCAAGTACAAAGGAGACATACTTGTAATACACACTGTCAGTGACAGTTAAATCCGGATAGCCGAGTGACAGTGCAGACGTACAAGCCAAATACTTGCTAAAGGGGTCTAATATTGTGGAGAGAGAATAAACCGACCGTGAAATATGTTGTTCAGAAAATGACTTAACGACCGAACATATAGGAAACATCCATGACAATGTCTGTGAACTGGCACATAAAAGTTTTCCTGGATGCGATCTAAATAGTGCAAGCAGATAATGCATACACCTACATGTACCGATACAGTTAGTGGTGGCTCGACTAACTTGCGGTAATACACGTGCTCATTTTCTGAACAACCTGCACTAAAAATAAAGAATTAAAAAACGTAGAGTCGACCACAAGTTACGATACGACAGATTTTTTGTAACAAATGCTTGCTAACGGTAGCCATGTCTGTAGTGACTGCTCCGTAAGTAGAAGATCAGTGTTCGAACTTTAGCCGTGTTTGACCAGAACTTGAAATAGGTAGTAAATGTTGCTTCGTCAAGCACTCGGCATTTAGAAATTAATGTCATGGGTCCTGTGAAAGAGAGCTTAAAACCGATCCCCTGTGTAACGGTGGGCATGGAACGCTAAAGAACCCTCCCTGCACATTGTCCTTAGCGCACTACAAAAGTAAAACAAATCTACCAGTTTCACCATTTAAAACCACATTCAATAAATAAATAAATAAATACATCTCTGTTTTATTCATCAAAAGGCGAAGCCGGGTTCGCCATCGCATCTTCGCTCATTTGCTAAACCGGTATCCGGTATCGTATCAAATGATGGCCCTATACTATTTTGAACATGGATATATTGCGATTTAATATTTAATTCTATTTTTTTGTTAAAATTCTAACTATATTTCAGCACAGAAAAGAGAGACCTAAGTGGAAAAAAATATGTTTTGTTTTAAATCGGTCTGTGTGAGTGTGTACATACCATAAATTTAGCCATTTTTTCAAGAATATCAAAATGGTTAAGTATAAATATTCCCATTAGGTGCCTCATTATCTTTTGGTTATATGTAGGTCGACCAGGTGTGAATTATTTTTTACTCAATCACGCAGGTGAAAGGTAAATTTTTACCCGACATTCATTTGTAATTTGAGGCTCAAATGGTTAGCTGGAATACATATTTTCTGTCAAAAATGTGATTTTTTCTATATATAGACGTTAACCAAAACATGCAGCATTGACAAAATATACTTTTTAGTTAGGTCTCTGAATAATGAATAAATATGCGCTGTTAATTTTTGCAAGCACTTCTTTATTAAAACGTAATTCACAATATTCCATGTTCAAAATAGCCTTTATGCACTAGTAGTTGAATATCTTTTTACAATACTACATCAGAAGGGTACGTGTCAGATAAAACATCCATAGTATATAATGATTATTTTAAAAGAAATTAATATGAAACTGGCCGCTATGGTATGTGTTAACCGAGTCTACACTTCACAGTTTCGTTTTACATGTAGATTTTTAAGAATTCAAATCTACTTCATAATTGTTTTTTGTTTAAAGACTGTGATCGTATTTCTCACAGCTTGAAGTAATTGAATAGGTTCATGAAATAAAATCCCCATTAACGCCGATACAGATCTTAAATTTCAGCTTAAAAACGGGGTCTTTTTGCCTACCTAGTACATTTTAATATTTTAAACCGCTTGATAATATTGATAATTTTGCAACAAAAAATCAAAAATTTTATAGGTAATAACATCCTTATACTTTAGATATAAAATGCCCTATTCGAAAATAATTTAATGTTTAGCCATCAAATATAACTTATTAAAATATTCAATGAGAAATACCTGTAAAATTAGGGTATTATATATATACCGGTGCTAATTTTTTCACAATGAAGGTAATGTGTTATGTTTCATGTGCAGACATTTTTTTTAAATATGCATAGATCCAGAGAAATAAAATTTGAGAGATTTTTATGCGTATTATGTATTTTTACACAATGAAAGGAACGTATCTTGTCTTTTGCAGTTTTTTATTAATATATTAGAAAGAGATTCTCTGTTCGTAATCACGGGTCATATAAATACGCATTTTATCTAGGGAAAACAAAGCTAGAGCAGATTTTGCAAAATCGATTCTACGTCTCGGTCAAAATTCGTGTACTTATATCTAGGCGTTCAAATATTGGATTTTGGAGGGATATCGGAGTATCCTGAGCAAATTTTTGAATTAAAATTTTCACGCTAGGATTTGTTCGACTTGTCAGTGAGAGTAGCCTATGATTTGTTAACCTGGCGATCTTTAGACTACCCGACCACCAATTCACCGACAAGAGCTTGAGGAAATTCATTCAAGTTTTGGTATTTTTTGTATTTGAAACATTTTGCTCTGGGATAATGGCTTTTTAATTTGAGGGAAAATGGTCTCGTTCGATCTGGGTACTTATAATACAACAACTGGATAATCAATGGCATCCAAATCACCGTTTAAGTACAGGACTCTAACGCGACGTTTTAGATTCTTAGCGACAAGTACTTTCTGTTCTGTGGTCTCTGCAAAATTAAAATAAAGTTTACAAATTAAGTGACAAAGGGTCTTCCTAGTGCATACACGTAAAAACTATAATATTATTAGTTTTTATTAGAATTAAAACAATTTATGATGCAGGGCCCAGTTGCACCAAGCACAATTAAATTTAATTAGTTAAACCATAATTATTACAATGGTATATGATTTGCTTATTATGGTTTAATCAATATTTAACTTTATTTAAGCTTTGTGCAACTGGGCTCTGGTCTACTAAGACTTATTTGTCCCCTAAAATACGTTACCCAAGTCTGGTAATTCAGGTCCTAAGACCCTAAATGATCCAAATACTAGTATAGATAAGCAATGATTGACAAAATCAGTGGTATTTTGTTCACCGTGTTGGTTAAACGGTCAAACCCGGCACTAAAAGTGGTCTCTGTTGGCAGGTTGTCTTTATATACAGTTTAAAATGACACTAATAATGAGCAATTGAGGTTGAATTTTACTGGCCGTTAACTTTAAATGGAGGTGACCTTTAAAGCAGATTTGACTGTATACAACATTGGCCTTAATTGTTACACGCTTCAAGCATAATTCGTACATTTAAGGCAGTTTAGGTACCATGCGTCTTATAACCGAGTCTGGCCTTGAACCTCCATATAGTACAGACAACTAGACAGGGTTTGCATTATTTTGCTTCACAGGGAGTATTTTAATTATGATGGTCATATAAAGGTGAAATAAAAAAGGTCAACCAAACAACCTTTTTAAAAGTACAAACTGACACCACTTTAAACAAGTCTTTTATCATGTATACTGCAAATGTTTTTACAGGTAGTTAAAGTAGTTTTTTTTTTTTTACAGAAGGTGAAATCCATGACCAAGTTACTTATACCAAGTCATTTTATATAAATTTCAACCTGTTTTTAAATTTTAGAGCTACAATAAATATGTTATATTAATCATTTTTGAAAAGAAAATCTTTGAAATTATGAATTTTAATCGAAATTTAAGTTCCTCGGCGGCAAAATACTTTTGTTTAAAAAGTTTACCAATGTAACAAAACCATCGTAGTACGTTTTCAAATCAAATACGAGGTTTTTAATGAAAGTTGGACAATCTGTGACTGAAGTCAACTGCCATTTTTGGCCCAATTTGTGACTGAAGTCTTCAGTAGTACCATTTTTTCTTGAAATACTACCGTAATTGTGTCTTTACTTTCTTTTTGAATGTGCTCGCTAGGAATGCATTTGTTTTGTTAATTTTCAATTATTCATACAGGTTTAACTAAATTCTCTATTTTAGTACTGCGTTCCCTGTTATTATTATTATTGTTGTTGTTGTTGATGACAACACCATTGCCTTTCCTATTAACAGAGACATATAAAACATTTGTCTCTCTTAGCATTTTTACTTGATTTATTATGGCTGTCTTTAATATTTATTGTTATTATGTAGTGTTCATTCTAGAAGGGAGTAACTGATCCTTTATTTTGCAAACAAAATTATCCTAATACTACTGTAATAGAACAACACTTTATTGCGTCATACACATGTAACCATTTTATATACAAAGTACACATTTAACAATATTGCTAAAATTGTTAATTCTTCCATGGAGGAACAAACACTAAACATCCCACCTTAGTGACCCATGTTTACCAAATGAATGCAAAATATTAATGTTATGGTGGTTTTTTTTAGGAAAGTTTTTAAAAATGGCTCTCTGAAAAATTCTAGAATTGACACTGTAGTTGATGTGTTTTGTTCAAGTCACTACTTATATTGACTCTTAACAACCATGTATGATTTATTTATCTTTTATCTCTTAATATTGGGTTTTCTTCGAGGTATGAATCTACGGTACAAGGGAGACAACTGGTATGAATGTTTGTTATAAGAACTTTTAGAATTGTTTGTATTGTCTATTTATATGTTCATTATGTTGTGACTTTTCCCCTGCTACTGTGAACCATTCTTTGCAATTTATTTGTAAAGAATATTATGAATATATAAATATCTGAATTATATATTTCGCATTTTTAGCTTTCTAACATTTAATATGTTTGGTAGCAATTAAAAAACAACACAGCTGAATGCACAGATGGTTATTTCCGTGGAATAGAAAACGATTAACGTCCATTGACGTTGAACAATAGATGCAGTTGGACTATTAGCTACGCGAATTATGCTGTGTGCAAAATGTCCAATTCTTTGTTACTTTTATAACATATATATATATATATATAATAGATCTATTAAAATTGCTTTTTGAATTGTTTGCTACATTAGCACTTTGTATCTATATAGCGCACGGTTCTTGCGTTTATATTCGAATTTTTTGCACCGCGAAAATTTCTATATATAAGTACATGTATTTATAAATGTACATTCTGAATGTTAATTCACATATACATTTGCAAATATCAAAAAATTGTTTCACTTTTGTAAAGTTGAATTTTTTAAAAATGGAATTATGAAGTCACGATAAATCTCACCGCCAAGTTTCAGCGGCGTGTGTAACCGCCAATATGGTAAGGGAGGTAACAAGTATTACAAGTTACACACCCTGGTTCTATAATGGTATTCAAAGATATATGCATTATAATTCAATCCATTTGCAAATACAACTTTTCTGAAATACTAAATACTAGTATGTTTAGTCTCAGTGCAAGCTAAAGACACCAAAAGATTAGGCCGCCGCTATAAATGACGCTTACAACTAAAATGTGATTGAAACAGACTGAGCATAGTAAGTAAGTAAGAAATTAACAGGACGAGCAATGATACAAAAACACAGAAGTACATAAACAATATCATATAAAAACAAACACATGTCTATATTCAAATCACAAGTTAAGTTTCAGTAAATGCCTACATTATTTATAAACAGAATTAGGTGCCCAAAGGAATGCAAGAGGCCCCGTGAGGGTACGTGTTTTGTTTTGTATACGCAGTTATAAACACTTAAATGGTACGAGAAATAGAATCTATCACTTGTTTGTGACCGATACCGGTTGATCTCAGTCTCGGGTGCTGTGATGTAACATTTCCCAATCTCGGCAAAGCCTCGATTAAGATATATGTTACATCACATCACCCTCGACTGAGATCAACCAGTATCGGTCATAAACAGGTGACAGATTCTATTAATCTTGCACATGTCTTTTTATGGATTTTTCTATCTGGGGTGCAAGAAAGAAATTACTAACACTTGTGACATGGAAATCCCTTGTTTTTACCCATGTGGGATTTCCTTGTCTCGCCCTAGGGTTGAGAGAGGCTACACACTGAATTTCCCGCGTACTTATACCTGCTGTGGATTTTTCGTTGTGAGGACTTAATAAGTTAAGAAAAGTTCCGAAGTCAACCGACAATTTCTCAACAACACAATTACTTACACACGCTTAATTGATGACGTCACAAACATTTTACGTGAGAACATCATAAAAAATTACGTCACTTTCACCAGGCACGGATGGTGACATGAAAACTGAACACTTGATGTAATTTTTTGTTTACAAATTCAACTTATTATCCAAAATTAATCCGAATGCAGCCATTATCGTGTTCGTAGTAACTCGCTTGGTTCTGTAGCATCATCATGTACAAATAGACATTGCAAGTGTTTGTAAGTCTTGCGTCGAGAGTTAATATTCAATAAACAATTATTTTGTTCTTGGTGTTTTCATTTACATTATCCATAAAAGATTTTTTTTTTAAAAAATATCACATTCTTCACTTTCGTTTTTTTCAGACGACCGCGGAAGTGACGTCATCAACATGACACCCAAAACTAAACTTGAGGGACTACTCATTTACTCTATTCATGTACATTTTATCTAAAGAGCTCGCTTCACGAGCTTGCACCGAACAAGCTTCCCTGCACTCTCTACTAAAGTACAGTAGATTGTAAAAAGACTGACTCCTACTATAAACCAGTTACTTGCCAATGTGAACAAATGCTTAGTCTAATTTATTATACAGAAACAAGTAACAACCAGTCCGTCCCTGACAAAATCATTTTTCGACAACATGTTCGATACTGTTACAACAGTAGAGTGGTTCTTCTTATCCGGACACCGCCTACCTAATATGAAGAGTTCACATATTTTCATCAGCATAAGCCTCATAATATTTTTGTTGTGTAAAATACAACGATATAAAAGGAAAGAAACGTCATCTATATGCAGTTCTATAATATCTCCCGAATTCGGTGAAATGGTATATGACAATATCAATTCATTTTTTGAATGTATTTTATGATTAAATTCAAAAATGGTATATGACAGATGTAAATAACCTGCGAATAGTCATATCAATTATACCCGCAAACGATGTCGGTGGGTATAAGTGTTTAATACATTTCTTCTGCCAAAATTTTGCCCGCCATTTTTCTCGGAAACTCATTAACAGATCTTTTTGAAACTTCACAGAAACAACGTCAATCTTGGACAGAGTATATGTGTTATTGGATACAATTAGGAAATTCCGATTAGTGGTTTGTTAGGGGAACACTTTTGAAATGACATCCTGTTTCAGGTTCAACTTGTTAAGATGTGTCGTTAAAATAACGACAACAACAACCATACACTAGTATCAATAATTACCCATAAAAATGACACAACTATTGCAGTAAAATCAAACCATTTGACAGATATAATGGCCGGTTTTACATTTTCTGTTGAATCCGGTTTACGGGCCTGCTTTTCCTCTTCTTTACAAGATTCCTTAGAGTCATCGGTTTCAGCATATTCCACTCGGTTTTTACACCATATCGAATTCACACATACTGCAGTCATTGGTTCATTGTGATGTAATCGAAGTGTTATAATTGTAGTTATAGCTATTGTAGAACTAAAGATGAGTTTGCTCATTAAAAGATAACTAAACATCGGTACTGGATCTGAAGGCGACATCCGGTCGGAAACCATGGTGACGTATACAGAAAATGACAAGAGTACAGTGAGCGCATAAGACATCCTTTCTCCAGATTCAACTGGAAGTAAAAACGCAAAAATGTTGATAAAACTGAGGGTTATTATCGGGAGAACAATATTCACCATAATATATCTCGGCTTTCTTCTCAAAATAAGCTTGAACGAAACACCCGATATAAATGTATCAACAAAGGTTATCTCCCCTGTTTCTACATCCCATTGGCTGTTATGATTAAGATACTTCGTGTCAATATAACTCAAATTTTTAACGTAAACTTCATATATAAAATAATCCATTGTCTGAAATGATAGCGTACAAATATGGCTGTCGAATGGATAATTGAAGAGATTGATATCACAACTACTCTTAGTTACAATATGATTTATCTGACGAGCCATACCGGAAGACGTATATGATACATACGAATTCGGGATATTGTTGGCATGAAAAATGTCGTCTGCTGAACTGGATAAAAGTAAATTTGGCGTCCATACTTTTGAAGATGGAAAACGTAATGAATTGATGGATAGCTCAGTTTTGTTCCACTTTATTAAGTGGTCTGTCCATTCGGAAGTCATTGTTAACGTCATTGTAAGCGTTCCTGTGACGTCATTAAAATCCAAAAGTCTGAGCGGAAACAGTAACAATGTGACGCCAATAGAGTCTTCTTGATTGACGCATGGTCTTATGTCCTTTGAATAATTAGCTAGTACTGTATTATGTAGGTTGAACGTTTCTGTGTACAAAGTTGCATTTATATGACACAAGCAGTTGATATAAGCAATTGCAAAAATCGTTACCAAATAGGTGAACATGATTGAATTTCGTCAGTTACTTACGGTGATTTCTAATATCCCAATGAATAGAATCATATGGGAGCACAAAATGTTGCTACAAGTATACACAATTGCAAAAGTCGTTAACCAACAAATAAACAAAATTTTAACTTATCTTCGTACAGTTCCTTAATTTTACTTCCGGTGATTTCTAGTGTTCCGTGAATAAAATTGTACAGGAGCACACACTATGTTGACGTCACGTGATTGTGACATACAAAGATCGGTATTCTACTTTGAATTCCAACTATCGACACAAAGCCAAAAGAACGCGTTCATTTTTAAACACTAAGTGGGCTCCTAAGTTATTATTGGGATTGTATATCCGAACCAAAGCAAATGCTTCTTCATAATTATAACAATTCTCCTGAAATATTATTCATTCTTCAAGATTGCAAATATTAAACCTGCAAAATAATTATACATATTTTTGCACAAATCCTGCAAAATTTGCACCTCGCAAAAAATTCACTATTTACGATATTTGAAACTAGATTGAAATATACACTCGTTCTGAAGTAATCAAATCATAAATGGAGTAAGAAAATGACACAACAGTAGGAAACAGGTTTTATGTCTTCAATATTGACTTCAGCATTCAACGCCATATTTGATGAAACCAAACCCCATGTTATTTACCACACCAGTTGAATCAAACACTTTACTAATGGATCCTTATATATGACTTCATATGTAATTCCACTGAGAATTGTGTGCTAATAGTTCAAATAGTAATTTGTAATTATTCGTTTTATGTTAAAATTAAATATATGGACGAAACATCAATACAAAAAATTAAGACTTTATTTGAACGGTATACAGACCTTTTGAAAGTTTAACACTGAGCTAGCGAAAAATGTTAAAGCCGGCTGCTGAGTGACCGAGATATGGATAGATAGTTACCGAAAAATACTGTCGATATATAAATATATAGTAGGTACTGAAATGCTGTCGAGATATAGGTAACGAAGGAACGAGTTTAGCTCATAGCTTATCCTTTCTCATAGTATATCATATCAATTTAAATCCAATCTATTCGATAAAATAACGAGTTTAGCTGTCGGTTCAGCTTGTTTAATTTTCGAGTTACTGTACTGTATATAAGCTTGTGCTATACAGGAACTGTTAAAATCATCCTCACAATAGATCCCATGGCAACTGGTTACATCATGCTGTTAAGGATATCCACTTCAATTTAAATCCAATCTATTCGATAAAATAAAAAAGTACATGTGTAAATATTAAATGATTTAAATATATAGGTTACTGTTGATCGAATTCGTTTCATTTCTTGCAATCAATTTGTTCAGAAAGTAGTTATTAATCCTAATTATTGCCTTCTGAGTTCAAAAGCAACACACATATGCAGTGGACTATATAAAGCCTCTTGAGGATGGGAAATATCAAATTGGAATTGAAGTAAGCACACCGGGAAGATCCGTTATTGCAAAATTGATTGAAAGGAAAAGACCCTATAGTTGTAATTAATCACACCACTGGACCATGTTTAACATTATTTATATATCCAAATTCTTCCCATAATATTACAATACCTGTAAGTAGAACCTGGGGTCTCTGTCCGAGTAGTCAGAAGCGCGCTTGCGGGTCATTGAAGCACCGCTAGCAGCCCCACACAGAGCAAATTCTTCACCATACATGAACTGGGGTGTAAAACTCCACTCGTTAGGTGTAACTCATTTGCTTTAAGTTCTGCATCTTGTGTTCATAAAAGTAATATTTGTATTTCCAATGTTTTTGTTGTATAAAACTGTTTGAGACCAATTGTATTGCAAATATGAGTATACTTACTATGATCACGTGACATGTAATGTATTTTGTATGACTCATTGATTATCTGGGAACGACAGTGATTTTTTCGAAATCAAAAACAGAATAAAATTTTCAAAAATGCGAAAAGTGAAATAACCAGTGAACCGTCTAGAAATGGCATATTTAGTAATATGGCTTCTATTGACGTGTATTACTAGTTTTCTTTGCAATACTTCCATTTTGAGAATTTCAATGGTTAATTCTTCTTCTGTATGTTTGAACTAGGACCAATCTTGTTTTACTTTTTATCCTCTCATAGTATATCATATCAATATCCGTATCTTATTCACCGTTACGTCATGGTTAGTGATCTACCATAATGGTTCTAACTTTTAATATGCCTCTCTTTTTATCAAGTTTTTTTCGCCTTGTTGTTCTGACATATTTGTTTTCATAAAATACTTCCATTTCAAACGGACATAGCAAAATGTCTGACTATTTAGTCATTATCAACATAATAATACAGTCTCACATAAAAGGTATCAGTTTCATCACAAAAACACAGGCAGTTTGGATTTAATATGATCTCTAAGCCTCATTTGAAAATGAAAAATGAAAAAATTCAATTTTAGAATATCTTATTTAAGTATGATCCTAAGATTGAACACCGTGTTTTGTACCTTTGCTACTCTTTGTATTGCTCAGGTTGAACCTATAGCATACCAAGATGCGATTGATTTTGAGAAATATTTATCAGGGAATTATTCAAAAACTATCAAACCAAGACTTTGTCAGACTGAATCGGTAAATGTCAAACTAGGTGTGTATCCGTGCATGGTTAATAATCTAAATGAAGTATCTGGTACGTTAACAACAAATTTCGGACTTTCGGTAGAGTGGAAAGACGCTATATTATTTTGGAACACATCAAAATACCCAGTTGAAATCACTATGATTTCATCGGCAAGTGTATGCTGGACAAAAATAGTGATATCAAACAATGCCTTGTCTTACAAATAAAAAAAACTCGGACATCGCTAAGTATGTCGATTATTCAACAGGAATGGCTACTTCTATGGATGAATCTATTGTTACAGCAATTTGAGACATCACATTGTTTTAATATCTATTCGATGCTCAAAACTCTACACTGGATTTTAATTTCGTGGATTATTCCTACGTAGATGTTTTCATAAACAACCAAAGCTACAATAAACACTTTTCATGTCATCAAACAATCAATGGGAGATTTTCGGTTTTAAGCCAAAAACAGAAATAATCACCCAAAACAAACGTCGATCATCAGAAAATAGTTTGCGATTCAATTAGTTGTTTAGAGTAGATAGACGTATGTTCGTTTTTGTTCCGAGACTTTTTGCATTAAATTGTTCGGCTGCAAATATCGTCCGTTCAATATAATGATTGTTTTTACTTTTTATTTTTTAATTTTTCAGAAATTCCTCATGTTATCCAACGTCAAATTTCCCTTTCTATGTAGAAATATACATGCTTTTGCTTATAATGCGGGTATTTTGTTTCAAAGTTAATACAACATAGTAGAGCTCGTTCCCTGTACAGGTACTTTATACAATGTAGCAAACTGCTTACAAATAATTCATTGGCTTAGTTAATCGTGAACCTAGGCTTATCAAGGCCCAAAAATCATTTATGGCCGTCACCACAATGTTGTTAGTGAGTATGATGTCTCTATATATGGTTGACGTGCCATTGTTTCATGTACCTTCTATTCTCAATTTTATATTTTTATTTCACAACTAGATATGTGGTTCTTACCTTTCAGGAGCAACCAGCGTCACTTTCCTGGTCCACGTTTTTACATGAATATGCCAGTTGTTTACTTTGATTTTTCATTTTAACATGTACTGCTTTGTTTGATTTTCTAGTAATACTCTAGTTGTCCTGGAGTCAAACATTTATTTCCAAGCAGCTTACTTAGATGTATGGCGTCCTAGTAGTGGGAAGAAGTTCTACAATTACGTATTAACTGTGGCATGTGCACCATAGTAGAAGCGGTTACATTGCTGCATTGAAAAGCAAAGTAAACAGAAGAAAATGAAGTCATTGCGTTTGTATTATAGCTTCAAATGATGTCATAATTGAGCAGTCATAAGTCCAAATGTGACAAATATCTTAATAAAGAAGTAGAAGAAACATAATAGCAAAAACAGTGTTTAGAAATCGTTTTTAAGAAAACGGGGTTTAGTTTAAGAAATTACAAAAAATAACAGAATAAATGTATTTTAAAGTCGGCAATGGAAAACGTCGTTAATGTTTAAGAAAAACACTACATTTTAGTGAAGAGGTATGCTGAGTTTAATTTACGTAGATGAAACATGGATAAATGAAAACCCACTCCAACAATGTGTTTTTTAAGAATAGCAAAAGTATAAATACCCCGGAAAAAGCAAATACAAGTCCAGAAATACAAACCTTAAATCTGAAATGTATAGAAGTCTGGGCCTGTCCATCAGTTTTCTCCAGATAATAATTTCCAAACGAATGCAAGAATGCTATTCATACGCGCAGCGTTGTAACATAATATGTTTAATGGCAACTATTGATAACTTTATGAACTTCTTAGTTTAATTAATAACTATCATTAATCTTTTTTATAAACAAAAGCATCAGAAATATAACATACTTTTGTTCTGTTGAAAATACAGTAAAACTTCGTTGACTTCGGCCAATATTCGAGACATTGGGGGTTTGAGCGATCGAACATCAAGATGCGATCCGAGATACAGCTCCTATTTTTATCGACAGTCAAAAACCGTCCAAAATGACTTACAACTATCAATAACATGTCAGTTCACTTGAATCTAATAACTCTTGTTGAAAAAGCAAAAGGTAAAAAATAGAATAAAAAGTGGAATGAAATCATTTTAACAATGAAATAGAATCTTATAACAAAGACATGTGTGTAAGGTACTCGTTGTATATACCGGAGTTCAAGATGAAAGCTTGTCAGAGTGAGCCAGTGTCGGAACAATATTAATGACAATTGCATGAAAAAGTAATAGTGAAACTTATCTTTGTAATTTAATACTAATGATTTTGTTTTCCGATACAAAGCAACAATTATAGTTTAAACTACATTGGACAAAAATACAACGTTTTTTTTTTATAAAATTTAATACTTTATTCAGTTGAAAATATACCAGGAAATTGAACGTGATTTAATGAAATAGTAACATAATAAAATTACACCAATGCAAGAAACCGCCTTTGAATCATGTTGAAGTCAATAGAAAAAATTCCGGAGTGCAAAACTATTTGAGTAATGCAAAAATACGAAATAATATATGCAGATTGGGTTATCAAAATGTTAACATTTTCCACCATTTTTTATTTTATATTTCAGCATTGTTTTCTCGGAAACAACTATTTAAATGGTTTAGATTAGTTAACTACAAAGATCAATCGCAAATATCGCAAATATTAAGTTAAAACATCAGTACTAATGAACTTGTATGTGCAATGTATATCTCCATAACTTATAAATTCATCATGGCTTTTGTTTCTTAATTGACCATTACAATGTGTAGATCATGTATCAATTAGTAAATAAATCATACTGTAAAACATTTAGAGCCGTATTGACAGAATTAATGACTAGGTTTTTAGTTATGTACAAACATAACTAAACCTAAATGCATAAAAATAATTGGGTGACAAATAAAGTATCTTTTTTCTTTTTCATTTGTTAAACAATAATATCCAAATGCATACAGTGCTTAGTTTCAAATACCGCAGCTGATTGTGCTTTCATAATTTACTTAACATCTCGTGGTGAAACATTTTAATTTCGGAGTATTTGAAGCAAGCATGTTTTAAAGAATGAATACTGTATTTTGCTTTGTTGCCTTGTCTATTGCTCAAGTTGTAGCTATACCATACCAAGATTAAATTGGAAAATTATTTACTACGGGATTATTCAAAAACTGTCAGGCCACGGCTTGATCAGACAGAATCAGTCGGGGTGATGTTAGGTTTGTATCCGTATATCGTTCATGATCTTGATGAAGTTTCTGGTACACTAACAGCAAACCTTGGATCGTATCTAGAATGGAAAGATGAATTAATAACATGGAACACATCAGAATACCCAGTTGAAATGGCTATGATTCCATCGACAAGTGTATGGAGGCCAAAATTGGTGTTAACGAACAAAGCTTCTCCTTACAAATCAGAAGACACTGATATCACTAGAAATGTCATTTATTATTCAAATGGGCGAAGTACATTTATGGAGGAATCTATTGTATCAACAATGTGTAGCGTCACATTGCTCAAATATCCTTTCGATGCTCAAAATTGTACTCTTAAGTTTCATCCCGTTGATTATTCTTATGATGCGGTCTTTATAACCAACCAAAGCCTCATAAATACAAAGTTCTTGTCTCCAAATAGCCAATGGGAGATTTCCGGTTATGGACCAGAAAATAAAATGTTGAGTCATGTTCCCTATGTTACATTTTACCTTACGCTAAGAAGAAAACCATTTATAATTATTAATTTGTTACTTCCAATAGCATTTCTTAGCATGATCAATATTTCAGTTTTCCTTCTTCCAGCTGCATCTGGAGAAAGAATGTCATTTGCTATAACTGTTTTGTTGTCACTGGCTGTGTACGTTACTATTGTCTCGGAAAAGATGCCATCATCGGACCCATTTCCAATATTTAGTTACTACTTGCTCAGTAAACTCGTTTGTAGTTGCATGATTGTTTTAGCCGTAACAGTAGGATTACAGTTTTTTTCACCAAGAGGGTATTATATTTAAGATTATCTACACGTTGTGCCAAAGAGGTTGTTTTACATGTTCAAAGTCTAAAGTTACAAATATTACAGACGATAACGTTTCTATTGATGACAATTGCAACAACAATGCAGAAGGAGAAAGAGATGGATCCTCGAAAAGCGATGACAACATAAAGCATTACTGTCCTAGTGACTGGTTTGACATTGGCGCATTGCTTATGTTCTTCATATGGAATGTTATTGAGACAGTTGTATGCATGGCCCTAATTACAAGAGATTGATACAACATGGAAGTAAATATGATATTTTTAATCCTGTATTTTTCCGATGTCATTTGAAGTCAATTTGTAATTACCCTGAACATTAAAGAATATGAGCGTTGATTGGTGTGTTGTGAGTATTGTTTTAAAGCGGTTAACATCAATGTCCTTTTTCGGCCCTACTGCTTCCTGCTATCTATAGCCTTGTTCCGAAAGATTGGTATCTTTTGGCCGAGAAAATTTGCAAAATAGTCACAATCGGTAAAAGAACAGTGACTCAATATTTCCATGAGAAAGTTAAAGTACCTAAGGATATCCATACTGATATCGTAGCAACACTAAAGAAAGGTATCTCCACAGCTACAGCTAACAGGTGGGCATTGGAATGAAAACGCGACAGGTATAGCATTGAGAATGTCACTGTCCTGGGAGGCCTGTCACTTGCAGAAATCAGAAATGGTTAATTGATAAAATGGTTATTACTTGCACACGAGCGACAGAAAGATATACTAGTGTAGCCAAACAGTCGCCATTTCAGGAAAATAAATTCCATTCTGACGGAGGATCTTGCAAGGAAAAAGCTTGGCTACAATAACGCTCACAGTTGATTAAAAGCCCACCGGTCCTGCTAAACATTATAGAGATAGATCCTGTTAACTTTCCTACTAATAAGGATGGAACGTTGGTCAATGGAGAGGGTAAATAAGGGATACATCCTTGTTCACCCCGCCATAGAAAGCAAAGACTTTACATTAGCTAGAAATGATATGGCCTTGATTTCCTTGGATGCTTATGGTATTCTGATGGAAAATTATCCCGAAAAGGTAGAAACGACACATGCTATGCATCACTTATGAGGAGGTATTAAAAATATTTAACTTAAGAATCTCGGAAGACTTGTCAAAGGTGGTTACTTCCACCAGGACAATATCATGTTCATAAGTGTGTCGATGTCATGACTGCCTACATTAACGACAATAAATTGATTGAACATCCGCCTTATTTGCCTAATTTCTCCACATTTTGCATGTAATTTTACGATAATTTTCAGTCAGATAATTCCATATTACATTCAATGTAGGTTTTTCGAAACTTTCCAGAACCGGACGTCTTTAAAAGTGGTTTTCAGGTCCATAAAATATCGCTGGCATTTGCATATAGATATTGAGTGAAATTATGTTAAAAAGTATGCATTATGTCTATTAAAATTAAAACCTTTACACATGTGGCTCACAACATATCGATCAGACCTTGTACATCTCTGTAATTTATTCTTAGGAACTAATCATATATTATACCAGTATTTCAGCCCAATCAAACAAATTAGACTTACATTTTGACTTACAAATAATAAAAGCATTGAAAAGTAAAATCTTCACTTCGAATTTTTTATCAACTAGATATCATCATCACAAACAAACAAAAAATTGATAAAATTTTCAAAAATATGCAAAGAACGTTTATAAGATTTGATGCTTTTATACGTTTATCGAACACAGGATCCCAAATCCTATATTTCATGTTAATCCTGTTCTGAAACGCTGTAAAATGTAACCAAATGACATTATACAAGCTTCCAACTTTTTTTCTAAGAAATATTGTATGTATTACATAAACATGTACTTGCATAGATTGTTCATTCAATATTATACCAGTTTAAATTTGACAGTATTAGAAGGTCGTTTCGGAATAAAATTCTTCAATACTGGTGCTTCTTAAGTTTTTTTTCTATAGGTATACTCCCTCATGCAAAGTGTTTCCTTGGCTAAATTTGGTAAAATATATTTTGGTCCTTTGGGTAACTTTTCAACATCTTTAAAGCAATTTTGATTTCATAATTTTGGTCAAGCACTTCTGACTAGGAATTATATTCTAGAGCTGTAAAATAAAAATTGGTATAATATGTAATTTGATAAAGTAAGGTTAATATATAATAATTAAATGTATGCGTACTAATGGACCACCGGTTGTATATTAAAAGGAATGATTAAGACAACCAAATGGTACCGCAACCACTCTTTTACTCCAGTTATACTCTAAATTGGTAAATGTATAATAAGTGGTTAAAATAGGCATAGATGTATAGATCTTTTCTTTATTTTGTCTTGTTTTACTGTTTTATCATTTGTTTCGTTTCGTTGTTCTGTCTGCTGTTCATATTTTAGATCCAAACGGATTTTATTATGACGTTTTTGGGATATGAGTGGATTTAAGTCGATTAATATTGTCTTGCGTCCGAATCAAGATTTTTTCACTAACCGGCGATCAGTTCTAGAGTGATATTGATGAAATGGTTCGCAAAACAAAACTGGCATCAAAACAAATTACTGTTTAACGATTAAAAGGTTACTAGTAAAACATTGATATTTTGTCATGTCCTGTTTTATGTATTAAACAAACAAACCACTCTAACGTAACCACCTTTTATTGATGGAATAAGATCGAGTTACAAAAAGCGTCTATTAGTCGCTAAGGAACATGAAAAATAGTTCCATTGTTTTATTCATTTTGTAAAGATTAGTAAATTTTCCATTTACTCCCTAAAACGAAAATCAACACTCCCATAAAGGCCTGATATTATTTGACGATATACAGCCTAACAAATATTTCACATTAAATGATTTTAGAGACGCTTAATTGTTACGACTAATTTTCACTGAGCATTTTGATAGGATATTATGACTTCGGAGTTAAGCCAATATATTGGATGTTCTTTATTTAAATTTTGTAGATGTATTGTTCGAATATGATTTTAATTCTTTTTATTCACATGGAAATTGAGACTCCATGAATATTCAAACACAATACAATCTAGCAGATAGCAAGATTGAATTACACGACTGTAGATGTATTTTAATACACAAAACAATCGTTGTGCTGTCTCTCGTGATTTTTAAACATAATTTTTAGAAATATTTTCAATTATGTTTAAGTGTTGGTTATCACCACTGATGGTTGTTTACATTAATAGTTTGGGTGTTATAGATGGAACAACATACACAGAAACGTTCAACATTCAAAATACATTGCTAGTGAATTATTCAAAAGACATACGACCAAGTGCAAACCAAATGGACTCTATTGGTATCAAATTATCATTGTTTCCACTAAGATTTTTGGATTTTAATGACGTCACGGGAACGCTTATAATGACGTCTTCAATGACTTCGGAATGGACTGACCACTTCATAAAGTGGAACCAGACAGAATTAGCAATCGGATTACTACGTTTTTCATCGTCGAAAGTATGGACGCCAGATTTACTTTTATCCACTTCTGCAGACGACATTTTTCAAGCCAACAACATCCCAAATTCGTATGTATCATATACGTCTTCCGGTATGGCTCGTCAGATAAATCATATTGTAACTAAGAGTAGTTGTGATATCAATCTCTTCAATTATCCATTCGACAGCCATATTTGTACACTAGCATTTCTCCCAATGGGTTTTTTACACATGAAGTTTACCTTAAAAATCTGAGTTACATTGACACGAAGTACCTAACCCATAACAGCCAATGGTATGTAGAAGCAGGCGAGGTAACCTTTGTTGATGCATTCATATCGACAGTTTCATTCAAGCTTATTTTGAGAAGAAAGCCGAAATATATAATGGTGAATATTGTTCTCCCGATAATAACCCTTAGTTTTATCAACGTTTTTGCGTTTTTACTGCCAGTTGAATCTGGAGAAAGGATGTCTTATGCGCTCACTGTACTCTTGTCATTTTCTGTATACGTTACCATGGTTTCCGACCGGATGTCGCCTTCAGATCCAGTACCGATGTTTAGTTATCTTTTAATGAGCAAACTCATCTTTAGTTCTGCAATAGCTATAACTACAATTATAACACTTCGATTACATCATAATGAATCAATTTTTCCAATATGTATGAATACGATATGGTGTAAAAACCGAGTGGAATATGCTGAATCTGATGACGCTAATTCCTGTAATGAGAAGGAAAAAGAACTGCGCAACCCGGATATACAAGGAATGTCAAAACATCAGTTAAATGGTTTGATATAACTGCGATACTCGTGTCACTGTTATGGGTAATAATTGATACAAGTGTATGGTTTGCTCTGTCTGTTTAAATAGTTAATATTTTAGAAGGTTATTCCGTTTTAGTGGAGAAACGACTCGTGTTTGTCATATTTCTAGGCAACGATCTACAAAATTTCTGTAAGTGTAAGTTTAGAACATGTATCGAGTACATTTAATTATCAAAAAATCTTAATAATCCTTATAGACAACAGATTTCCGAATGAAATGTTTCCTTGGATATACTTGTGAAAAAGAGCTACTTAAGGTTCATCCTTCGCAGGCCATAGCATACTATGTAATATTTTACATATATGTGCTTCATTGATGATAATGCTCCGATACGTTTTTAATACAAAACGGACAAATAAGGTTAAACTCGTGAACTTCCACCAGGGAAGTAAGGCCAGGTGATCCGGGAGGGTAAGCATCTCCTGTTTAGCTAGCTATACCAGACAAGTGTGTAATCAACATTGAACAAAAGGAACATGGAACTATGAGATGATTAAGGAAAATGCTTTATACATCCAGTGTTTCCGGGTTTAAAGGTTTTTTAATTATCTTCCCTTTTCAATGCAGACTGTGACGGGTGTAGCTAGCTAAAAAAGAGGTGCTTACCCTAACGGTGCACCCGATCTCACTTCCCTACTGAAAGTTCACGTGCTTAACATTATTAACCTAATTGCCACCTTCAAATATTTTATTTTGCTTTGGTTTAATACGCTATGGTAGACCTTGTCCACATCACGGGAATGTTATACATTCAAGCTAGCTGCTTACAAATAAAATTGTTGACTCAGAGAAATTGCAATAAGAAATGGACATTTTACGAAAAAGAAATAATCTTTAAATAAACTCTGCAAAAAAAAAGACTTTGCACCATTACTGAATATTTTTGAATTTTCAATACAGAATGTATTGATAAAATGGTATGTTTTTGTTTGAAAGTGGTAATTTCATGAAAATAAGTTTTCATAATCAGTTTCAGTGTTTTCTATTCATTTAGTCCAAATTTCAAGAATTTTTCAAGATTTACTTCTTTATCTTTGCATATATTTTACCACTCGCATTTAACTTGAACTAAAATTTTCTACTACAAAAATATGTTTCATAGTTTCACTTGACGTAGAAAAAGAATTCTACATTCTACTAATGCTTGAAAAAAAATTTGCTTTTTCTTAATCTGAACACATTTTTACAAAGGATAGCATATTTTTGTATCAGAAATGTATTAGGGCAAATAACTGTCTTTTGCCATTTTATTGCGTCAAATTTACATCAAAAATATACTATTGTTTATATTTGCTGCTAGTTAATATTTGAAATTCCTCAAAAATTAAGGTATACTCCCTCATGAAAAGTATTTCCTTAGATAAATTTGGTTAGATATATTTTGCTTCTTTGGATATTTCTTCAACCCCTAGATAAAAATTTTGGTCCGAACACTAGAATGAGAAATTGTAGTCCGATACGGCCATCTAGTCTTGTAAAATTAAAACTTGTATAATATGTAATTATATAAGAGACATCCGCCTGTCGACTACTAAAGACATCTCTAGCTCACTAAACCAACAATATACGCTCAGTAAGATCACATATACATGATTGTTAAATACTCAAATATAAAGGAAATAAGCAAAATGTTCATTTAATGATGAATTGTTAGAAAAGATAAAACCGTCCTGAAACGGACATGACTTGAACATTCAAATTAAAATATAATACGTAATTGCGTAAACACTTGTAGGAATACTCGCATTCCCAAGTTCTTGTTACATAATATTACCATATATTGTTACATAATAATGGTTTGAAGTAATTCAACTTTTAACTTTAATTTATATTTTAACAGTTACACATGTACATGTATTAAGAAAAACTGACATTTCAGACCAAATGAAAATTAAAGACCACAATTTGTACATGTGTTAGATATATTTTTTCAATGCACATATGACATTTATTTGGAATATATTCCAAAATTGAAAAAAAATACATTGTTTTAAATCCAAAACCCTAAATTATATATTATACCAGTTTTAATTTTACAGGACTAGACGGCCGTTTCGGAATACAATTCCTCATCAGTAGTGCTTGGACCTTTATTGTGAAACTAAAACTAAAATAGATGCAAGTTATAAACAAGTTTACACCGATACTTCATTGAAATAAGTTTAATGAACACTCAGACTAACTTTAATTGGCATACATAACTTTATATTGTGTTGTCTTAATGCACTTAACCACTGTCTACATTTAAATAATCCGTTTTTGTCATTGAATCGTATTCCGTCTCGCTGCCAAATACTACATTATTGTGTTTTTCGTCGACATGGTGGAGAATACCAGGTTTTCTTTTATCATCCCAGCTGTAGGTACCATATGGTGTTTTCGTCCTTCTCTTAATAAACTTTTGAAAGAACTCGATTTTGCAATACCTTGACCGATTGAAAATAAAACCTTACAGATGTCATGTCTTCCTAGAAATAGCCCAAATTCTATCGGTAAAATGTCCTTGTTGTTTGGAACTGAAAGTAATAAACGGTATTTCCGATATATGGTATTGACTAATGATGTTGAGTTATGAAGAACGCAATAATGTGCTAATGTGTTTCCTATGTTATCGACGCGAAAATCTAAATCAATGAGCGTGACCTTGTCCGATTCAAACAAATACTCGATTTTTTTCGTAGTCTGATACAATGCCAAATTTCTGCTTTCGCCAGCTCTCACAGAATTTGGCAAGAGTAGGAATTTTCATCTGAGAAAAGTTTGACATCGTTACACATAACATTCCTGCCTGCTTATATCCGAGAATCGCACACTGCAAGACGGATAGATTCTGCCTTGTCCTGTCGGATATTGAAAGACCCATTTCTACCAATTTCATAAATAATTTGTGATTTCCAATAAAAGCTGCAATATGTAAATTTGTAACATTTTCGAGATTTTGTGAAACGTGCACAGACTGTTTGAAATTCTTTTGTTTACTAATTTTCATTATCAACTCTACCATCGAGTTCTGATTAGCTGCACAGGAAACTGTAAATGCCTCAGATAAATGTTCAGGTTGTATCTCTTTACGGGAATTTACAAGATACTCGAAAACGTCTTGGTGACCATTAATACAAGCTTGTCTCAATCCATCTATAATATATGAATATCCTACATGGAACTTCTTATTCTCTAATAAGTGTTCCACGACGTTCAATCTGTTTTCAATGCAGGAAAATAAGAACGATTTTCCTATGTGCTCTTGATCAAATTGATCCACGTGTTCTGTCAACCATTTTACAGTCTCTGTTTTACCTTCTTTGCACGCCCAATTTAATCCCTCGGACAAGGTGTGAAGAGACAGCCGCAATTCATCTGTTTTACAACTACTCGACATTCCGTAACAAAAATAATTTAGTACCCCTGTGTCTCTAAATGCTGGGTTGCTTTTTTCCCATAATAGTTCAATAAAATGGATTCTTCCATACATGCAAGCCCATACGAATATCCCAAAATCATCTCTACAGCTTTTTTGCTATCATTATTCTGTATTCGTACGAACTGAGAACAGTTTCCATAAAACATTGCAAAAATATCGGATCTTCCATGGCTGGATGTGGAATGCATAGACATACCGGTCGATCATGAAGAATCCGTTTGACTAACAATGAATACAAATAGGGTTGAATATGCAGAACTATTTCTCCACATTTGGGAACATAATTCTCAGTTCTAATAAGTTCATTAATGAGATTTAAATCACAAAGTTCAAGAACTGTTCTGGTGTAATTCTTACCAAACGAATTTATCACTGCTTCGCGAATGCTCTGGTGTTTGAAAGTGTAGGATTCAGAGTCCCTATCTTGCATGACATATTTGTCCTTTAATTCTTCTGATGTTTGTTTTAATTCCTGGGAATGAATTTGTGTTGGAAGTCCAAAGATATCTGAAAGGTTATCCAAGACATTTCTGTCAATCTGTTCTAATTGGATCCGCCCATTTTTCAACAACATGTAGGCAAACATACAGCACTGGACTTTATCTGTACGCAGATTGGAACTGGACCAATCGGTGAATTCTGACACCAGTATCTCAGATGCATAATTGATGAAGTTTACTCCTCGCCGAGTATTTTTTCTATCTGTAGTGAATAAAAAACATGCCTGAAGAAATCCAATTGCAGGTTCACTGGCAGCCATAGCTATAAGTCTTTCTTCCGATATATAAACGGTTACGTTTGGATCGAGGATATCTTCTGATACCATATTTTCTTCTGAGTTCGTATTGCAAAAGAAGATATTGTTTTTCTCGCAATGTCGTTTCAGAATCTCCGTTTTCTCTTCAATTGAAAGTTTCAGACTTTCCGAGGAAAAATTGACAATGTACTTATCTTTGAACAGTTTGTTCTTCTGCAAATGACGCCAATGACGTCTTAATGTGTTGGTACAAGAAGTCATAACTACCTGGACGTTCCCATACTTAATGCAACTGTAGATTTTTTCCCACCAAATGTTATTATTTCGCAATTCAAACGCTTCGTCATTTAATCCCAAAAAATCATCCAATAAAATAATCATGTTCCATTTGGCATTAACGACTTCATCCCATTTTCTTACATCATCCAGTGCTACCATTATACAATCCTTGTTATTGTCGCTCTTTAACTTCATGATCTCTTTGGCGTTTGTAGTTTTGCCAGTTCCACTCATTCCTTCGCATATAACGATTCCAAATTTATTTAAGACTTGCATTGCTGTATCAATACCTCTGGTAGGAAAAAAGGTTTTGTCATTCCTGTGTGTGTTGATCATTGCTTCAGTGTTGTCTGGAAATGAATACATATATATAAGTGATGGCAAAATCGATTTAAAGTAAAATCGATTAATCAGCCTGGCGTTTGAACGATTAATCGATTAATCGGAAAAAAAAAAAAAAAACAACAAAAAACCACCACAAAATAACTCTCACGACCGGATCATGACATAAAAATAAGACAAACGCGAGCATTAATCATATTTTTTTTACATCTTATTTACATCTGACATGCTTGCGAATGGGTAGGCATGTTGTACAAGTAAAATCAAATATAGAGAGGGATTATTACTAGAAACAACTACTGAACACTATTTAAATGCATATATCAGGTATGTGTTATTAATTTGTTTGTTTGCATACTAGCGTACAGGTGTAACGGTCAGGTAATTTTGAGGTATATAAAGAAGAACAATTAATCGGTCTTTGAAATCAAATCGATAATTGGTTATTTGATCGATTAACCGATTAACCATTGCCATCACTAATACATATCCATATGAGAAAAACTAGTATAACATTTTTGAAGGTTGTTAATATTAACTATTTTCAAATCATGCATTCGGCTATGGCATTCACATCAAAACGCAAAACAAGAACGAATCAAGAACAAGTCAAGATAAACATTCAATACTGATTATAAAATACTCACTCTGTATACGATCATGGACACTGGAGATAATGTGTAGTGTTGTTGTTTGAGAACTTTTGGTGGATCAAAACCACTCTTCTCATTTCACAACTGATAGCATATATTAAACACAAGGTGGGTGTAACTAGCTAAACATGAGAAGCTTACCCTTCCAGAACACCAGGTCTCACTTCCCTGGTAGAAATCCGCGTGTTTAAATTAAATTGCTAGTTTCAAAGTCATTACTTTGGGATTGTGATTTGGACATGGATTTTTTTATTATTATTTATTTATTTTAGAACTTAATATTTCATAAAAGATCTCAATGGGTAATTATTAAACTTAAATTGTAAGCATTTAGCACTTACGACCTTGTCTATTTGTTTGGAAACTTCCGTGTACATTTTCCTCAGTTTTCAAAATTCAAGCGCACCGTTTTCTCTTTATGTTCGAATCGGATTATTTGGCTAATTGTACTAATATTTAATACACTTTACATTTGATTCGCTTGATTTTCTTATACGAAATGGGGGAGGGGGCTTATGGTCAGATCACATGGGTTCTCAGTGCCTAGATTTGAATCCCATATGTGAGAAAGTTTGTCAGTTGGCTTGACAAAGCTGTGATGTTTTTTTCGGCAGTGTGGTTTTCCCCACTATCTCTGAACAACTAAAACTGAAATAATCTTGACAGGGGCATAACCCTCCATCACTCACTCCATTTTACTGGTACAAAATGAAAGTTATTAAAATATGTTACATGTAAAATGAACACAAACCTTTGATATTTCTTTGAAGTGGACTCATATGTTCATCTGAAACAAAGAATGGAATAAGTTTTGAAATCAACACCATCAAAACATTTTATGGGCGTCATGATAATATTGTTGATAGATATGACTTTTTTGTATCCAAAATCCCCTCTATTTGTCCGGCGTCACATAGTCCAGCGTTCCTTTCATACTTAATGTCGATTACACACGTTGCGAGTGTAGACAACTTATCAGAAGGTGCTTACCCTTCCGGAGCACCCGGTGTAACTTCCCTGGTGGAACTCCACTTGTTTGACTTAATTTGACAGGTTCAACGATTTTACTTTGCTGTAAGATTGTGATTTAGACAAGGATTGGTATGTTTTGGTGTGTGTGTGTGTGTGTGTGTGTGGTGTGTGTGTGTGTTTAAGAAGTGTACGGTGGAACTATTACATGTATAAGTATATAGTCTACATTAACTGTACATGTATTATCCGTGTCGGAAGGTGTTAGGTCATGACGTGCATGATCATGGAAATTCAAACAGTAAAACATACCATGTTTGATCGCCACACTTATAATTTTTAGTTATGTTGTCTGGAAAACACCTGCTCTTTAATTATACTCAAACTATATTAAAGGAAATCATTTTGTATACAAATGTTCATCCTACGTCGGGTGTTTCATGTTACCAGTTGTTTCAGAATGTATTCAACCAGGGCGTTCTATAATCAGTGGTTCAGAATGTATGAAATTCAACAAAGCCGTTCTTTAACCAGACTAGTGAGGGCCGCATTTCTTTGGTCGATCCTGAACGTCCTGGTGAAGTAAATGTTCGCTTGTTTTCAGTCGATAGATTCCTAACATCCGACGACATCATGTTGTAGTGTATTCCGTCATTTAATATCTTCTATAGAAAATCCAGTCGTGTCCTTTTGGACTCCTAGAATGCTTCTGGACAGTCCCATGTTTGGTGTTTTTTTTTTTTTTTTTTTTTTTTTTTTTTGCTCTTACGGAAATATACTGGACAATAGGTAATTAAACAGACATTTATCGATCGTAGAGAAAGATTTACTCAAGGATAAATCTCCCACTATACTGTATATCCAGGATAGACAAATACGCCTCTAAGTTATTTCAGAAACAAATGATTTGACTATTTTCCTGTACTTAAATTTTACAAATTTTCAAATTTTCATACCTTTATTATTTGTTTAAGATATTCAAGAATTCAAAGTGCCATTTCGAATATCACTGTTGTATTTAAATTTGTCTCAAACATGTATTATTAGTTTCGAAATAAGATGAAAAATAATAAGATTTAATTTAATGAAAACCTTAGTTACGAAATGATTATGAAACTGGGACATGTTCAACAAAGTCGGGTGCTTTATAACCAATCAATTTAGAGTGTGTTCATTTTCAATTTAATTTTTATTTCAATCGATCTGTATGTGGTATCCCTTATAGTGTTTTACTATTTGTGATATAATCCCAGTGCCCGCGTTTTCAAAAGAATCGATCTCAAAGTTTAGCTAGTTTAGGTCCTTTTATAGAGCTTTTTTGAGATAAAAGTGACTCAAAAGAAATAAAACCTGGTAAATTCATACAGTTTTGACATGAAAAAGATAAGGATGACCATCAAAGTTCCTAATAAAAACAACATATGCAAGATCATTATCATAAATGCCATATTCTAGCGGCATATTTGATATGTACCTAAAATTGACTGAAATTCCAGCGATTGGCCTCTTAGTGGTTGGTTACCATGGGAACGACAATTTAAATTTTTTGTATGGGGCTTTTCATTTTGGTTTTTTATTTGTATTTAACAATTATGTGCAATATCATCAAAATCTGAGACATGTGATTTCCAAAATATAGCCAAATCAGAAAATGACTCTTAATGTACACATTTGATGCTTTCTATGGCTATCAAATAGAACAATTAACTTTGTTCAGTCTCTTTACAAAGACTTGGTTGACCCAAAATATATATTACATGTATATTACATACCTTTACATTTATCGTTAGTTTTCATATGCTTTATCATATAGGCATGAGTTTCTTCGATTTTATCTGCAAGACATTTTCAAAATTTAAAGATTAGTCTAGCTATAAAAAAATGGAGGTGCCATTCATGCTTGAAAAGCATTACGACATATCCATCGTTATGCTATGCTTAATGGTTCAAATTATAGCCTAAGGTAGATTTGGTACTTTTTTCTCATTTTTACATATTTCCACAATTTTGGTCCGAACTGATGAGGAGTTATATTCAAAAACGGTCGTCTAGTGATGCAAAATTTAAACAAAAGTATTCAGGTCCGAACTTGATACTGAGTACTAATTAATACAGGCTAACAACATTGACCTGTCCGCTTGAACTTTCATTACTAATTATCCATATTGGAGGACCCACCCAATACATAGGTATAGGCAAACAACGATGACCTGTCCGCTTGACCTTTCATTACGAATATCCATATAGGAGGACCCACCCAATGCATAGGTATAGGCAAACAACGATGACCTGTCCGCTGACCTTTCATTACGAATATCCATATAGGAGGACATGCCCAATACATAGGTATAGGCAAACAACATTGACCTGTCCGCTTGACCTTTCATTACGAATATCCATATAGGAGGACCCACCCAATACATAGGTATAGGCAAACAACATTCACCTGTCCGCTTGACCTTTCATTACGAATATCCATATTGGAGGACCCACCCAATACATAGGTATAGGCAAACAACATTGACCTGTCCGCTTGACCTTTCATTACGAATATCCATATAGGAGGACCCACCCAATACATAGGTATAGGCAAACAACATTCACCTGTCCGCTTGACCTTTCATTACGAATATCCATATTGGAGGACCCACCCAATACATAGGTATAGGCAAACAACATTGACCTGTCCGCTTGACCTTTCATTACGAATATCCATATTGGAGGACCCACCCAATACATAGGTATAGGCAAACAACATTGACCTGTCCGCTTGACCTTTCATTACGAATATCCATATTGGAGGACCCACCCAATACATAGGTATAGGCAAACAACATTGACCTGTCCGCTTGACCTTTCATTACGAATATCCATATTGGAGGACCCACCCAATACATAGGTATAGGCAAACAACATTGACCTGTCCGCTTGACCTTTCATTACGAATATCCATATTGGAGGACCCACCCAATACATAGGTATAGGCAAACAACATTGACCTGTCCGCTTGACCTTTCATTACGAATATCCATATTGGAGGACCCACCCAATACATAGGTATAGGCAAACAACATTCACCTGTCCGCTTGACCTTTCATTACGAATACCCATATTGGAGGACCCACCCAATACATGGGTATAGGCAAACAACATTGACCTGTCCGTTTGACCTTTCATTACGAATATCCATATTGGAGGACCCACCCAATACATAGGTATAGGCAAACAACATTGACCTGTCCGCTTGACCTTTCATTACGAATATCCATATTGGAGGACCCACCCAATACATAGGTATAGGCAAACAACATTCACCTGTCCGCTTGACCTTTCATTACGAATACCCATATTGGAGGACCCACCCAATACATGGGTATAGGCAAACAACATTGACCTGTCCGTTTGACCTTTCATTACGAATATCCATATTGGAGGACCCACCCAATACATAGGTATAGGCAAACAACATTGACCTGTCCGCTTGACCTTTCATTACGAATATCCATATTGGAGGACCCACCCAATACATAGGTATAGGCAAACAACATTCACCTGTCCGCTTGACCTTTCATTACGAATACCCATATTGGAGGACCCACCCAATACATGGGTATAGGCAAACAACATTGACCTGTCCGTTTGACCTTTCATTACGAATATCCATATTGGAGGACCCACCCAATACATAGGTATAGGCAAACAACATTCACCTGTCCGCTTGACCTTTCATTACGAATACCCATATTGGAGGACCCACCCAATACATGGGTATAGGCAAACAACATTGACCTGTCCGTTTGACCTTTCATTACGAATATCCATATTGGAGGACCCACCCAATACATAGGTATAGGCAAACAACATTCACCTGTCCGCTTGACCTTTCATTACGAATACCCATATTGGAGGACCCACCCAATACATGGGTATAGGCAAACAACATTGACCTGTCCGTTTGACCTTTCATTACGAATACCCATATTGGAGGACCCACCCAATACATAGGTATAGGCAAACAACATTGACCTGTCCGCTTGACCTTTCATTACGAATATCCATATTGGAGGACCCACCCAATACATAGGTATAGGCAAACAACATTGACCTGTCCGCTTGACCTTTCATTACGAATATCCATATTGGAGGACCCACCCAATACATAGGTATAGGCAAACAACATTGACCTGTCCGCTTGACCTTTCATTACGAATATCCATATTGGAGGACCCACCCAATACATAGGTATAGGCAAACAACATTGACCTGTCCGCTTGACCTTTCATTACGAATATCCATATTGGAGGACCCACCCAATACATAGGTATAGGCAAACAACATTGACCTGTCCGCTTGACCTTTCATTACGAATATCCATATTGGAGGACCCACCCAATACATAGGTATAGGCAAACAACATTGACCTGTCCGCTTGACCTTTCATTACGAATATCCATATTGGAGGACCCACCCAATACATGGGTATAGGCAAACAACATTGACCTGTCCGTTTGACCTTTCATTACGAATTATCCATATAGGAGGACCCACCCAATACATAGGTATAGGCAAACAACATTGACCTGTCCGCTTGACCTTTCATTACGAATATCCATATTGGAGGACCCACCCAATACATAGGTATAGGCAAACAACATTGACCTGTCCGCTTGACCTTTCATTACGAATATCCATATTGGAGGACCCACCCAATACATAGGTATAGGCAAACAACATTGACCTGTCCGCTTGACCTTTCATTACGAATATCCATATTGGAGGACCCACCCAATACATAGGTATAGGCAAACAACATTGACCTGTCCGCTTGACCTTTCATTACGAATATCCATATTGGAGGACCCACCCAATACATAGGTATAGGCAAACAACATTGACCTGTCCGCTTGACCTTTCATTACGAATATCCATATTGGAGGACCCACCCAATACATAGGTATAGGCAAACAACATTCACCTGTCCGCTTGACCTTTCATTACGAATACCCATATTGGAGGACCCACCCAATACATGGGTATAGGCAAACAACATTGACCTGTCCGTTTGACCTTTCATTACGAATATCCATATTGGAGGACCCACCCAATACATAGGTATAGGCAAACAACATTGACCTGTCCGCTTGACCTTTCATTACGAATATCCATATTGGAGGACCCACCCAATACATAGGTATAGGCAAACAACATTCACCTGTCCGCTTGACCTTTCATTACGAATACCCATATTGGAGGACCCACCCAATACATGGGTATAGGCAAACAACATTGACCTGTCCGTTTGACCTTTCATTACGAATATCCATATTGGAGGACCCACCCAATACATAGGTATAGGCAAACAACATTGACCTGTCCGCTTGACCTTTCATTACGAATATCCATATTGGAGGACCCACCCAATACATAGGTATAGGCAAACAACATTCACCTGTCCGCTTGACCTTTCATTACGAATACCATATTGGAGGACCCACCCAATACATGGTATAGGCAAACAACATTGACCTGTCCGTTTGACCTTTCATTACGAATATCCATATTGGAGGACCCACCCAATACATGGTATAGGCAAACAACATTCACCTGTCCGCTTGACCTTTCATTACGAATACCCATATTGGAGGACCCACCCAATACATGGGTATAGGCAAACAACATTGACCTGTCCGTTTGACCTTTCATTACGAATATCCATATTGGAGGACCCACCCAATACATAGGTATAGGCAAACAACATTCACCTGTCCGCTTGACCTTTCATTACGAATACCCATATTGGAGGACCCACCCAATACATGGTATAGGCAAACAACATTGACCTGTCCGTTTGACCTTTCATTACGAATACCCATATTGGAGGACCCACCCAATACATAGGTATAGGCAAACAACATTGACCTGTCCGCTTGACCTTTCATTACGAATATCCATATTGGAGGACCCACCCAATACATAGGTATAGGCAAACAACATTGACCTGTCCGCTTGACCTTTCATTACGAATATCCATATTGGAGGACCCACCCAATACATAGGTATAGGCAAACAACATTGACCTGTCCGCTTGACCTTTCATTACGAATATCCATATTGGAGGACCCACCCAATACATAGGTATAGGCAAACAACATTGACCTGTCCGCTTGACCTTTCATTACGAATATCCATATTGGAGGACCCACCCAATACATAGGTATAGGCAAACAACATTGACCTGTCCGCTTGACCTTTCATTACGAATATCCATATTGGAGGACCCACCCAATACATAGGTATAGGCAAACAACATTGACCTGTCCGCTTGACCTTTCATTACGAATATCCATATTGGAGGACCCACCCAATACATGGGTATAGGCAAACAACATTGACCTGTCCGTTTGACCTTTCATTACGAATATCCATATAGGAGGACCCACCCAATACATAGGTATAGGCAAACAACATTGACCTGTCCGCTTGACCTTTCATTACGAATATCCATATTGGAGGACCCACCCAATACATAGGTATAGGCAAACAACATTGACCTGTCCGCTTGACCTTTCATTACGAATATCCATATTGGAGGACCCACCCAATACATAGGTATAGGCAAACAACATTGACCTGTCCGCTTGACCTTTCATTACGAATATCCATATTGGAGGACCCACCCAATACATAGGTATAGGCAAACAACATTGACCTGTCCGCTTGACCTTTCATTACGAATATCCATATTGGAGGACCCACCCAATACATAGGTATAGGCAAACAACATTGACCTGTCCGCTTGACCTTTCATTACGAATATCCATATTGGAGGACCCACCCAATACATAGGTATAGGCAAACAACATTGACCTGTCCGCTTGACCTTTCATTACGAATATCCATATTGGAGGACCCACCAATACATAGGTATAGGCAAACAACATTGACCTGTCCGCTTGACCTTTCATTACGAATATCCATATTGGAGGACCCACCCAATACATGGGTATAGGCAAACAACATTGACCTGTCCGCTTGACCTTTCATTACGAATATCCATATTGGAGGACCCACCCAATACATAGGTATAGGCAAACAACATTGACCTGTCCGCTTGACCTTTCATTACGAATATCCATATTGGAGGACCCACCCAATACATAGGTATAGGCAAACAACATTGACCTGTCCGCTTGACCTTTCATTACGAATACCCATATAGGAGGACCCACCAAATACATGGGTATAGGCAAACAACGATGACCTGTCCACTTGACCTTTCATTGGATATATTCATATTGGAGGACCCACCCAATACATGGGTATAGGCAAACAACATTGACCTGTCCGCTTGACCTTTCATTACGAATATCCATATTGGAGGACCCACCCAATACATAGGTATAGGCAAACAACATTGACCTGTCCGCTTGACCTTTCATTACGAATACCCATATAGGAGGACCCACCAAATACATGGGTATAGGCAAACAACGATGACCTGTCCGCTTGACCTTTCATTACGAATACCCATATAGGAGGACCCACCAAATACATGGGTATAGGCAAACAACGATGACCTGTCCGCTTGACCTTTCATTACGAATACCCATATTGGAGGACCCACCCAATACATGGGTAGTGATAGGATTCGCAGTCAATACATAAACAATGCCAGTTTCTCATGATGTAAACAAAAAAAAACAAACTCTTATGTTGCATTAACAGACAGGTCGATGTTGCTTGCCTCAACATACAATTTATGTTTATTTTCATGAAACACACCACATTACTAGATGTGACGAGGTGTTCCTGAAGGATGTGCGTCATCTTTTTGGTAGTTACATCGGTTATGTGACACAATTAAACAATACTTTGACCAGCAGTATACTTAGCTGAATTACATGTATCTGCCTTTAACGATGATATGCTATTTCTTATATTGCTACTATTTCATACGATGGTAGCAATACATGTATTAAAACATATCATCGTTAAGACAGATAATTCGGTCTAGCAGTATGCAGGTAAGCTTCCATGAGGTTGACAAATAATAGGCGGTTAGATATTTCCACCATTAAAACTGTCATGTCCACTATCTTCTGTATCTATCTTGTCACCATTGTTCTTTAAACATGTCTTGGTACAAACAATGTCAAGTTGTCTGACTGGTTGCTTGTCTAGTGTTTTGCGTCGCATAAGTAGTATGTTAGTCATTAAAAACCTTCTCTTTTTTTATTCGGATGGCCACTCTGAACAAAGTCTCGTGCAGTGCGTGATTATTACAATGATATTCTAAAAATTAATGGTGAGCACTTTGCGAATATGTGCAAATAAATGCTACACAATCTGACGGGGTTTAAATAGTTAAATACCGATGTGGGTAAAGCACATGACCTTTTGGTAAACAACCCATAAAACACGCGTAAAGACAAATAAAATAATTTATTTCGAGGGTGGTAGTCAGTGGGCTATTGTTTAAAAATATCTTTCCAGTTAAGAGGGCACAACAGCACACAATGCCCAATACCAATACCAATCGATACCAAAAGGTAACATGGATCCCCAACAAGCTCATGTTGGTATATTGCAGGTCCCATTTTTACAATCATTTCTTAACGAAATTTTTCCTTTAACTTAAATTTAATAAATTTTGGAAATCTTTTCTTGGAACTACGGTTAAATATTTTTAAAACTAATATAAATGTTTTAAGCTAGAAGTGATCTTCAACATGACAAGTTAAATTCCCGAATATCTTAGAAATGAACAAAGTTATAAATATTTGGAATTTTGCCAGATTTAAGTTCAAAAAATTTTAGTTAAGGAAATATTGTGAAACTGTGCCCAGTTTTAGAACACACTTAACGATCGATGACAAAATGGAAGTACCCGTTAGAAATGTAGTTTCATTGCCTGGGGAAAAAAAGAAATTTACCTTTCACTCTCTTAAGTTCTTCTTCTTCCTCTTTTAATTTTGTCAATTTTTCTATGTACATTTTCTCTACATCCGGGTCCAATGGGTCACTTTTCAGATTGTCAACAGCATTTTTGAAGTATGTACTCCCAGGAAACATAGTTGTTTCAATTTCTTCGACTGTTCTTGAAATTTCTAGCCATATGGAATTAAAGTTACTATCAGATATTGATGCTTTCAGATAATGACTGTATGAATCATTCTTTACCGCACGAATTCGTTCAATGTTAGCGGATATAGAATGGTCGTCTGCCACTGGTGGTATTCCCCAACCCTTTGTCGGCGGAGGTAAATTCCCGAAGGTCCGTAAAACCCTATAAAGTAGGGAAATGTCAAAATCATCGTAACTACCGTTAAAAATTTTATTTCGAGGATAAAGTAATTCTTTCTGTTTTGAATTCAAATTTTCGAAAATTTTAATTTTAAAATTTTGTAAATTGGTTTTAAATTGATTTAATGGAAGTCTCTTTTCGAGTAACTTTCGCAAAAGATCTGCACATACATCTACAATAAGTCGTGATACTCGGGCATAGTTAGTAGTCTCCTTAGTGGACTTATAGGTGGCTACAGCCATTCTGTGGCATTACATATGCATCCTGTTGAAGAAAAAATAGACATCATATAAAAATGTTATTAACACATAATATAAAATTACATCGATTCAATTTCAGTCAAATTTTGGTGTTATACGAAGTGTTGGTGTTAAATTAAGGGAGACATTTAATGAAATATATATATATATATATATATATATATATATATATATATATATATATATATATATATAAACGGACTCTTGGACTAGCGGCAAAGTAAACGAAGGTCATAATGAAGTCCTAACTTATAGCCATCCATATAAGGGGATCACGGGTTGTAAAATAGTTCGCGATCGTTTGGGTCCTCATAAACTACTGTAACCGTCTACTGCCACATTTCACCGGTGGCTGTCCGAAGTCGGAGTAGAGTAATGGTGGCCAGCTCAGGAAAGGCAGAGGAAACGGGAGTGCCAGGAGAAAACCACCCAGCTTCACCAAGGTAATTGACCAACTGTCTTATAGCGAGATCTGCGCGATTAGGCGATGAGAAACGCCTAGACCGAATTATTTCTGTCTTCAGCGACCCTTTTTGTTGACGATAGGGGCTGTCAATCATCAAAAGGAGGGCCGTTGAACTTGGACATTGGGCGACAGAAATATTCGTTCTACGAGGCGCCGTGATCGGTGAGCGCACGTTTAAGGCCACTCGGTTTAGAGTCAGATGTTCAAAAAAAAAATTACTTTACTTTTCGTTTTTGATTCTTCTTTTTCCTTGTTGCTTTGATTTAAATTACAAAGTAATTGTTTTTTTAAAAACAACGTGTTTCTTCTATTATTAAGCTTTCTGATTTATATTTTTCCTCAAAATATTGACAGTTGTTACATTTATAAATCGTGTATAAAATAACTTCCGTGAACTCTAGTTTTAAGTACATTTCTTAAATCATATTCATATTTACTAAAACCCCTGTTTTTTAATATTTGAGATCGTATTCAGTTTTTCTTCACAATTTTATAGCCCAATGCACAGTGTAAGTTGTTGCTTAAAAAATTAAATTAAAAAAGTCTGTAAAATTTTCAATTCCACATCAAATGTACATGTACAACCCCTATTTTTTATCCATTTAAGACAAAGACAATTTTAAGTTTGAAGTGAAAATGAAAGCTTAACGGATTGTTTATGCAGACTTTTTTATTTGATTTTGTGCAGTGACTGACATTGTACATTTAGTCATCTACAACAATGACACTAGAAAAATGTATTTTGGGTACAATATGTAGGTAAAATCGTTTTAAAAAGGGGGTTTTAGTAAGAATGAATGTGGTTTAGTTTGTACTTAGGTTAAGTAATCCACTTGTAAATCTTTCCTCTTTCCACAGAACTCGGCACATGACGTTCGTATAAATCCGGAGTTTAAAGATAGAGATATCATATTAAATTTTTTAGATAAAACTAAATAGGATAACCTAGTCTCAAAAAAACAATACCATCCTGCAAGATACAACCAGTCTTTTCTATAGAGGACACCAAACGTATCTTAAATATCGTGCCACTTTTTCAAAGCAGAGTGTGTCTATTATATTGCAGTGCAGTCTTTTTTGAAAAACATTTTCATATTTTTAAAAATAAAATAAAGGAATGCCTGTAGTACTCTTTGTTGATTGATGGACCGGATATAGCTTTGTAAGTTGACAAGTTTCACCTTTAATCAACAAGTAAATATGCAAATCATTTCGTATTCTTGAATATCACTGTTATATACAAAAATCAAACTTATCATTATAGTGAATTATTGAATACATTTTGTCTTGTCAGGTATATAATATATGTCACATCTATAATATTCACTTCGTTGTGTCCATGTCACTGTCCCAGAACTGACCGTTTGAACTCAAATTTGATTAGGGTATGATCTCTCATTCCAACCTTATTCCACCGTGAATCCAATAAGCATTTAAACATACATATTAGATAATAATATAATTGTTATATTACAAGTTTATTATCACCTACCTTTCATCCAAATGCATTCCTACAGACCGTATCTCCCGGAACAAATACGCATTACTGGAGATTCCTTACTTCTAAATTTAGAATACGTTAAAATAGGTATTTCCGACCCACCGACATCTTTCAAATAAACACGCCCACGTATGCCAAACGTTAAATCTGACATAGCGAGGTATTTCATTATCACACTTAATAAACTGTACTAGGAAACGCATCTTAATACAAGTATTTGACACTCTTATGAACCGTAACAATGTGACGTAAACTTTCGTAAATACGGGGGAACTTTTTAAAAATCATCTTTTATCTTAAATCACGAGGATATGTCTAACATAGGTTACCGTGTGACACGTAAACGGTGATTTATAAAAAAAAAAATAATTCGTGTAACCATCTGCAAAATGTGTTCATAGATTTGATTTGGTTATTATTATTTACATTTGTGATGCACTATGTTCGAGACCAAATGTAACTAGAACTGTCTCTTGAGAGACAAATATCCCCAACGCACCCAACATTTAACGTTTTACCGGCGACCTTGACCTTTCTCATCTGACCTTGGTTCAAGGTCATCTGACCTTGGTTCAAGGTCAGAACCAAGGTCATGACATACCTTTGGACCATAAAGATTATTCATGTGACGTTTTATGACAATCGACTGAAACATTGATGAAATATGGCCTGGAAACAATTTTACACGGACAGATAGACAGACATAATCCAATATATCCCCTCAAACTAGTTTGCGGGGGTATAATTATAGGAGTATAATTATCATTGCTAATATGACGTCATTCATTTGTTGCTAATGCACATAAGCGTGACGTCAATGACTGTTCTAGCGATTGGAAATACAAGTCGTAAACAGCAATGATTTTTCATTCCGGGATTAAAAAGACAAGATAGGATTTTCAAAAAATGCGAAAAATTTAATATGATAATTAAACTGTCTAGAAATGACGTTTAACTAACATTGCCGTGCGAAGCAAACTAATTGTACTGTGCTAGCGCGCGTTATTCAGTTTACTCTGCACGACAATGGAAGTAAACGCCATTTGTAGACAGTATCATAGTTAAATGTAAGAATCTAGTGCATAGTTAATCATTGCACATTGCCTGACACATTATTATTACACTTTTTTAATTGACATTGTCAGGAAATCACAAAAAACTAATCAGCCAACGTCAACTCTTACCAATCATTGAAACGAATTCTATTATATGCATTTCTGTACTTTGCTGAAAAAGCTAATTGTGGATTTTAGTGCTCAGGCATTTGCTGTTGAAACTACAGTATACACGTTTATATTTATTCATCTCTTACGTTTTATTTTTACGGAGAAAGTATGTTTGAAAAATGTGTCCGGGTCAACTTCACATGAATAATCTTCATGGTCTGAAGGTGTGTCATGATTTTGAACAAGTCATAGCATAAAGGTCTAGGTCGCCGGACCTTTTCATAGCGACTTTAAAGGACTCTTATAAAACTTCACATGAATAATTTTCATGGTCCAAAGGTGTGTCATGACCTGAACTAAGGTCATATTTGAATGGTCATGGTCATGGGAAAACTTATGTTTGAAAATCGCGTCCGGGCCATATCTCATAGGTGCTTTTGACAACTGTCATAAAACTTCACATGAATAATCTTCATTCTTCATGGTCCAAAGGTGTATCATGACCTTAAACCAAGGTCATATCTTAAAGGTCAAGGTCACGAGAAAATTATGTTTGAAAATCATGTCAGGGTCATATCTCATAGCTGCTTTGGACAACTGTCATAAAACTTCACATGAATAATCGTCATGGCTCAAAGATGTGTCATGACCTTGGACTAAGGTTATATCACATTAAACCCTTGTAGATGTTGGGTTGGTGGAGCATTTGGCTCTCAAGAGACAATTCTAGTTTAAATTTGCATTCTGGGGCTAAATGAAGCCGAATTATTTTTGTTGTTAACGGACCTTTTTATTGATGATAGGGGCTGTGGGACAAGGGGCATTGACGACAGAAATAATTCGGTTTTGGACCAAATAAGACTCTTGTCGACATATCCTTCATTATCGTAAATTGAAATTTACAATCTTGTAAATAGAATTTAGTAATTATGTGCTATATATTTGGGGTATATTTGTGGTATTACCGAATTACTAGAATTACACACGTGGGGGTGTAGCTTGCTAAACAAGGGGGCGCTTACCCTTAGGAGCACCCAGCCACAATACTTTGTTTTCGGATTTTGGTTTGGACACGAATTGGTATGTTTTTTTATTATCTAAAAGAACCCTAATATAAACATAATTGAAAACATATGTGCCATTTTGATCATCATGGAGGTGGTACAGAGATGGCCAGAAAGTATTGAGACAGTGGGTTTGTAAAATCCTTTATTTTACATAAAACTACATCTTCTAATTTCCATCTTTTCACTATTAAATGTAAAATAGTAATTTATTTTCAATATTGTTTTCAAAAAAGGAAATTCCTTATGTTTTTATAAACATTTAAAACTGTATGTTCTAAAACATTCTAAAAAATTCTTTCTTCGTCAAGTCACATAAGTTTTTCACTTTTAAATGTAAAATGGTAGTTTATTTTCAATATGAGTTTTTACAGAGGAAATTTCATTATGTTTTATAAATACAAAATTTACAAAATTCAATTAAAAATTGAAATCTGCTTTACAATCATGCTTAACATGAATGTTCAAAATTTACCATGTTGTTTGCCTGAAGATTTCTTGAATATTATTGTATGACTGGTCCAATATTTTGAAAATTGTTAAAAGGAATTTCAATTAATTCTGGATTTATCAGTGAAAATTTATAACAATTGATTAAGAAATAAATCCTTTTAGTTTTAAGAAAAATGCAGTTTTATACAAAATAAATAGGGATTTTACAAACTGTCTGCCATTACTTTTTGCAAGCTTCTGTACATCATCCTTGACACATATCTACCATTTTATTTTTTGAATAGAATATATGTGTACCTTAAATAATCTAGCAAGCTTTAGCCTGCAGTAAGTCAGATTATGCTGAGCGGGGTTTGGAAGTATGTGATGATTTGATACTACACCACAGGAACTCATAATTAAAGTAATGCCTCCCTATACTATTCAGACTTCCTTTACAAAGGGGTCTGGATAGTATAGCAAGACATTAATAACAAGCAAGTTCTTGTGACTACATTTGTGGCATGCCAATGTTTGAGTGTAAAATCTCAATTATGACACTTAAAGAAGTATATGATTCTGCATTATTGTGTTAGATATACAGCTTACTATACACCTTTCACAGTACAGCTTGCCAATAAACACCAGTAAACAGGAAAATTTCAAAATATGGTCTTCATATGGAAAATATGTTTAGCATCCATATGTAAGATGTATGGAAAGCACTTGTGGTATAAACCCAGTGTTAATTCTAGAAGGATCCATTAATCCCTTATTTTGCCAAAAAGACCAATTTGACAAGACTTTCATGGGTCATATAAAACATTATTTAAATACAAAAAATTGATGTCATAGTGTTTTAGAGAATTTTATGTTGCAAAATTGCCCCCTTCTGAAAAATCATAGATGGAACACTGTTTGGATATTATATGGAAACCACTTGGAAACTGCAAGCACAGTATAGATAGTTCTCGTGGACCTCTAGCACATAATTTTTCAGTACAGTGGTCGCCATTTTGTTAGGCAATATTTATCATTTATCTGTCTATTTTAACAAAATTTGTTAATTTTTTATTATTGTTTTTCAATAAGTAATCAGGATATTAATCAGGATAACAACATATAAAAGGCAGTTTCTTAAAAATTAACCATTCACCATGTCAGAGAAAAATCTTATTTCAGCCTATTGTCCCATTGACTGGAAATGGGCAAATCTACTTTACTTTTTTCAAGTTAAATATTTTGCTGAGGTGTCTATTCTGTCCCCAGTTTCATAATCATTCCTAAGATATCCCTTAACTGAAATCTGAAAAATCTGATTTTTTTTAAATTCTGTTATCTTTTAAGACATCGTGAAATTAAATGCACCATTTTGAAGATCGCCTCAAGCTTATTACAACTGAATTCGGCAAACAAGTCACCATGCGCCCTGAAGTAGATCAGCTTCCTAGTGATATCAGGCTTTAAAGTTTGAAGACGAAGAAGACCTCAGCAGTGCATAAACTTTGAAAAAAAGTAAAAATAGATTTGCCCGTCTTAAGCCGACAAATCTACTAGTCAAAGGCTTAGTTTTAATAGATCGCAGTGAGGTGGCTGCTCTAACGGACAGAGAGCTAAGTCGTCTACAAATGATTTTACACCTCTGCATTGCATGGGTTTGATATCGTTTCGGCCAGCAGACTTTGAGTCAATGAACTGTGAATGGCCTGTTGCTGTGGCATAATATATCACAGATGCCGCGGACGTGTTTATCGTTGCCTCCCAACGTTGAGGCGCATAATGTATCGTTACAGTTTTAGACGAGATTCTAACTTAGAGGCGTTCAGTTATAATCACTCAGATGGTAGCTTCGCGCCATTGGCCTATCAGCCAAGCACATAACCCGCGGTTCCTCTCGTACTGAGCAGGATTACCATTGCAGCAACTTGTCATCAGTAGGGTAAACTAACCTGCCTCACGACGGTCTAAACCCAGCTCACGTTCCCTATTAGTGGGTGAACAAATCCAACGCTTGGTGAATTCTGCTTCACAATGATAGGAAGAGCCGACATCGAAGGACCAAAAAGCAACGTCGCTATAAATAGCTTAATTGGGGGCTTAATTCCAGAAGAAAGAGCTTGCACCCCGCTCTCTGCTTTTTTATAAGAAAAGAAACGATAAAAGTAGTGGTATTTCAATTGCGCTGAAGCTCCCACTTATGCTACACCTCTCATGTCTCTTCACAAAGTCGGACTAGACTCAAGCATGTACCCCTTGTCTTTAATACCGATTTCCTCCGTGACCGTGTATTTTCAGGTAGCCAAACGCCTCGACAGCCGATTGCTAGTCCTTTAACTACAACGCTCTCTACACCGAAATGCTTTTTCACCTTTGGTATTAAAGGTTGGTATTTAGAGATTTTACCATTATTGGCCATCTCAAGAGAATCCTTGTTCTCGAAAACATTGGCAGGGTCTAATACCACGGCCTTTTTCCCTTTGGTGATAATTAGATCCAGTTTGTATCTTCTGTTATCCGAATCCTGTAGGGTAGGTTCTCGACTGACCTTCCATCCAGACTTCTTGACCTTGTCAATCAAACTTTCTACAATGTCATTGTGCCTCCGAATCCTCCTGTCCTTTACACTGGGGCACCATCCTGATACATGACCTATTGTTTCTGCTGCTTGCCCGCAGCGTCTGCGTAAAATAGTGTGTGGTTTTTAAGCGCCCTGGTCATGACAGGTCTTAGCGGGTAGCTGTTGGTCCTTAGTTTGAGTGCCGGCGGGTTATCCGATTCTTGCAGTATCTTAGATTCCGTAGCCATTCTGGTGTTGGAAATGCTATTGTCGAAGCATTTTACACTTTTCCCGGTACTTGATTGGGTGGCCCATTTACCAAATTCTTTTCGCCAGTGACGAATTGTGCATCTTCCAAGTATGTCTACCTCTGTGACACGGATCATGGCTAGTCTGTCGATTGATTTCCATTCCTCCTCGGCTTCCGCGAAAGCTACGATCTTCGGGACAGAGCATTTGGACATACATTGGAGCATGTTGATCCTGGTGTTTTGAACCGCTTTTTTTAACATTGGCAGCCCTATACCACCCTGGACTGTTTTCTTGTACAGACTGGTTGGAACTACACAGTGGCAAATGGATCCATGATTTCACGTGCCTCCTGACTATTTCATCTAAGGTTTTGAGCAGCCACAGTAGATATCTGTACAGTTTAAGCGAGGTAGTGCATATGTACCTTTTGTTCTTTTTGTCGCGGTTTTAGTGATGCATGGCTGATCGCTGTGGCCCTGTGGGACCCCTATATGTAGTAACTACCACAAATGTAGTAACGGTCACAAATGTAATAAAATTGTGTCACATATGTAGTAACGAACCACAAATGTAGTAAGGTTTGTCACATATTTAGTAAATGTTGGTCACAAATGTAGCAAAATTTTACCACAAATGTAGCAACAAAATTTTACCACAAATGTAACAAATTAATTTTACCACAAATGTAGTAAAACTTAAAAAATGATAAAATATATTTTTTTCAAAATGGGTAATATCTAGGCTAGTGTTAATTAATGACAAGCACTGTGGTTTCTCTGCCAGGTAATTTAAGGTATATCTGTCGGGTAATTTAAGGAATGAAACCCCAAACCCATATTATTCCTCGGTTTCAACCATGTTTAGCCAGAGTCAAATGCAAGTCGATTTTTAGTTCTAAGCTACTCATAACGATGTGGAATATCACGGTTCATGTTCATGTTAACAGTCATTTTCTCCTCTGACAAGGCTACTACAAGGAAGTCCCGAGATGAATTTCACGTCCCCAGTACATTTATTAGTCGCCGCTTCGAAGAGATTTTTTTTGGTCACACCCCCATCTTTGACGGGTTGAGTTCTATTTATTTGTTATGGTTTGTTTATTATTCCACTTCCAGGAAGGTTCGGGGGTTCGCAACCCGGGCAGGGTCTGACCAAGACTTAACCAGAGGCTCAGTGTGGCTGAGCCTGTATCGCTCACCTGACTAAAATGCTTTTAAAGCAAATTTGTATATATGCTTTTCCAATAGGGTCCCATGTGAAACAATGTTCTCCGCTGGCAGCCATGTTTTATGGCAGATCAGAAAAATTTTGGCAATCTATGTAAAGGACCTTCTATTCATCATTCCTGTAAAGTTTGGTTCAATTTGCTTTAGTCATTTCTGAGGACATAGTCAAAAATGCGTTTTTCCCATAGGATCCAATGTTAAACTATCTTTTGCGCTGGCAGCCATTTTTTTGGCCAATCAGAAAAATTTTGGCAATCTATGTAAAGGACCTTCTATACATCATTCCTGTAAAGTTTGGTTCAATTTGCTTCACTAGCTTCAGAGGAGATAGCATATAATTATATGCTTTTCCCATAGGGTCCAACGTGAAACTATGTTCTCCACTGGCAGCCATGTTTTTTGGCAGATCACAAAAATTTTGGCAATCTATGTAAAGGACCTTCTATACATCATTCCTGTAAAGTTTAATTCAATTTGCTTCAGTCATTTCTGAGGACATAGTCAAAAATGCGTTTTTCCCATAGGGTCCAATGTTAAACTATCTTCTGCTCTGGCGGCCATGTTTTTTGGCGGATCAGAAAAATTTTGGCAATCTAGATAAAGGACCTTCTATACATCATTCCTGTGAAGTTTTGTTAATTTACTTCAGTCATTTCTGAGGACATAGTCAAAAATGCGTTTTTCCCATGGGGTCCAATGTTAAACTATCTTTTGCACTGGCAGCCATGTTTTTGGCCAATCAGAAAAATTTTGGCAATCTATGTAAAGGACCTTCTATACATCATTTCTGTAAAGTTTAGTTAAATTCGCTTCGGTCATTTCTGAGGAGATAGCCTAAAATTCGTTTTTCCCATAGGGTCCAATGTTAAACTATCTTCTGCGCTGGAGGCCATGTTTTTAGGCGGATCAGAAAAATTTCGGCAATCTTTGTGAAGGACATTCCATACATCATTCCTGTAAAGTTTGGTTAAGTTTGCTTCAGTAGTTTCAGAGGAGATAGCCAAAATGTGTTTTTACCATAGGGTCCAATGTTAAACTATGTTCCCCTCTAGCAGCCATGTTTTTAGGCGGATCAGAAAAATTTCGGCAATATTTGCAAAAGACCTTCCATACATCATTCCTGTAAAGTTTAATTGAATTCGCTTCAGTCGTTTCAGAGGAGATAGCCAAAATGTGCGTTTTCCCATAGGGCCCAATGTTAAACTTTGTTTGGCCCTGGCGGCCATTTTTTTGGCGGATCAGAAAAATTTGGGCAATCTTAGTAAATGACCTTACATACATTATTCCTGTAAAGTTTGGTTCAAATTGGCTAAGCGGTTTTAAAGAAGATAGCAAATATATGCTTTTCCCATAGGGTCCAATGTTAAACTATCTTCTGCACTGGTGGCCATGTTTTTTGACGGATCAGAAAAATTTTGGCAATCTAAGTAAAGGATCTTCCTTACACCATTCCTGTAAAGTTTGGTTAAATTTGCTTCAGTCATTTCTGAGGACATAGTCAAAAATGCATTTTTCCCATAGGGTCCAATGTTAAACTATCTTCTTCCCTGGCAGCCATGTTTTTTGGCGGATCAAAAAAATTTCGGCAATCTAAGTAAAGGACCTTCCATACATCATTCCTGTAAAGTTTGGTTAAAATTGCTCTAGTGGTGTCGGAGGAGATAGTCAAAATGTGAAAAGTTTACGGACGGACGACGACGGACGCCAAGTGATGGCAAAAGCTCACATGGCCTTTGGCCAGGTGAGCTAAAGATGTTAGTTTAAAATGAAAGCCATAAGGGTAATTTGGAAAAGACCTTAGAAAACGCCAAATTACTTATTATGTCAGGTTTTTTTTTCGGGGGGAGGGGGGGTGCATTGTTCATCTAGTTGGTCAAAATGCAATATTCAGCAGGCAACTGGACACCCACCCATAGCAATGCAAATTAAAAATAATAAGCTAAGAATTTAGTAACAAAATAAAACAATCTGAATTTTTTGAACACTTCCGTTTAATTTAAAACCGCAGACAAAAGAGAAAACCTTAAAGAAGTACCACACTATGATCTGTTTCTAGCGGACTGGGTACGCAACTAGCCTGTGAGAAGTGCACTTAAACACTAAGCAAGGTACAAGAGTTGAGAGTTAAGTAATGGTGTTTAACGTCCCAGTCAAGAATATTTTACTTATATCGAGACGTCGCCAGCTATAGGCGAAGGTGCAGAAATTTTGCATGTGGGTTGCGCTGATGGCATTATACAGCAGCAGGGTTCTTTAGCGTGCCAAGCCCACCGTGACACGGGACCTCGTTTTTTTTAAGTTCCCATCCGAAAGAACCGTGACTTTCATTCGTAATGCCCAGTGCTTGGCGAAAGAACAAGATACACCATATATGATTACAGACGTTCTATATTACAGACTAACACATCTTATAAAACGCAGTTCATATACTTCAATAACGATATTTACGAAGTATTGTAAATGCAACAGAGAGAGAGAGAGAGATCATAAAAATCAGCAAATATTACAAAAACCTTTGTGAGGTTGCTCCTACATATTGGACCAAATCAAGTGTAGTCATCGTAAAAACATAAATTTCAGCGAAGCAAAATGAAACGTGAACTTGATCTGTAACACATTATGGTAGACCTATATGCCAAATCAGATCAATATGTGCAAGCTATTACGAAAAAAAACTGCAGAAAACTGTTACTAGTATTTCAATAAAATTATCAAAGACAATTGCAAAGGATCGGATTCGTAGTAAAACAAAACGTTAAATTGATCTACAACTCATTGTGGTTGACTCCCATTCAAAAACTCTATCTGAAAGTGTTTAGGAAACAATGCGGAAAACTTATAATTGACTGATAGACGGACGGAGGGACCGAGCAACAGCATTATACTTCCTACATCTTAAGTGCCGTGGAGTATAATAATCAATACATGTACCCTACTAAAATCTGCAAAAATACAGAAAACCCAGAAACTTAAATTTAAAAACTGAATTTTACATGTACTTTACAAACCGAAGTATAATGAAAATAAGAGGCCAATTGGCATTATCGCTCATCGCATAATACATAACATAGGTACAGGGGTAACACCCTTACAAGGATTACAAGGATTATCAGATACTAGTAGTTATTATTATTATTTATTTATTACATTTATATCTGAATTACTATTACATGTTATGCTAATCATTTTGTAATGTGCCGCTTTATGTGACACTAATTGTTGTCAAGTAAATAGAAAAAAAACCCAGCAAAATTAACAATTTATACATATATTTTTCTTTGGTATTTAATAAAGTCACTTATATCGGAATCAGAGCCACTTCTATCGGGATAGAATTCCATTCTATCGAGTTAAAAGTCACTTCTAACGCGTTAAAAGTCACTTCTATCGGAACAACAGTCGCTTCTATCGGGTTAGAACGCACCTTAAATGTTGGTTTCTAACGTTCAGATTTCGAAATTTTCGTTACTACATATAGCGGTTTTCATTTACTACATTTGTGGTAACAAAAATTGTTACTACATTTGTGGTAACGGTCGTTCCTACATTTGTGGTTCGTTACTACATATGTGACACAATTTTATTACATTTGTGACCGTTACTACATTTGTGGTAGTTACTACATATAGGGGTCCCACAGGCCCATATTTCGAGCTTAAGCTCATAATCGATTTTCTGTACATTTATCCAGGGTTGATCATCTGCCCAAGGTACTTTGAGGCCTCCTCCGGTTGTATCAATAGAAGGGACTCCCCTCCCACCTCCGGTGGAGTAATGTAGTCATTGATGGATAAAGCTGAATTACCGGCTGGCTTCATACAGAAACCTACTGATTTCTTTATATTGAACCGTATGCCTGTGTCTCCACAGAATCTGTGGACTCTATGCAACATTCGATCCATGCCATTCTCGCTGCCCGATAACAGACCCGTGTCGTATGCATAAGCCAGAGATTCAAACGTTCCCAAGTCAGAGACGAGGTATCTATACCCTTCACCCATCTTATCTAGCTAACATAAAATAGGGTCTATTGCTATGTTGAAGAGCTGAGGAGAAAGCGGATCCCCTTGCTTGGCCCCACTGGTAATTTGGATATTACCAGTTTTCTTGCTCCCAATTTCAAAGTAGGTGAAGTTTCCCTCGTACAGATTGCGGATGATTGAGATGAAGTGCGGAGATGTTCCAAATCGTTCTAGACCTGCTATCAGGTGGTGATGCGACACCGTTTCAAATGCTTTAGCTAGGTCTAGGAACACTATATTCAATTCATTCTGGTTCTTCTTCGCATGTTCCAATATCTTGGTGATGAGGAAGTTATTTTCTGCACATCCCGCGGCGGGGATAAATCCTTTTTGTCTATCATTCAGTTTGAATTCGTCGATGACTCTCTTGCTTAGAAGCGCTGTGTAGAGCAGAAGCAAAACTGAATTGCCAGGGGACGCCAGTTCCCAATGTCGGCTGGGTCACCTCCTTTGGATAGAAGAATACTTCTATTAGCTCTCATCGCCTCTGATATCTCGCCTGATACCAGCTAAGTATTGAAAATATTCATCAGAAGGTTACCTGTCGGATCCAACTTGACTATCCGTTTGTAATCTAACTTATCAGGCCCTGTTGCAGAGTCTTCCTTGACCTTCCTCAGAAGATTGCTAATTTCGTCCATTGTGAATGGACTGAAGAGTTTACAGCTTTCTACTGGCCCCGGTCTTGGATACGCATCCAGATAGACGGGCTTAGATTCTCCACCGAATCGGCCGAGATACGTCTTTTCAACCTCGGGCATTCATTGATTTCATCTTCCTTCCCGTCCACCAGCAGAATGGAAGCCAGATTCTTACGGTCATGGCTATAGAGGAACTGGTGTCTGGCGTATCGTTCTCTCTTAGCCTGACTCGCTTATTCTTGCTTTTACATCGTTTCGGCTGTTTCCTTTTCGTAGCAGGTTTGCGTGCCGGGGGTGACTGTGTTAGCTCAATAAGGCGAACATAGCTTCTGTGAGATTGTTTCCCTCTATTGTCTGAAGCAGAATTTCAGCTGCTTGCCCCACTTAGTCGTCGCCAGCTAACTCGATTGCGTCCTTGAACCATTGAACGTCAATTGCGGGTTGCTGTGGGGCTTTCACATTGGGAGTGGCCTCCTTTGGAGCAGCTTCACTGTTTTCCCAGGGAAATGTGGTAAGAGAGCCTTCCTTATTAACAAACATTTCGTGCTGGAATTCGGCACTCAGCTCTACGAGTTTGTCACACTCTTTTTAGGACCACATCAACGTCTTTTTCTGTTTGGAAGAGTTAAAGGGTTTAGCCTCAGCCATTTCCCGTCGCTTGCATTCAATGTTCTGATTGCGCTGTGAGGGATGTAGATGGCGCTCATTCTGTCCATGACCGACCTTCATCTTGACCATAGCTTCACATGCCTCACATTCAAATAGTAGCACCTCTTGTGGGGCATCGTCTACAGCCTTATGCTCCATCTTACTACATTTGCCAAAGTGACATGCTACCCTATGGAGGTGTGGAAAACATGTCGTCTACAGCCTTATGCTCCGTCTTACTACATTTTCCAAAGTGACATGCTACTTCATGGAGGTGTGGAAAACATGTCGTCTACAGCCTTATGCTCCATTTTACTACATTTGCCAAAGTGACATGCTACCCCATGAAGAAAACTCTTCCCGGGACTTCCGCTGACGTCTCCGAGTTCGTTTGCGTCACCGCACATGAGCCGCAAGGACCAAACTCCGATGCCGGCTTCGGGAATATAAACCTGATTCCCTTTCGATAAAATAATCTTTGCAAGCACGGCATTGCCCCCGTTTCGGAACGGAATTTTCCTATCTCTTAGGGCCGACTGACCCATGTTCAACTGCTGTTCACATGGAACCCTTCTCCACTTCAGTCTTCAAAGTTCTCGTTTGAATATTTGCTACCACCACCAAGATCTGCACCCGTGGCGGCTTCACCCAGGCTAACGCCACAAGCTTCAGTGCTCACCACGGCGGCCTTCCTACTCGTTGATGCATGGCACTCGGGGTGCATGTATTGCGGCAACGGTCCGGTATAGGCCCGATGTTCTAGCGCCAGTCATTTTCAGGGCTAGTTGATTCGGCAGGTGAGTTGTTACACACTCCTTAGCGGATTCCGACTTCCATGGCCACCGTTCTGCTGTCTCTTATGGTATCTGATGAACGTCAGCGTTAGGCACCTTAACCGGACGTTTGGTTCATACCACAGCGCCAGTTCTGCTTACCAAAAGAGGCCCACTTGGCACTCGCATTTGAACGCCCGACTCCAATTAAGCGAGTCGGACTTCTTACCCATTTAAAGTTTGAGATTATGTTGAGGTCGTTTCGTCCCCAAGGCCTCTAATCATTCGCTTTACCGGATAAAACTGCGAAAGAGCGCCAGCTATCATGAGGGATAGTGCTTGCTTAGTTGTATAAAGTTCCGGTAGTGGGAACAAACTTGACCATAGCGTATTAATTGTGAAACAAATACTCCATAAGCAGGAGAAACATGTATAATGCTGCATAGCAAAGGGGAGTTGACAAAAGCAAGTCATCACGTTTGTCATACAGCTTCAAATGTAGCCTTTCGTTGGTGCCATAATTGAGTTATTAGTCTAAATATGAAGCAGAACTTGAAGAACTGTCTTAGTGAATCATCTATCATACAGTTTGGAGCAGGATGTTAAACTCTATCCTGTGTAACATTTTTCAACAAATTCAAGCTATGTAAATAAGAAAACATCCACATTAGTATAAATGTTTGGTATCTGGTTCCTTTCAGCGTTATCAAGTGGAAGGTTGTGGGTTCGATCCCCGATCGGGTCTGACCCAAGACTTGAAAGTGGATAATGACTGTTCTTTCGCCAAGTACTCAGTATTACAGAATGAAAGTATTGGTTCTTTAGAACGAAACATAAACGAGGTCCCATGTTATGGTAGGCATGACACGATAAAGATCCCTGCTGTATAATGTTGTCATTTGCTACTTTTGATTTTTTTTTATGAAATTATACATTCAAAAGTTGTCATATGCTACTTTTAACTGGAACCTATAGTTGGCAATGTCTCGATTTAAAAGTGTTTTCGGCCTACATTTTTTATCTATTGCAAAGACACAATCCTGTCTGCTTGATTGGAAAGGCTTAGAGGTGTCTAGTACCTACTGTGGAATTCACTCTAGTATAATGAGAGTATTTTTAAAGACGTTACGTTGCCGATCAAACAGGTAAGCTATCTGGTTTACACTGCTAGCTTAGATTCTTGTCCATCAATATGTCTTTTGACAAGAATCAAAGCTTATCAGTGTATGCTTAGCAGAAATGTCACCTTAGTTATTCTGTAATTTTTAAAAAATATATGAAACCAACCACACTACCAGACATTAACTCTGGAGTCAATCATTAAAAAGAAAGAAGAAGAATCAATGAATATTTTTATTTAGAAGTCTTTCTATCCGTTGTAATTGATAAGCCGATGTTCAATATGAGTTTTTACTGATCCATTCCAGATATTTGGAGACTCTTGTGTAAACATTTGGCCTGTTTTGACAATTGGAGCTTCCCCATGACGTCACGCCGGCCAATATAGGTACACCATTCTTTAAACAGACAAGTGGTCCACCAGAATCTCCCTATAAAGAAAAAACCGGTTATTAAAAATCACCTAGTTGATTTTGATATAGACTTTTAATCACCTACCTCATTTTGGTCTGGACTTTTAACCACTTGGTTGATTTTGATTTAGACTTTGAACCATCTGGCTGATTTTGATCTAATCTTTCAACCATCTGGCTGATTTTGATCTAATCTTTCAACCATCTGGCTGATTTTGATTTTGAATTTCAACCATCTGGCTGATTTTGATCTAATCTTTCAACCATCTGGCTGATATTGATCTAATCTTTCAACCATCTGGCTGATTTTGATCTAATCTTTCAACCATCTGGCTGATATTGATCTAATCTTTCAACCATCTGGCTGATTTTGATCTAATCTTTCAACCACCTAGCAGATTTTGATTTAGACTTTCAGCCCTTTAGCTGATTTTGATGTCAACTTTCAGCTGAGGAATGTTTATCAATATTTTTTTACACTTACGTTACATGCTGACTCAGTTCCACCACCCACACATATGTGAGTATCCAAAATTGTTTGCAAGAGCCAACTCCATCTACAGTTTGTGTTAGTCATAACCTTTATCTGTACATGCTGCAAGATGTCCGATACTCCGGTATCAACTAAAAAAACAGGAGACGAGTTAATATAAGCACCTAGCTTGTTCCCTTATGGGGTAGAGTAGTGGTGGCATGTCAGTTTTTTAGTGTGTGGTAAAGTAGTGATGGCATTTCAGTTTTTTTAGTGTGTGGTAAAGTAGTGGTGGCATTTTAGTTTTTTTACCGAACTTCTGGCTGGCTTTTACACCAGGTGTGATCGGCTTACAACAGGCTGGACGGCTCTTACACCAGATGTGGCGGGATTACACAGGCTGGCTGGCTCTTACCCAAAAAACACCCAATGAATTTCTATGTTTGGATAAAGAACGAACGATCTGAAAATAGTGATATTGCTGACTAACCGCTAGTTTTTCCCCATCCACTGATATAACAGGTATCTGTGCTGCTGAACTGCTGATTGGGATCATTTGGCAACGAAACAAGAGATATCTCGTCGATACTTGTGTCTGCTGGTTCCGCAAGTCTGAGCAATGCAATATCGTTAGGGATTCCGGCGCCAAGACCGTCGTAATTTTGGTGCTAAATATTACAAGAAGGATTTTATAAATGATTAAAAACAGCACGTAAATAACAAACAAATACAAATCATACAATAAAAACAAAAACATACCGACCCTTGTCCAAATCACAATCCGAAACATAAACACACCGATCTAAGTCCAAATCACAATCCGGAACTCGAACACGAACATACCGATCCATGTCCAAATTACAATCCGAAACACAAACACACCGATCTAAGTCCAAATCACAATCCGAAACTCAAACACAGACATACCGACCCTTGTCCAAATCACAATCCGGAACTCAAACACAAACATACCGATCCATGTCCAAATCACCATCCGAAACTCAAACACAAACATACCGATCCATATGTTGAAATAACAATCCAAAACACAAACACAAACATACCGATCTATGTCTAAATAACAATCCAAAACTCAAACACTTAACATTCTAGAACTGATTCTTGCATTTGATACTATAGACCTACCATAATGATGTTGAGTATATTGACCGTCTGCTCGGGACCATGATCTACCGTCAGTTGATGTTCCCCCAACACTACACGGAAATTTCCAAAATTACCACTGAAATATTGCAAGTTTTGAGTATGTATATATATATATCTTGACGACCTAGGACAAGTCGCAGACAATACACATCAAATAAAATCTACAAAAACATGCACAAAGAGAGACCACGGGACCGTTTTATATGAAATTAGTTTAGACAACTTATTGTCTAAATACTATGTTTGATGATGTCGTGACGGTGTCATGACGTTGGCGATATCACAAAGCTAACCAACTTAACCAAGGCTGCACCATATTTTGTTATTTTTCAAGTTGCTTGTAATTGAATGTCTAAATTAATTTATATATGAAACATAGTGAACTTGGTAACGCATTTTTGGGGCTTATTTTTTGTAAAACTTGTCCGTGGTATGATGGCGCTTTGGGGGTTAAACTCTGCCCACCTTGCATTAGAAATGATGTTGCCTCGGAGGTAAAACTATGTCCAACTTGCCCATGATATGATAGTGTCTTTTTAATCAGGGTCATTATTGATATGAAGAATCGCCCGGACCTTGTATTTCAAACCCACTAACTATATTCATTATTACTAAAATCCCGTTTTCCAGAGATTGTAGCCACATTTCACAAAAAATGTGCATACTTTATGAAACAAGATTTTAAGCAGAGATTGACACTGTATATATGAGGTCACTTCCTAATAAAATGATGTCACTACAAAAATTGTTTTTTATAAAATCTCTAGAAAGGGGGATTTTAGTAATAATATATTGGGTTTAGGATATCTGACTGACATATTCTTCATGTTTAGAATTATTTAGAGATAGAACGTCAATTATATATCTGTATGTAGAGTTGAACTATCTTTCTTGATTTAATAAGGTTCTGCATAAATTCTGCTCACAAATCAGCAAGCAATGGTACACAGTGTGCACCTATTTGTTCGTTGGAAAATTATATTATGAAACAAATATGCTACCGTTAAAAAATTCTAACATTAGTTTTGTGGCAGGATCTAATTAATCCATTAGGACACACTCGAACCTCGTCATGGCTTATATTTACCAAATCTTAAAACTTTTGATTCGGGAAAAAAAAAAAAACTCGAGCCTCACTATGAATTACATTTGAGAAATCTTCAAACTTTCCGTTTGGACGTGCTTTGATATTAATTACATTTAAAAGACATCCAAACTTTTAATTCGGTAGACACAATCGAACGTAGCAATGAATGACATTTGAAAGTTGCACAAACTTTCAATTCCAAGCTAGCTATGAATGACATTTGAAAGTCGCCAAACTTTTAATTCCAACCTAGCTATGAATGACATTTGAAAGTCGCCAAACTTTTAATTCCAACCTAGCTATGAATGACATTTGAAAGTCGTCAAACTTTCGATTCCTTCCCAGCTATGAATGACATTTGAAAGTCGCCAAGCTTTCGATTTCAACCTAGCTATGAATGACATTTGAAAGTCGCCAAACTTTCGATTCCTTCCCAGCTATGAATGACATTTCAAAGTAGCCAAGCTTTCGATTTCAACCTAGCCTAGCTATGAATGGCATTTGAAAGTCGACAAACTTTCGATTCCTTCCCAGCTATGAATGACATTTGAAAGTAGCCAAGCTTTCGATTTCAACCTAGCTATGAATGGCATTTGAAAGTCGACAAACTTTCGATTCAGAAGATACGAACATACTTAAATTATACGAACAATATCAATGGTCTGAAAAAACTATTGGTTCTTGAGTAATAGAGGAATTATGTTTTATTAACAATATTGATGTAATACTTACTCGAATTCAACACAATGTGCTGCCGTGAGGACCCAGTTACGGTCGATCAAGGAACCACCACAGATGTGTGAGAAAGGTTTTGAATTATCACTACTATATTGGAGGGACACTTGCCAAGGCCACTGCCCGTGCTCAGAATCCTGACCGTTAACAATCCTGGCGCTTGGTAAGGCCAAAGCTGTAAAAAAACATTATGTACACCAGAATGTTATCTTTTAAAAGTAATATTTTTATGTAGCAGTTAATGAACACAGAGAGAGAGAGAGAGAGAGAGAGAGTAGTAGTAGTAGTAGTGCTCAGACCAGATTTTTGAAAGTCCAAATATATTTAAAACGTCAAAATTAGACACATTAATGTTATATATATGTTAGAATAAATGTTGTAATAATACCAAACATTAGTGTTATATATATGTTAGAATAAATGTTGTAATAATACCAAACATTAATGTTATATATATGTTAGAATAAATGTTGTAATAATACCAAACATTAATGTTATATATATGTTAGAATAAATGTTGTAATAATACCAAACATTAATGTTATATATATGTTAGAATAAATGTTGTAATAATACCAAACATTAATGTTATATATATGTTAGAATAAATGTTGTAATAATACCAAACATTAGTGCTTTGTTTGATATTTAAGAACATATAGCCGATAGAACTTTTAAAAGATGATATAAGACTAACCTCCAGTCAGTAATACAGAGACCAACAGCAATATCATGTCGATAGTTTATACGCCGTCAAGTTACCAAGTCGGTATGTACAGGGCTTCAAACTAGCAACGTTTATATAGTCACTTTCTCTGAAACTTTATTGCCCCATGACGTGAGGATTGGAGCTCCAATAAACAGCTGAAGTACCAATTACCAACGATCAAGTGTTGTCATTTGCTGAATTCCCAGGTCTGAATTGTCATTGGTGATTATGAAGTCCAAAAACAAATATAATAAATGTATTTTTGGTGATGTAATTCACCGTCATTATTAAACTAATGTTTGTTTTATAATAAGGGCACTGACCTGACGAAAGTTAACACTTAGTAAACGAAATAACTTATCTCCAGCACCTCGCTAACTATATCACGACAGCTTATCTCCAGCACCTCGCTAACTATATCACGACAGCTTACCTCCGGTCCCTCGTTAACTATATCACGACAGCTTATCTCTGGTCCCTCGTTAACTATATCACGACAACTTATCTCTGGTCCCTCGTTAACTATATCACGACAGCTTATCTCTGGTCCCTCGTTAACTATATCACGACATCTTATCTCCTGTCCCCCGTTAACTATATCACGACAGCTTATCTCCGGTCCCTTGTTAACTATATCACGACAGCTTATCTCCCATTCTCGTTAACTATATCACGACAGCTTATCTCCGTTCCCTCGTTAACTATATCACGACATCTTATCTCCTGTCCCTCGTTAACTATATCACGACAGCTTATCTCCTGTCCCTCGTTAACTATATCACGACATCTGATCTCCCGTCCCTCGTTAACTATATCACGACAGCTTATCTCCTGTCCCTTGTTAACTATATCACGACAGCTTATCTCCTGTCCCCCGTTAACTATATCACGACACCTTATCTCCTGTCCCCGTTAACTATATCACGACACCTTATCTTCTGTCCCCGTTAACTATATCTCGACACCTTATCTCCTGTCCCTCGTTAACTATATCACGACACCTTATCTCCTGTCCCTCGTTAACTATATCACGACATCTTATCTTCTGTCCCCCGTTAACTATATCACGACACCTTATCTCCTGTCCCCGTTAACTATATCACGACACCTTATCTCCTGTCCCCGTTAACTATATCACGACACCTTATCTCCTGTCCCCGTTAACTATATCACGACACCTTATCTCCTGTCCCTCGTTAACTATATCACGACACCTTATCTCCTGTCCCCGTTAACTATATCTCGACACCTTACCTCCTGTCCCTCGTTAACTATATCACGACATCTTATCTTCTGTCCCCCGTTAACTATATCACGACACCTTATCTCCTGTCCCCGTTAACTATATCACGACATCTTATCTTCTGTCCCCGTTAACTATATCACGACAGCTTATCTTCTGTCCCCCGTTAACTATATCACGACACCTTATCTCCTGTCCCCGTTAACTATATCACGACACCTTATCTCCTGTCCCCGTTAACTATATCACGACACCTTATCTCCTGTCCCCGTTAACTATATCACGACACCTTATCTTCTGTCCCTCGTTAACTATATCACGACAGCTTATCTCCTGTCCCTCGTTAACTATATCACGACAGCTTATCTCCTGTCCCCGTTAACTATATCTCGACACCTTACCTCCTGTCCCTCGTTAACTATATCACGACATCTTATCTTCTGTCCCCCGTTAACTATATCACGACACCTTATCTCCTGTCCCCGTTAACTATATCACGACACCTTATCTCCTGTCCCCGTTAACTATATCACGACACCTTATCTTCTGTCCCCGTTAACTATATCACGACACCTTATCTCCTGTCCCCGTTAACTATATCACGACACCTTATCTCCTGTCCCTCGTTAACTATATCACGACATCTTATCTTCTGTCCCCCGTTAACTATATCACGACACCTTATCTCCTGTCCCCGTTAACTATATCACGACACCTTATCTCCTGTCCCCGTTAACTATATCACGACACCTTATCTCCTGTCCCCGTTAACTATATCACGACACCTTATCTCCTGTCCCTCGTTAACTATATCACGACACCTTATCTCCTGTCCCCGTTAACTATATCTCGACACCTTACCTCCTGTCCCTCGTTAACTATATCACGACATCATATCTTCTGTCCCCCGTTAACTATATCACGACACCTTATCTCCTGTCCCCGTTAACTATATCACGACATCTTATCTTCTGTCCCCGTTAACTATATCACGACAGCTTATCTTCTGTCCCCCGTTAACTATATCACGACACCTTATCTCCTGTCCCCGTTAACTATATCACGACACCTTATCTCCTGTCCCCGTTAACTATATCACGACACCTTATCTCCTGTCCCCGTTAACTATATCACGACACCTTATCTTCTGTCCCCGTTAACTATATCACGACAGCTTATCTCCTGTCCCTCGTTAACTATATCACGACAGCTTATCTCCTGTCCCCGTTAACTATATCTCGACACCTTACCTCCTGTCCCTCGTTAACTATATCACGACATCTTATCTTCTGTCCCCCGTTAACTATATCACGACACCTTATCTCCTGTCCCCGTTAACTATATCACGACACCTTATCTCCTGTCCCCGTTAACTATATCACGACAGCTTATCTCCTGTCCCTCGTTAACTATATCACGACATCTTATCTTCTGTCCCTCGTTAACTATATCACGACAGCTTATCTCCTGTCCCTCGTTAACTATATCACGACATCTTATCTCCTGTCCCCGTTAACTATATCACGACAGCTTATCTCCTGTCCCTCGTTAACTATATCACGACATCTTATCTTCTGTCCCTCGTTAACTATATCACGACAGCTTATCTCCTGTCCCTCGTTAACTATATCACGACAGCTTATCTCCTGTCCCTCGTTAACTATATCACGACAGCTTATCTCCTGTCCCCGTTAACTATATCACGACAGCTTATCTCCTGTCCCCGTTAACTATATCACGACATCTTATCTCCTGTCCCCGTTAACTATATCACGACAGCTTATCTCCTGTCCCTCGTTAACTATATCACGACATCTTATATTCTGTCCCTCGTTAACTATATCACGACAGCTTATCTCCTGTCCCTCGTTAACTATATCACGACAGCTTATCTCCTGTCCCTCGTTAACTATATCACGACAGCTTATCTCCTGTCCCCGTTAACTGTATCACGACAGCTTATCTTCTGTCCCCGTTAACTATATCACGACAGCTTATCTCCTGTCCCCGTTAACTATATCACGACAGCTTATCTCCTGTCCCTCGTTAACTATATCACGACAGCTTATCTCCTGTCCCTCGTTAACTATATCACGACAGCTTACCTCCTGTCCCTCGTTAACTATATCTCGACAGCTTATCTCCTGTCCCCCGTTAACTATATCACGACAGCTTATCTTCTGCCCCCCGTTAACTATATCACGACATCTTATCTTCTGTCCCCGTTAACTATATCACGACAGCTTATCTCCTGTCCCCGTTAACTATATCACGACAGCTTATCTTCTGTCCCCGTTAACTATATCACGACAGCTTATCTCCGGTCCCTCGTTAACTATATCACGACACCTTATCTTCTGTCCCCCGTTAACTATATCACGACAGCTTATCTCCTGTCCCCGTTAACTATATCACGACAGCTTATCTCCTGTCCCCGTTAACTATATCACGACAGCTTATCTCCTGTCCCCGTTAACTATATCACGACAGCTTATCTCCTGTCCCCGTTAACTATATCACGACAGCTTATCTACGGTCCCCCGTTAACTATATCACGACAGCTTATCTTCTGTCCCCCGTTAACTATATCACGACAGCTTATCTCCTGTCCCCGTTAACTATATCACGACAGCTTATCTCCTGTCCCTCGTTAACTATATCACGACAACTTATCTTCTGTCCCCTGTTAACTATATCACGACACCTTATCTCCGGTCCCTCGTTAACTATATCACGACAGCTTATCTCCTGTCCCTCGTTAACTATATCACGACAGCTTATCTTCTGTCCCCCGTTAACTATATCACGACACCTTATCTCCTGTCCCCGTTAACTATATCACGACAGCTTATCTTCTGTCCCCCGTTAACTATATCACGACACCTTATCTCCTGTCCCCGTTAACTATATCACGACATCTTATCTTCTGTCCCCGTTAACTATATCACGACAGCTTATCTTCTGTCCCCCGTTAACAATATCACGACACCTTATCTCCTGTCCCCGTTAACTATATCACGACACCTTATCTCCTGTCCCCGTTAACTATATCACGACACCTTATCTCCTGTCCCCGTTAACTATATCACGACACCTTATCTTCTGTCCCTCGTTAACTATATCACGACAGCTTATCTCCTGTCCCTCGTTAACTATATCACGACAGCTTATCTCCTGTCCCCGTTAACTATATCTCGACACCTTACCTCCTGTCCCTCGTTAACTATATCACGACATCTTATCTTCTGTCCCCGTTAACTATATCACGACACCTTATCTCCTGTCCCCGTTAACTATATCACGACACCTTATCTCCTGTCCCCGTTAACTATATCACGACACCTTATCTTCTGTCCCCGTTAACTATATCACGACACCTTATCTCCTGTCCCTCGTTAACTATATCACGACACCTTATCTCCTGTCCCTCGTTAACTATATCACGACATCTTATCTTCTGTCCCCCGTTAACTATATCACGACACCTTATCTCCTGTCCCCGTTAACTATATCACGACACCTTATCTCCTGTCCCCGTTAACTATATCACGACACCTTATCTCCTGTCCCCGTTAACTATATCACGACACCTTATCTCCTGTCCCTCGTTAACTATATCACGACACCTTATCTCCTGTCCCCGTTAACTATATCTCGACACCTTACCTCCTGTCCCTCGTTAACTATATCACGACATCTTATCTTCTGTCCCCCGTTAACTATATCACGACACCTTATCTCCTGTCCCCGTTAACTATATCATGACATCTTATCTTCTGTCCCCGTTAACTATATCACGACAGCTTATCTTCTGTCCCCCGTTAACTATATCACGACACCTTATCTCCTGTCCCCGTTAACTATATCACGACACCTTATCTCCTGTCCCCGTTAACTATATCACGACACCTTATCTCCTGTCCCCGTTAACTATATCACGACACCTTATCTTCTGTCCCTCGTTAACTATATCACGACAGCTTATCTCCTGTCCCTCGTTAACTATATCACGACAGCTTATCTCCTGTCCCCGTTAACTATATCTCGACACCTTACCTCCTGTCCCTCGTTAACTATATCACGACATCTTATCTTCTGTCCCCCGTTAACTATATCACGACACCTTATCTCCTGTCCCCGTTAACTATATCACGACACCTTATCTCCTGTCCCCGTTAACTATATCACGACACCTTATCTTCTGTCCCCGTTAACTATATCACGACACCTTATCTCCTGTCCCTCGTTAACTATATCACGACACCTTATCTCCTGTCCCTCGTTAACTATATCACGACATCTTATCTTCTGTCCCCCGTTAACTATATCACGACACCTTATCTCCTGTCCCCGTTAACTATATCACGACACCTTATCTCCTGTCCCCGTTAACTATATCACGACACCTTATCTCCTGTCCCCGTTAACTATATCACGACACCTTATCTCCTGTCCCTCGTTAACTATATCACGACACCTTATCTCCTGTCCCCGTTAACTATATCTCGACACCTTACCTCCTGTCCCTCGTTAACTATATCACGACATCTTATCTTCTGTCCCCCGTTAACTATATCACGACACCTTATCTCCTGTCCCCGTTAACTATATCACGACATCTTATCTTCTGTCCCCGTTAACTATATCACGACAGCTTATCTTCTGTCCCCCGTTAACTATATCACGACACCTTATCTCCTGTCCCCGTTAACTATATCACGACACCTTATCTCCTGTCCCCGTTAACTATATCACGACACCTTATCTCCTGTCCCCGTTAACTATATCACGACACCTTATCTTCTGTCCCTCGTTAACTATATCACGACAGCTTATCTCCTGTCCCTCGTTAACTATATCACGACAGCTTATCTCCTGTCCCCGTTAACTATATCTCGACACCTTACCTCCTGTCCCTCGTTAACTATATCACGACATCTTATCTTCTGTCCCCCGTTAACTATATCACGACACCTTATCTCCTGTCCCCGTTAACTATATCACGACACCTTATCTCCTGTCCCCGTTAACTATATCACGACAGCTTATCTCCTGTCCCTCGTTAACTATATCACGACATCTTATCTTCTGTTCCTCGTTAACTATATCACGACAGCTTATCTCCTGTCCCTCGTTAACTTTATCACGACATCTTATCTCCTGTCCCCGTTAACTATATCACGACAGCTTATCTCCTGTCCCTCGTTAACTATATCACGACATCTTATCTTCTGTCCCTCGTTAACTATATCACGACAGCTTATCTCCTGTCCCTCGTTAACTATATCACGACAGCTTATCTCCTGTCCCTCGTTAACTATATCACGACAGCTTATCTCCTGTCCCCGTTAACTATATCACGACAGCTTATCTCCTGTCCCCGTTAACTATATCACGACATCTTATCTCCTGTCCCCGTTAACTATATCACGACAGCTTATCTCCTGTCCCTCGTTAACTATATCACGACATCTTATATTCTGTCCCTCGTTAACTATATCACGACAGCTTATCTCCTGTCCCTCGTTAACTATATCACGACAGCTTATCTCCTGTCCCTCGTTAACTATATCACGACAGCTTATCTCCTGTCCCCGTTAACTGTATCACGACAGCTTATCTTCTGTCCCCGTTAACTATATCACGACAGCTTATCTCCTGTCCCCGTTAACTATATCACGACAGCTTATCTCCTGTCCCTCGTTAACTATATCACGACAGCTTATCTCCTGTCCCTCGTTAACTATATCACGACAGCTTACCTCCTGTCCCTCGTTAACTATATCTCGACAGCTTATCTCCTGTCCCCCGTTAACTATATCACGACATCTTATCTCCTGTCCCCCGTTAACTATATCACGACAGCTTATCTTCTGCCCCCCGTTAACTATATCACGACATCTTATCTTCTGTCCCCGTTAACTATATCACGACAGCTTATCTCCTGTCCCCGTTAACTATATCACGACAGCTTATCTTCTGTCCCCGTTAACTATATCACGACAGCTTATCTCCTGTCCCCGTTAACTATATCACGACAGCTTATCTCCGGTCCCTCGTTAACTATATCACGACACCTTATCTTCTGTCCCCCGTTAACTATATCACGACAGCTTATCTCCTGTCCCCGTTAACTATATCACGACAGCTTATCTCCTGTCCCCGTTAACTATATCACGACAGCTTATCTTCTGTCCCCGTTAACTATATCACGACAGCTTATGTCCTGTCCCCCGTTAACTATATCACGACACCTTATCTCCTGTCCCTTGTTAACTATATATCGACAGCTTATCTCCGGTCCCTTGTTAACTATATCACGACAGCTTATCTCCGGTCCCCCGTTAACTATATCACGACAGCTTATCTCCGGTCCCCCGTTAACTATATCACGACAGCTTATCTCCGGTCCCCCGTTAACTATATCACGACACCTTATCTCCGGTCCCCCGTTAACTATATCACGACACCTTATCTCCTGTCCCCCGTTAACTATATCACGACAGCTTATCTTCTGTCCCCGTTAACTATATCACGACACCTTATCTTCTGTCCCCGTTAACTATATCACGACACCTTATCTTCTGTCCCCCGTTAACTATATCACGACAGCTTATCTCCTGTCCCCGTTAACTATATCACGACACCTTATCTCCTGTCCCTTGTTAACTATATTACGACAGCTTATCTCCTGTTACTCGTTAACTATATCACGACATCTTATCTCCTGTTACTCGTTAACTATATCTCGGCAGGTTTTTCGGACCTGTTATTTCTCGGTAGTTATTCGGCTATTAACTCTCCATCGACCAAACGGCAGTCAAGCTTCGACTCATCTACTCCATTTTGTCATCTTAATGTTAAACTTTCGACATGTCTGTATCGTATTTTTTATTATCAAGTTTTGCTGCTACTTTACAGAAAACTAAGTTTTGACAAGTAAACAACATTTGGCATTTTCTCATCAACACAAAGTGTCTAGACACTTCGGTACAATAAAATGATTTTTAATATCTTGTCCAGTTTTAAACACTTAAATGCATTTCATAAAAAGAATTACACAAAGAAAACGACTTGTAATGTAATATGGAGTTTGTTTTTTAAATATAAAAACTATTATTGTATAATATGTGAAGCAGTGAAACTTTTCCATAAAAAAGAGGGGTTTTTAATTAGTTTTAAGTTTTAATGGTATGTGGAGCGAAAAATTGATAATTGTTTAGTTTCCACATTGAGGAACAACACTTTAACATTGTATGCAAATTAGATATACAATAGAACTTCGATAACTCGAACTTCGATATCTCGAATATCACGGATACGATAACATAATCTAAGGGTGCTACACGAAAAATATTTAAGGTTTAGTTGTGTATGCCGAGAGGCTGGTCGTCAATTTTAGAAAAATGGCAAATAGGGGCCAGTCTACGGATTTATCATTTGGGCCACTAAGCCAAATTTTGTGCAAATTAAAAATAACATTTACAATGAAACATCGCATCTTAATTGTGGTAGGTCTATAGCTCTTATATACTCGTAAGGAATTATTTTAAAGTGTTAATAGAGCCAGGTTTTTACATTTGGGACTTATTAGTTACGAATTGTGAAATTCAAACACAAATATACCGGTCCGTTTAAATAATAATAATAAAAAAAAAAAAAAAAAAAAAACCCAACAACAACAACAACAAAAAAAAAAAAAAAAAAAAAAAAACACACACAGGTTGAAAACTGGCAAATTAAGTACACCAGGAAAGTGAGGCAAGCCTGTGCTTCGGAAAAGTAAGCACTTTTTGTATAGCTAATTTAGAATGAAACACGAACTATGATACAGAGACATCATACTTGTAAACAATATTTAGTCCAAGAGATCATGGCTAAAATCCGGGTGAACGAGGCCAAAAGGTTTGAAGGTTGATTCTTGTAGGAAAATGTCCCTAGTTACTGAAAACTCATTTCTTACGCGTCAAATCGTTTCCGATTTTTAAATCAGAAACAGTTTTTGAATAAAAGCCTCTGCAAATGTTAAATTTTGGTAAAAAATAAAAATTCCAGATTTTGAAGCATTTTGTGGCAAAAACAACACAAAAATGTTCATTCTATCTTTCATTGTGGACACATGATAGATTAAAATGCAAAACATCCTGACAGTTTTCCGATTTTGTGTCAAAATTTTAAAATAAGCGATAAAATCGATGCTGTAAACTGCGTTTTTATCATATCTACCGTCTTTCGATTCTTGTAAATCTGTTGTTTATGCATTAAATATGACAAACTATATATTTTTATAAAGCCTTGGTAGTGCTGTAGATAAAAATGTTACAAAACTTTGGAAATATGGAACCTTAATACCGTAGCAAATTATTATGTTTCCCCTACCCCAAAAATACAAAAATGTCAAAAATTCATTATTTTGGCCCATGCTTGCCGATAAGTGTTTAAAACAACTCATTATTGTTTGTTACATCTCCCGTCTGTTCCCGACATATTTATAAAACAATTATATGTAGAGTGCTTGGTGATTTTATATGAAAATTTGCACTTTTCATGTAACAGTAGTTTGGAAAATGAGTTTTCATTTCTGTATTGCCATGGTATATTTGAGTCTGACAACATAAAAAACTATTGGAAATACCGAAGTTTATAGACGAAACGGATAGATTTATTTCCCCTACCCCAAAATTGAAAAACATGTGAAAATCCATTTTTATGCAATATATGCCGATTTGTGTTTCTAATGAAGATTTCGAGCAAAAGTACCCGCAACAATGATAAAACAAGCTTCGAGGATTTTAAATATTTGTGAAATGCTTTAGCTTAAGGACAGAGAGGACTAACTAATATAATAAAATTGCTTATTTTATTCATTTATATGTCATGTGCTACTTTTGAATTTTTATGAAATAATACATTGTCATGTGCTACTTTTGAATTGTATTATTTCATAAAAATTCAAAAGTAGCACATGACATATATGTAAAATGCTGTAGGAAAAAAGGAGCTTTGCCTCTTGTATTTTTGTTATTTAGGCATTGAATCTCGACTGTTATCTGTTGACGTAATTCATTGACATATAAGGGTCTAATAACACCAAAATCTGTCGGAAATAGCAAAGCTTGTAAATAAGGCCAATAAATTTATTTCCCCTACCCCAAAAGCGTGAAAAAAACTTTTTAGGCCATGTATGCTTTTGGGGAAGGTTTTGAGCAAGTGTCCATGCAACAATTATGTTTTAATGATTCAAGTGATTAATGATTTAAGTTATAGCAAAACGATTTTTTATAATTAAGGAAAGAAATTATGAAATATTCATATTTAAACTTGAAAATCAAAAACAAACATACCAATTCTTTGTGAAGATCACAATCCCCACAAAAGTAAAATCTTCCAAAATAGCAAATTTGGCGGGTTGCTCCTTAAGCACCTCCTGTTAAGCAATAACACCCGCCACGTGTGAAAAATTAAGAATACACATATTTTTTCGAACAACCTAATACTATAAAATAATAATTGCAAATAATGTCATCTCTAGTGAAACATAATATTAAAATATGGTAAAACTTAGTGTAAGGCATTTCTGGTTATGGTTTTATATAAAGCTATTGGGTTTTATAAGACATATCTCCATTCGATAAAGTTCAATCAGATCCATGAGCTTTCTAAACTATATTCATTATTACCAAAACCCGTCTATCAAAGATTGTAGCCACATTTTACAAAACTTTGCAATTTATTCTTGTGGAATCATTTAATTTTGAAGTGACCTAATGTACATTGTCGGTATCCATTAAATCTTATTTTAAAAAGTCTGCACACTCCGTAAAATTTTCAATTTCACTTCAAACTGACAAAATTTCTATGTCCAATAACTCCATCTTTGTATCTTTTAAAGGAATTATTAATAGCTATCACATCACAAATTGCCTGGCCATATTATAATGATAAAACAAAGTGGTATTGGACACCTTTTAACCTTAAGCCTGTTACCAGGTGCCCAATGCCACGTTCTTTTAAGAATACAAGTTTTTGAGCAGAGACTGAAATTGTACATTAGGTCAATTCTTAATAAAATTATGGCACCAGAAAAAAGTTGCAAAGTTATGTAAAATGTGGCTGCAATCTTTGATAAACGGGGTTTTAGTAATAACAAATATGGTTTAGTAAACTTCTTTTGCCATATAATCACGAATATTAGGTAAACACTACTACATAATATAGCCGAGGTCATAGAAAACCAGAAAAAAAGAGATTCACGGATATAAGAAATGCTTTCGGATTGAGAATTTAAACCCCGTAGATACTTATGTTTTAGCTAAAATAAGTAGATATGGACAGCAAAGGACGGATTGAAAAAGTGAATTGCTAACATTACCGGTGTTGCAAAGATAGATGGAACAATGGGAATGATGATATGAGTAAAGTGTTCAACTGACAAATAGAAAGAGATCAATGTTATAAAAAAAAACATTTTTGAATTGAGGCAATAGAGAACTGATTAAATGCGCTGTGTAAATCAGTAAACATAAACACAAACATAATTATTATATCACAATAACAAAACGAAGTTAAAAAACTGGCAAAGTTAAACACGTAAACATTGGCAGGGGAAAAATCCGGGTGCTCGGAAAGGGTAACCGCTTCCTGTCACCACATGTGAAATCAAAATTGAGAGTGAAAGTAGTAACAAGAAAAGTCATTGAAATTCAGACCGTTTGGAAGGAAATTGAACAAACCAATTTATTGTTAGAGATTAACAGAAACCAAAGAAGAGCTGATCATAGTAACCACTCTCTGCCATCCGATCAGGTACGGTTCGACAAACAGACCTGTGTCACCTTAATGTATCTTTAATCATTTTTAGAGGAAGGATGTAGATTTATATGCATGTCCAAGTAAATGGTTTGTAATTTTGAAGATGATTTTTAGGATTTGTCCAAAGACTGACTGACACTGCCTTCCAAATGACAAAGTGTTGATTATTTTAAATGTTTAGAGTGCACTTACGCAATTATTTTTGCGCATTGTCTTATTTGCAAATATTTTGGATTTCTATCAGTTGACTTTTAGTCTTTTGCCAGAGGATCCAGTCGTTGTTTTAATAGTTACGATGTGTTTTATTCAAATGTGGTTCAACATAAAATACAGTGCCTTTCACCCTCACTTTCCATACTTGACCCTGTATTCTATATTTGTAGTTGTGATCTAGTATGTTTCTTAACTTAAATGCGGCATTCATACTGTAACTTTTCAAGTATAGTAATTTACCGAATTGCTAGTGTTCTTCTTGTCATTCTATAAATACAGAGTAGAATTTAAACGCATGCATATGGTTCATGACACTGCTTTTTTACCAATCTGAAAACATATCCGTTCACTTACATTTGTACTATTATTTGCATACATGCTCAAATACTAGTATACCCTTTTGTGAATTCATATGACAATTTTTTTCTAATGCAAAAAGGTAAGCTATGACTTCTTAGCCTGGAGAGGGTTTCTATGTTTTCATATCTTGGAGACGGGGAAATCAATTGATTCATGACAGCTACCAAAATTGACATTTCCGAAATATTTTCATGTTTTTAATTATTTTAGTGTAAGCGCATTGAATCAATATCTGATATTTGAAAGTCAATGCCTATATAACAAAAATACAAACAGCGAAGATTCTTTTTTGCCATAGTACATTGAATTGAAAATGAAAGAAGTAGGCATTTTTCTATGAATAATTAGACCAATCTTCCATTGAAATGATGCATTTTGTAAATTATTTTGTTTCCTTCAAGATTTTTTTTTCCATTCTTACATGCACATTTGCTTGAAACTTCATTAGAAATACTTATTGTTACATATTGGCTAACACAGGATTTTCACATTTTTTGCAATTTTGGGGTAGGGGGAATAAATTTATTCGCCTCATCTACAAGCTTTGCTATTTCCGACAGTTTTTGGTGTTATTAGACCCTTATATGTCAATGAATTACGTCAACAGATAACAGTCGAGATTCAATGCCTAAATAACAAAAATACAAGAGGCAAAGCTCCTTTTTTCTTATAGCATTTTACATATAAATGAATAAAATAAGCAATTTTATTATATTAGTTAGTCCTATCTGTCCTTAAGCTAAAGCATTTTACAAATATTTAAAATCCTCGAAGCTTGTTTTATCATTGTTGCGGGTACTTTTGCTCGAAATCTTTATTAGAAACACAAATCGGCATATATTGCATAAAAATGGATTTTCACATGTTTTTCAATTTTGGGGTAGGGGAAATAAATCTATCCGTTTCGTCTATAAACTTCGGTATTTCCGATAGTTTTTTATGTTGTCAGACTCAAATATACCATGGCAATACAGAAATATATAAATCTTGAGATTCAATGCCTATATAACAAAATTACAAGAAGTAGAATACAAATGATTTAATGAAAACTCATTTTCCAAACTACTGTTACATGAAAAGTGCAAATTTTCATATAAAATCACCAAGCACTCTACATATAATTGTTTTATAAATATGTCGGGAACAGACGGGAGATGTAACAAACAATAATGAGTTGTTTTAAACACTTATCGGCAAGCATGGGCCAAAATAATGAATTTTTGACATTTTTGTATTTTTGGGGTAGGGGAAACATAATAATTTGCTACGGTATTAAGGTTCCATATTTCCAAAGTTTTGTAACATTTTTATCTACAGCACTACCAAGGCTTTATAAAAATATATAGTTTGTCATATTTAATGCATAAACAACAGATTTACAAGAATCGAAAGACGGTAGATATGATAAAAACGCAGTTTACAGCATCGATTTTATCGCTTATTTTAAAATTTTGACACAAAATCGGAAAACTGTCAGGATGTTTTGCATTTTAATCTATCATGTGTCCACAATGAAAGATAAATGAACATTTTTGTGTTGTTTTTGCCACAAAATGCTTCAAAATCTGGAATTTTTATTTTTTACCAAAATTTAACATTTGCAGAGGCTTTTATTCAAAAACTGTTTCTGATTTAAAAATCGGAAACGATTTGACGCGTAAGAAATGAGTTTTCAGTAACTAGGGACATTTTCCTACAAGAATCAACCTTCAAACCTTTTGGCCTCGTTCACCCGGATTTTAGCCATGATCTCTTGGACTAATTGTAATGACGACCATAAAACTTTTTAATTAAGGTCCTTGATAAGCTACATCCGCTACACTTGTAATTGAGAAAGAAAGGAACATGCAACTATGTGGCGACAAAGACATTTTTGGATACAGGGACATCCTACTTATCAACAATCATTGTGATGACGGCCATAAACTTGATTTTGGATAAGCTTAGACTTGCAATATTCACGAGACAGCAATTTGTTTGTAAGCAGCTTGCTTGAAAATAAGAAACTATACCATAAAATTACTGTATAAATAAGATCTTATGTTAGGATTTCTAAATAAAGATATTCACAATATATCCTTATATTTTGGCCAAGCAGTTTAGTTTAGGAGATAAACGAGTTCTATTCAGTGACTAGTTTTATAACCATTGGTCTCTCTGTTGGTTGACTCATTAGATTATTTTATAATATTATTGAGGACTGTTCTTGCGTGATTATTGTCACATACATGCTGGCCTGTCGAAAGTTTAACAACGAGCAAGTGGCGAAGCAGCATCTCATCTCGACCCCTACTTCTTATCACTTGCTATCCATTTTTCGGTCACTCAGCAGACGAGACGTCATTGGTTGGCTGTTCCAGCAATTGGAATTGCATGTCATACACGACATTGTTTTAAATTTATTTCAGGATTTAAAAACAAATATAAAAGATTTCCAAAAATTCGAAATGTAATTATATTATTGAACTGCATTAACATGTAGTTAAGTTGGTAGAGCGTCTGACTACAGATCTAAGGTTCATGGGTTCGAATCCCGGCATGGGTACACCAACTACTTCATTTCAGATTGCTGCTGAGTTATCCAGTGTCGGGGAAATAATAGACTGGCGGGTTACAATCTCTTTGACTGTTGTCTTAGTGAGCTAACATCTAAAAGTCGCCATGAATACGCGCTAGTACAAAGCACATAATACGCATAATAAACAATGCTAAATTACATACTCGTAATAGGCAGTCAAAAGGTGTGGTCTAGGGTGATCTTGTTGATTAGCACCACAGTGTAAAATATAAAATGTGTCCATAAAACCCATATGCTTACTAATTTAAGTATCGTGCACTGACGCAAACGAACTCGGAGACGTCAGTGTAAGTCCCCGGAAGAGTTCTCATTCTTTTCTTTGTAAGGCAAAGTGGAATTTACAGCACAGTGTAGCATAAGGAACAATAAATTGCAACTGAAATAAAGAAGATTCACTTCCAAAACTTTCTTGTACCTTCCTCTATTGGTGATGGCTAAATATAAGTATAACAATCTTGACAGGGACTTTTAGAATTAATTGGATCAACTGGAAACAAAAGCGCCACAAAGATTAGCAAGATGGGACCGTTTACATTTTTGTTAGTAAAGATCGCAGTGATGGAAATCGAGTACAAAGAGGCATAATTATGTGAAAGGGAAACAAAACCTAAGGCTTTTGTCCATTATGTGTCCCATTTTCTTCAGTTATGTGAGTTGAGTAGGTCAAGGTAAAAACAAAGGGGCAAAACATTTTCTTTTTGACACACTAAAATATCCGGGTAATCATGTTAATCAACTTTAATATCTTTATGGTGTTGCAGAAGTGGTCCAGACAAACTATTACAGACAGTTGGACAACACCTTATAGGCAAAAACATTGACCTGTCTGACTGACCTTTCATTAAGACTGATATCCATATAGGAGAATCCATCCTATACATAGGTAGTGACAGGATTCACAGTTAATACATGAACAGTGTTCCTGTTTAGTGTTTCTCATTGTGCTTCTGTAGATGAAATAACCACCTGTGCTCCCCATATATAAATGCACTAATCCACAATAAATATTTGAAATAAAGGTCGAGCAGACAGGTCAATATTGTTTGCCTAATGAATGGACATGTAAAAAGACACAAACAACAATAAAATATTACTGTTTTATATTTGGATTTTTTCTTACTTGTTACAACTTGGACAACAAATTAACATAAGATTATAAATCTTTTAAGCAACAGTCACATGTCAATCACATGATCAAATAATATGACCTCTACATACAATCACATGATGAAGTAACATGACTTCTATATATAACACCATAGTGTATGAGGCAGATGCTGCACACAGAGACTAGATTTAATTCATTATTAGTAACAATAAAAATCAACATACTTTTTATACTAATTATCACTCCTTAATATCTAATTCATTATTCTTAATTCTTATCACAATATTTAATTAATAAATATTGCAAATTACTTGACATTTGATTCTTCTTATTCAAGACTAATACAGTACAATATAATCTACAAACACGTACATCAGTTATAGGAAACGGAATAATTAATTAATATTTCAGTGATTAGTTGTGTTATCTCAAATACTGGGTTGCATCTATGTCTTCAAATATATGAGATTGTCAACAAAATGTAAAAAAAAAATTTGAAATATGAAATCTATGAATTTGACATTAAATTCTGTTTTAGAAAATAAATGTGTATTCCAACAGTAATCTAATTCAAGGTTTGACTACATGTAATCTATAATATTTGAATATTTTAAACTTTCACTAGAATATTAAAATATAATGCCTGCATGTGATCTAATGCCCCCTCCTCTTTTACCTCGTTCAGGTTTATTATGTATGTAATGCAGCATATCTAATACATGCCCAATTAAAATCAATTACAAGAAACATTCACATGTGTATTCATTTAGTTTCATGTAGTTCATAATATAAAAAATTAAACACTTTTTAAGCACGGAAGTAACCATAAATAATTTTTCCTATTTTCATGTGACAATAGTCAGTAATCATTTGTAAAGAAATTACCTCTAATCTAAGTTAAATTTGTTCTATGAGATATATTGCACCAAAAAATAGCAGTGGAGTAATGATGTTATTAATGTTGATTGAGTTAGTCAATATTGAGATGGTGGAAGAAACTGGAGTGACCACAGAAAACAACAAGGACAATGACAGTTTTCCACTCTAACATCTGCCCTAGTGAGATTTAACCTAAGTTCTAAAAGGATTTTCTCCATTTCAGAAAAACCATAAGTTGAATACAGTAGGAAATGTTGAAACTCTGCATCTTACATAGTTATTTCATTAAAACTAGTCCAGGAATAAATTAAAGATGATTTCATTTTATAATATCAATTTAATAATAAAAAGAAAGGAAAAAATTCCATAACATGGTAGAATATTGACACAGTATTATGTATTGACTAGAGTGTAATAAAGCTGTTATCAACATGAACTGATCCCAGTAGCAGCATTTCTGTAAAGCGTTTTAATGACTTTTTTAATTGATCCGTTTATTGTTAGTTTGCTGAGGTATGAATATATAAGTTGGGTAGTTGTAATGATTTTTTTACCAGTGGAGGGAAATATAACAAGTTACATCTTTGTGTCCATTAAAAATCTGTCATTTACATTATTGGTAGGTCCACAATTAGTGTTGAACAAATATGAAACTACATGAACATTTCTGTTGCTGATTTTCAGGTTGATAACACACAGCTAAAAGACCTTACTCTGGGAACAAACAGTCTTTGCATTTTCCACAACCGATAGTTTCCTACAAAAGTTAAAAGATATTACAAAATATATTGTTTTACATCACTACCATCTAATAAAGCTGATATAATTATATTGTATCTAACCAAAACAACTCTGTGATTGGTTAAATATTCAAGAACATTTGATTGAGGAATTCTACAAAAGCCTAGCTGTGATTGGTGAATTTCATTTGAAGCAAACATATGAGCTACATACATAAAAACAATGTTAACATGTCAAAACACCCAATTTGATTGGGTAAATAATCTCTGTTTACAAATTCAAAATAATTATTTGTTCTCTCTCCCTCCTCACGAGATCAAAATGAGCAATATGCTTCATTTTTTTTAAAGTTATCTCCCCTTGTACTTAAGTCAAGTATATCTCATACATCATGTTTAAACTTTCACCAATGAACAACTAATACTTGTTCTTTTCTCTTTAGAATAGGTTAATTACGGTATATGGTTCCTCCTTTAGGATTGTTCAAGGGAGATAACTCAATACACTAGTGAGTTTTATTGATATACCCTGTGTAAATGATATTGCACACAAACTTCATTTAACTTTCTTAGTAAAGAATCAACTGCAATGTTATGGTTTTTTAGATATATTTTATATAACCACTGACACTCGTGGTTTGAAACAGGAATATTTTGTAGCATAATCTACCTATCTAGTGCTATCTCTCTGGGAATAACTAAATTTTATTACAGTTAAATATAGTTTATTATAGTTATTTGATAACTATATTGTTAAAATATAGCCTATTAAACATAACTATAACGCTTTAGATAAGAAGCACTGAACAAATCAATGTGTTATCAAATAAATGCATCATGATATACATTGTATTGTTTGTTTTTTATTTGTTTTTGTAGACCATATTTTAGAAATATGAGAAACATATAACATAATCAGGACCTTATTTCTACAGATTAGCTGATAGTCATTACTGACCACACTTAGTCATCATTGACCAGCACACTCAGTCATCACTGACCAGCACACTTAGTAATTACTGACCAGCACAGTTAACAAGGAAACAGGTGCTCCCAAACCATAATGATCTCAATGATGTGTAAACACCACAGGAATAATTATGGACACATACAAGTTGCATAGTAACCAACCGTCTAAAGACCAATTTGACAGTTTAAGTGATTACACACAATCCTAAGTGTTCACCATCATAAGAATACCGGCCATTCAAAACATACATGTGACATGCTGTCTCAAACTGATGGAACATAAATATTGAATAAACAATGTGTAGAAATTTCCACAGCCAACTGTCATTTTAATAAATGCAAAATTCTGATAGAAGAATGGACTTTTTTGGTAATAAACTACAAGAGGAGTACCAGCACTTTACTCCAATTCGTACTGACTTATCATTTGTCATGTTTTCTTAATAATCTATTAAATATCAATAAAATTACTTTGTGTGGTAATATAAAAGAATTGTATTAAAATGGTGTTGTAATAAATGTAGGAAAATTAACAGCTGAAGTATTCACTGAAAGAATTAGATCAAACTAATGAATGATAACTCATACATACATGTACATGTATGTAAAGAAAGTTTTAAGATATTTTATGTACCTGTTCTTAGTACTATAGTAGATTTTAATGTTGTCTTATGTGTATTAGTTGAGAAAATGTAGGAAAATGACTGTAAACGTACTTAACTTTGTGATATAGAAAATTTAAACATGTCCCCGTAGTTATATTTTCACGTTTTTTTAAAATAAGCACTATAACATCATAAGAATATAATAATTTTCGCGCAAAACAAAGGACCGCTAAATAAGCAAACATTAGTATACCGTGAAAATAAATATGTTTACAGTAACAGCTGAGGTATTCACTGGAAGAATTAAAACAAACTAATGAATGATCACAAGATATTTTGTGTGCTGGGGTACCTGTTCTAAGCATTAAACTGAATTACAATGTATTCTTTAGTGTTTACAGTAAGTGAAACAAGATCTGATGTGTACTGATGAGTATTAGTTGACATGATTGCACCAAGAGTTCCCGTCTCAGAGACAGAATTATGCAGAAAATTACTGATAATAAACTACCATATTACAGTAACTAATGGTAAACATAGTGCCACGCCTACATAAGTAGGACACGCCCACATCTACAGATGAATCAACTACTGTGAAATCATTAACTTTTGTGGTGTTCCAATTCTCACTGATTTCGCAGTCACTCTGACCAAAAATTCACATTTAAATGTAATAATTTTACAAACTTACCGGTGTACCTTAAACGGTAACATAAAACATAAAACAGTATTTTTTTAAGAAACTATGAAAATTGGACATGACAAAAATAAATGATTTGACAGTATCTAAGTTAATATAGTAACTAACATCCACACACATCCACACTGAACTACAAAACATGTATACTATATTATTACATAATAATAAAAGCGTCATTATTTATACACTGAACCATATGCTAACTATGTGGAAATGCTATAGATCATTATACTCTTAAAAGAGAAAATAAAATTGTTTACTATTATACTCCAATATTTACAAATAAAACAATGTATTAAATATTACTATACAAAAAGTGTCGCCTCATTATAGAGTCAATACACAAACATAAAATATTAATAACAATTATATCACAGTTTTTTTGTTTTTAACTTTAAACACAGTTTATTATGTCTCATAAAAAATTTATATTACAAGTTTACTTGTCTGTGAATCAAATTTGCTGTAGAACTAATAAATGCCCTTTTTAATGAGAATCAATGTTCATGAAATATACTGCATGTATGTACTTATAGTTTTTGAAATTATACATGTACGTGTATGTGCCAAAAAATCTCCATGTATTAACAAACAGCAGGACAATGTATGATGAATTGGAAATCAGGAAAATTCCATACAGCAAAATTGTTTTGGTTCCAAATTTATGATAAAAAGGTTTCACAAACTTAAAGTTAAATACCCGTACATTATGCAAATATTACAAACGATAAGGTTGTCAAACTGCTGTAGGTCTGGAAACTAAATTTAATTACTAGATGCAGTCTATAATTAGCTGATAAAGTAAATTTTAAAAAGTTTAAGTTTGACATATACTCAACAACAAAAAAAAATTTAAAAAAATTTAAGGACCAAATCAAAACCATTATTAAATTTTGTATAATGTAAATCATATCATTTCATCTTCCTACTTCTTGTTATTTCATTAAGGAGATTTAATTTTATGCACAAAAATTTACTTCATTAAATCATTTGATCATGGATGTTATTTAATTCAATTTTTGAATTTTTGTTTTGAATTTTAAACTGGTCCTTAAGCTTTTTTGTTGAGTATATTTTGATTCTTATGATTTATTATTTTTGTCCTGATATCCAAATTTAATGCTAAAATAACAAACTACCTATACATGCATTCATATAATCTTTCAATTAACATCAAATGTAACCATGATAAAGCATCAATCTTTAAAACTTTACTGTTTTAATATTTAGCAGATTAGCATGACTTTCCAGACAAGCCTTAAAATCCAACTAAATGTGGAGGACATATAACATGCTCAGATACATCGGCAATAATGAACATAAATAACAATGTATAATTTTAAATGAGACATAATATACTGTGTATTAAACATAAATAATAAAATGTTCACATAAATACATGTATCAATAAACACAGCTACAATCATATACATATACACTAGTACTATACTATACTATACTATACTATACTATACTATACTATACATACTATACTATACTATTATACTATACTATACTATACTATACTATACTATACTATACTATACTATACTATACTATACTATACTATACTATACTATACTATATACTATACTATATACTGCTGACGACTCATTATTTACAAGTATAACTACGGTATGTACAAAAGACATAGTGTGTACAGTAAATCACGATTACGGTACTCAGAACTACTTATAATATGTGGAGTAATTAATTTGTGCTTTTATCAGCTCTAACCATTTCAAAATTTTCACTATAGAATTCAATTGTCTAATTTTTATTTCTTGAAACACCAAACTGAACAAAACTAATTTGATAGCAGCTTTATTCCAAGAATTTTTTTGTTATATTAAAAAATTACTGGTGCCTCAATCAAAGTATCAAATAAAATGTACACAAATGGTGTACTCCAATCTTCATTGTAGAATGAAACAGATTTTATGTAAAATAACCTAACACCACAATAAGTGAGAGCTTTGAACAACACTGTGTGCAGAACCAGCCCTGTGTGTGTTCAGAAAAAATGAACTTGCATCAATAACGGTGCAAGATTCTTTTTCTTGCTGCAACTTTGATGAAAAATGCCAGAACATAACCATTTCACATTTTACTGTACGACAAAAGGGAGACTATATTCTTGGTAAACATCAACAATTTTTTTGTGTAAAACAATGCCATTAAGCTATGCCCATGTAGGATAAATTTCACATAAAGAAATCATAATGTAATCTGTTTGCAAGTGAAAATTGTCCATTTCTTGTTACACCATTAAAACCACTTGATGTGAAATGAACAAACATGTCAGGTTATGCCAATTCTTTGAAAACATATTTGTTATTTATGTTCAAAACTCAATGTTTGTCCCAGTAACAGTCACTTCATGGAGATAGTTATACTATTACGCCTTCTATTAAGGGTTGAGATTACTAGCAAAAAGAAAGGGTTTACCAATCATCTGGAGCCGAGAACATGAAGTTAGATATAAAAAATTCTACAACTGGCAGAAAGCAAATAAACTGATGAAAATTCATGTATTATAGTGTGATCTGAAGATCTGAAAAAACAACTAATTCATACATTTATGTGACTGAAACGACATGTAATATTTCAATTATATTTGTGTCTTCAAATGAAACACCATATATATCTGGCCACGTTGCTTCTGCGTAATGAAAGCCAGCTGTTGACTAACAATATCACCAATGTTTCCGGTTCTAAAGACTATATACTATGACTTGCATAAACATTTACTTGCTTGTTTGAAACTACTCATTCTCTACTAAATAACTTGACACATCATCCATCAGAGACTGTTTTTATATAAAAAGAACAGGAATTTTTTGGCTTCTTAAAGGAACATGGAATTCATTAAAACTGTACAAATCTCATGCTATTCCTCCTATACATAACACTACATGGTTCTTAGGATTGTAGATAACCTGTAATTTCACTTGTCCCAACATCTTCATTTTCTTTTCTGGCCTCATTGATATGGTAATGGCCTCAATTTCTGGGATACTTCTTGTAGTAATTCCCTCCATATATGGAGCACCTAACATCTACTGATGTGTGGCAGTGAACCATTACAATTCACAACTATAATACATACTATATACAGACATGTTCTATTATATACATATTGCACATGTACAAATTGGAATGTCCGAGTGAGAATTCCACAGGTATTATATGTCGACCCCTACGTGACCTCATATTCCAGCTGGAGTGACAAAAAGGACTAGGTACGATTACTCTAATATGAGACAATATTAAATCCTCGTTTGTTTATCACATAATACTAACGACTTGACTATCATCTACACACTCAGTGATATCACAAGTTGTATCTACTTCAGTATAATCTATATACTGATGTTACGCTTTGTTGTGTGCTATAGCATCTGCTGCTTGTTGTGCTCTCAGTATATTATAACATGCCTGACAAACACGTACTGGCTTCCAGATCTTCATCCTTCTGATTTCTGTCTCAAATCGGCTACATCTGTAGGAGAAAAATCATATACATTTTATATTGGATTTGAGTGGAGTAATAGTGTTTCAAACATCAGTCAAGATTCTGGGATGGTTCTGAAAACTGGAAACTGTCTACCTTTTGCAAACTAACAAACCTTTGTCTCTATCCTGATTACACTTTGGATACTATAATAATGAGTAGTAATGAAATATGATTTCAGACACTATATTCATTGCATTTTCATTTAGGGGACCTTAAAACCATTCAACTTGTCTGAAAATTTGAGAGATATTTTGGTTACAGAGCAATTCATTCTGGACTATTTAAAAAAGTTCAACTTATTCAGAAATTTGAGATACATGTATCTATTTTCAAGATAATGAGATTCAACTCTACCAGTATCCTATATATAAGTCTCCCATTCATATTCTTAATACCAGTAAACAACAAAAGTATGGATTGGTGTTTTCACAAGACTCAGACTAGCATCAGGAATTATCAGGGTATTTTTTATCAATTATATGTAAATTAACCTAAAAAAATGTATTTTTCTTTCAGATGGAGAGATAAAGCTAGTGTTCATTTAGTTATTTGTTATCATGTATACATGCAAGTGCCTTATTGAAAATGTAGCTGTGACTGACTAAATGAACATCTCCAATAAAACCATAGATATGGGATACAGGAGAGGCATTCTTCATTACCTACTAACAACTTACTTTGAACAAAAGACTTTCCCACAATTTCTACAGTGATGCTTTCTCTCTGAAAATGAAAATTTAACTTTACAGGACAAACAGGCCTCAGCACCATCATCTTTGATCCAGTGGTCAGCCACAACTCTACCTGGCTGGTCAGTTACCGTCCAGCTAAATATCCGACCTCTAGCATCTCCTACATACACTGTCTTATGGTCCCTGAAATATCATAAAATGACTGTTATTGCATATACATTAATTTACATCATTTGAAATGCATCACATTTTTAAGTTAAATTGCTTATTGCATTGGAATAGATTTCTGCAAATGTAGTTGGCACAGAAGGAATCATCTTATAGGGTTAAAATATCCAACTTAATACTTAGAAACAATGATGACTCGCAATGTTGCAGGACCTACATGTATGTTGTAAATACATTCAAATGTTGTATGATGGCTTTAGCTCAATATAAGAAAAATAATCTTATCAAATAAATGTCACAACATATTACTTGGAGTGATTGATGTAACTGTATCAAAATGTGTGTTGTCCCTGTGTTCATACGCTGTTTGCTGGTGATATCTCCATATAAGTGATATGATGTAATTAGTATAATATAAAATCTTACTTAGACACAGCTATGGATGTAACTGCGGCTGGGTCTTTGTTATTTTTACGTTCATATGCTGTATGCTGATGATGACTCGATATAAGTGAAATGATCTCGTGAGATAAATTTTATAAAATCTTACTTAGACACAGCTATGGATGTAACTGCGGCTGGGTCTTTATTATCTTTACGTTCATACGCTGTATGCATGGTTAACTTACTCCTAAACATCAACTGTCGCTGCCATCTAAAGCCTGAAGTAACAATAGTTGGAATTTTTTAAAATGTTTATTGACATAAACATAAACATCAATAGAAAATTTCTGAAGCAATATGTATATATGGAAAATATTTAACAAAACACTTCTTTAATCATGTTAATTCCGAAGCATTTTCATGTTTCTAATCATAACTATATTTTCAATATTCAAAACCAGCAAAACACTAACAAACAATAATGTAAATTATTATAATCTAATTAATGATCAGACTGGATAAAATTACAAAACATATCAAAAATGCCATACTGCCAAATGAAGGATACATAAATTACTAAAACTCCAGCATTCACTGTTCAAACATCCAATCTGTCCCAGATAGTGTACATTGAACTTTTAAACTGTTTTGAAATGGCGTTCATAGTCAATATGAATGCCAAAACTTTGAACAACAAACTGAATATCGCATAAGGCTAATGACATTATACTTAGTCGGACTGCTATTATAGCTAATTTCTGTCTATAATAGACCCCTGTATATAGTAACTTTCTGGCATGCACCAACATCTGATTGGTGAAACCTAATTTTATCATTATTTATTGAAGACTGTATATGTTTAAAATGACCTTTCTGTACAGACCCCAAGTTTCACAAGCATTCCCTATTTAAGATGTAAGTTACTGGGTAAGAAAATCATAATTAGCAGCGATTTGTAAATAAGTCCTAATCATCTAGAAAATCAAATACTTTTATTATTGTCATAAATTTTGACTTACTACATTCCATTGGTACATCACATGATAAACTGTAGGAAATTGATTGTATATGTACATGCACTCTATTTTTTATAGTTTCTGTCTGTCTTTAGCAACAAGTATAATACCGTTGACAGCAAGGTACTACTGTTTTTCCAGACAGGTACTATACTTTTTGCACGGGCCACCTTGGGAACAAGAATGCAATTTTGTAAACAAACAGGAGTACAGGTTTGAGGACTCGGACAAATTCATTTCAGTCCAGGATGTACACTACACAATTGAAATTGCCTTGTGTCTAAATGTCTGTATGTAAATTTAAAGGTCATCAATGGTTAGAATGCACTATGCTTTAAAATGTCATGTGATGTACTAAATACATTATTATGTTTTCCTTCGAGACCAGTACTACTATAGTATTGTCTTCGAGAGTATAGTGCCTGAGCCAATACAAAACTATAGTAGTACAAGACCCTCAGAAAACATAATAATGTATAATTAACAAAAAATCAACCACATGTATACTTTATCTAATACCTATATCAATATGTACTCTACCTTCTCGTAAAGCATTTCTGTTCATTGGTCTGTATTTCTGTACAAGATCCTCTAAACCTTTTGCTGATGATTTGGCATCCTTGTCGCCAATGACAACAAAGTCTGAGGATGGAGATTGAGGAGATTCTGTATCACTGTCTTTCTCGCCACCTAACTTCAGATCTGGATTACTCTGGCTTCTATCACAACCAGATATAGATGCATTCGACGCCACGGCAGACAGACAAGGTTCTGACTGACATGGAATCTGGGTCTCACTAATGTTTGAAGCACACATAATCTCCATTGCTTCTGTAGCAGTATCTACAGATTTAACTGAAGTTCCGTCACCTAAGGTTTTGTCCTCAAATCTATGAACACCCGTATTATCCCCGTCGTCGTCACGGTAACCAACATCACTTATACTACTAATAGTACTTAACATGCTTTCTTCTCTCTCAATGTTACATTTATAATCACCACCACTAGCTCGGCCTTCGTGGTCCCTCTGTCTCATCTGAGATGTGAAATAACTCTCACTATCGACCGATGATCCTAATTCAACATCGACATTAAGATCGTAATTAACACTGTAATCTTTTAACCTCTCTACAGCTGCCTTGGCCTCGCTGTACGAGTCTCTACGTTTCATAGCTGGTACTGGAATGTCAGAAGAATTAATTTTATTCATTACATCCTCTGTCGGTGTTTGTTCATCTTTTGTTGTATCTTCTACTTCTTTTTGTTTGTTTTCTACTGGTACCTGGACATACTCTATAGACCACATCTAAAATTCAGACACAAGTGAGGTAAATGTATTAATGTACAATAAAACTAGAATCAGTTGTGGTATACATGCATCATATCCCTACTTAGACAGTAATTATCGTCATAACAAATGTAACATCTTTTAATTAATACTTTTCATAACATTTGCTAACAATGTTACAACAGAAAAGAGTATAGACAACATTTTCTCATTTATGTCAATCACACAAACCCAGGTAGCTCATAATACATGTATGTTCTTGCATTTTCAGTAAATGTTAAGTAAAGATTTTAAAAACTTTCTAATGGAGACTGTTATCTATATATGCAAAAATATTGTTATGTATCTATGGATATACAAGATGTAGTACATTATAATTTTAAGATCAGTTATATACTGTAAACCCAGAAAGCAAACCAGGAAATATTTCTCTGCTACAGCATATAGCTGAAAAAGAAGAATAGGTAATACATTACTTTAATACTTACCCTGACTACACCATCGCTGTTACCTGTTAACACTACATTTCTACTGTCCCATTCCATCATCTATAAATAAATATAACACTTCATATACATTAATCTGACCATGATGGTAGAAATTTGACAACTAAATATAAAATTTAATACATGTATAAACACTGAGTATATAAACAGGAATTATTCTCATATACAGCTGTAATTCATAGTACATTTCTGTTGGTTGCTGGGGTGAGATATCTCTGTGACAAACTGACATGACCTCACAACTAGTTTTTGAGTCTGATGTTGTTTAATATGATTGCAAGTTGCAAGTGTTTTACCATTACAACAGGAAAAACAATGATTAAAAACACCAACAAGAACACTGCTATGTGGGGCAAAATACCCTGTTACTGTTTAGCAAGAATTTACAAGATACTTAGTGTAACCTTATGACAGACTGGTATCCCATTTAAGAGAAGTTGAGTTTAACATTTGAAGGGAATTATTGTCATGACTGTTGGAGGTAAACTTACCTGTGACATAGCTAGACACAGTATCTGTTGATTATGAGATGTTGATGACATCATGACTGACTTACCTGTGACATAGCTAGACACAGTATCTGTTGATTATGAGATGTTGATGACATCATGACTGACTTACCTGTGACATAGCTAGACACAGTATCTGTTGATTACGAGATGTTGATGACATCATGACTGACTTACCTGTGACATAGCTAGACACAGTATCTGTTGATTACGAGATGTTGATGACATCATGACTGACTTACCTGTGACATAGCTAGACACAGTATTTGTTGATTACGAGATGTTGATGACATTATGACCGACTTACCTGTGACATAGCTAGACACAGTATCTGTTGATTACAAGATGTTGATGACATTATGACCGACTTACCTGTGACATAGCTAGACACAGTATCTGTTGATTACGAGATGTTGATGACATTATGACCAACTTACCTGTGACATAGCTAGACACAGTATCTGTTGATTACGAGATGTTGTTAACATTATGACCGACTTACCTGTGACATAGCTAGACACAGTATCTGTTGATTACGAGATGTTGATGACATTATGACTGACTTACCTGTGACATAGCTAGACACAGTATCTGTTGATTACGAGATGTTGATGACATCATGACCGACTTACCTGTGACATAGCTAGACACAGTATCTGTTGATTACGAGATGTTGATGACATTATGACCGACTTACCTGTGACATAGCTAGACACAGTATCTGTTGATTACGAGATGTTGATGACATTATGACTGACTTACCTGTGACATAGCTAGACACAGTATCTGTTGATTGCGAGATGTTGCCGTGTTAACACAAGCTATTTCTTCACCATTAATTGACCAGATATACAGGTAAGTTCCAGCACATGTGGCAATGTCACCCTGGTACAGGTATATATAAAAGATATTGTATTAACAAAAATACAGAAGAGTTATAAAATCATTATCAAAGAATTATAAAGAATCTAAAATAACTCGTATGAATTTTGTATACTTAAGTATCTGAAATTTGTACTCATTGAAAACACAACTATCAGATCCTCAAGAAGTGAATATATGAAAAGATACTCCTGAAAGTTTTTTCTTACTACATTTCGTTTAGAACTTCAAATTTCTGTTAAACCTATCCATAAATGTCACTTTAAGAGCTTCTCTTAAGAAGATTTAACTGAATAACTGCACTGCATAGTTACTTAAATCAATATACCAATCCTTGATTTTCCTTAACTCTTTAAATTCTGGTATTGACATCTTGACAGAAATTAGAAGTGTAAGGAATGACCAATCAGTCTATTTTTGTTAAGGATAAGATGTTCTTTCTTCTAAACAGAGAAGAATACCATAATTCCTGTCTTATAGCTGCATATATATACGTCATGGTATTTGATCCAATGTCTTTTAAGTTTATTTTATCCTGCATTTAAAGACTAACTATTTATAAATGACCACTTTCCTTGTGTGGCCTTCATAGACCAGTTTGACTATATTACTTTAACCTGTATATAAAGCAACTTAACAGTTTTCTTGTGTGGTCTTTATGTACAGGTTTAACTGAACACTTTTATTACAGTTACTAGTATTACTGTCAACTTACAGTTAACTCGTTGATACACACAGCGGCTACAGGTGCTGCATGTCCCCGTAACTGTCTGACGTACACAAGTCTACTCAGATCCCAGATAATACAGGTCCTATCTCGAGATCCTGATACGATGATATTATATGGCTGAGATGATGTCAGACACGTGACTGTCTCGTTATGTCCGTATAACGGCTGCTTCAGTATGATTTTCTTCTCCTTTGGTCTGTTCTCCCATACATTCACAGCCTGTAAAAGATGAAATCATATTGTAACCATAGCAACAGATATATCTTGTTTTCTGAACTTCACTGTTTACTACCATTGCTCAATCATCTTAACAAGAAAAAGAAATTTAATTATTTTATTTTATGGTGTAATAACTAATTTGTTAATCTGACTGTTTGTTTTTCTTCCCAGTTTAAGATACTGTATAGTTACACAACACTGAATGTTTGTGCAGATTCTGACATAACTTGGTGACACTAATGATCATGACAAGTATATGATATAATTTCTGTATCTTCAGGTTAAATATACATGTATACTTACACAACTTGTTCCACCAGTGATAAATATTTTAGAGTTTGGACATGTGGCACAGAGAATCTCTCCATTGTCAAGACATTCAAACACATTTATTGCCTGAAATCAGTATAAATAACAGTATTAATAAAGAAATAATGTGATGAAAATTCTGTGACTGTTTAGTACAGCAGAACTGCTATAGCTCTTATTTAACAGTTTTTTCAAATATTGCCCATAATTCAAAGAAAATTTTTGGCCCAACTTTTTATTTATTTTCAAACTTCATAAGTGTAGCACTTGGATAACTCAAATTTCAAACTGAAATAAGTTTCACAGAACATTTACTTGTCAAAATGATTAGATGACCTTGAATAAAGTTCAAGTTTACTGGCATGTACAAAATATGTGTCATAACAAAAGAATTTATCCATGTATCTTGGGTTTTGTTTCAAGACCAGAAACTACCGGTAATAAACAATATCAAATGTTCATTCTCACTTTTAAAAGACACATCTACATTTTAATGTTGAACATAAAAACATTCTAATAGAATATAGTACAGTAAAGCTTGTAAAAATAAAATTATATTTTATCTATAAGTGTATATGTTTGAAGGGAAGAATAAATATAAAACTAAATTTGTGGCACAAACTCAAGTTCATAAAGAGAACTAAGCACCAATCAACGGCTGGTCACACTAATGACATACCTTATCAGATTCGTAGTTTCCAATCCGTACACTAAGATCAGCAAATCCCCAGGCCAAATATTTATTATATGTTGGCGGCATCAATACTTTATTTTGTTCTACAGCTAACACATACTTCTCATTGTGTATGATCTGTCCTACTGCACTCTTCAACTCTACAATATGTACTCACATTTAACATTTTAATGAATTACTGATGTTATGGGTTGAAATACTACAAATGCTGAGGGAAAAATTCCCTCAAATTACAATATTGTTACTTATTTTTTTGTGTGTAAAACTACTAATTTATAAGTTTTGTTGTTATAATACCTAGTGAAATCTATAATTGTCCAGGAAGTTATAAAATATTTTCTTGTAATCTAAAATCATGCACATTATTAGCGAGCCTTAACCTTAACATTAATTCCCTCAATGTGTGGACTTATGGACCACAGCTACTCTCACTGTCTATATTACAATCCAATCAGGACAGATTCTAGTGAGAGAGTTTGGTAATTGGTTTGCTGAAAGTTGATGGTATTCTCTGGGTACTCTGGTTTTCTCCACCATCCCAGAACTGACCACCTATAGGCAGCAACTGTCATGGGTTATGGATTGGACATTAGATTTACAGACATACAGACAGTCAGTTGTAGTTGTCCCTGTCCAGTACAACTGTTTGGTAAGTGAGGCGTATAATTATTAATAATCACATACTATCTACCTTTAACTGCAGTTTTTGTCGGTCTTAGATTGTCAACATTATGGAAGAACAATTTGTCATTTGCCGGGGTTGGAGCTTGTCCCATAGATAGAGTATCTAGTGAACGGATGTTCAACTTCTTCTGTGGATGTGGCTTCTTAAACATCTAAAAACAAAGAAAAACATACTGATATACATTTGTGTTTTCCCCATTAACACTTAAAAGCTAATATGTCAGTTATGTTTCCTCTCTCAGTCAGAATTTATCAGATTTAACCTAAAACCAAGTTTGAACAAAGACTTGAAAAATTCAAAGCTTGAAAACTGAAGTCATTATAATGAAGGATGAAGTTGTCAGTATCTTAGGATGTTGGTATTTCATCCTCTTTAATACTTAGTAGTTGTTAGAAGTAATAAATGCATGTACATGTTTATGAATGATGAACTCAATAACAGATTGAGATATTTAAAAGAAAACTGACAAACTACACAGTAACTACAAATTTTCCTTACATATCAAAAACAAGCACATGCATGCATGTTTTTCCCATTTTTCTCTTCATAAATATGTACATATAATATAAATGTTACCTGTTTTGGTATTTGTCCAAAGTTATTGATAAAACCAATGGTGGCGTTTTTCTTGAGAGGATCATCAATATTATAAATATCAACATTTCCTTCGTAAAATAAATGATGAAAGACATTAACAGAGTCAACAGCTGGTGGACCTTGTTGTTTATATCCAAATATTAAATCAATCCACTCGTGAAGGTGGGCGCTGACATAATCACACTCTAATGCCTACAATATACAAAGTACATAATACAATCTACCAGTGTACCTACATGTATTTCACTGAAGTTCAGAAAATTAGCTGATCATATTACACTTCCAACAATCAATGATGCAAGTCAAAATAAACAATTTATTCTCCATCTACAATGTATCAATTATATATAATCTAGAAATCTAACAAAACATAAAATGTACGAAAATCAGGAAATTCTGAAAATCTCCTCTGATCTTTAAAGTTGTGCTTTGAAAATAATTATCTTCATTTTTGACAATACTCATGTTCAAATTATCTCAATTAAGAAGCATATATGTATTTTTCTAAACCATAAATAGACTTTTTATTACATTTATTTACAAAAAGAATGTTTTTATTGTTACTCAGTTATCTTCTCTTTAAACCATATGAATTTTACATATACATGTATGACATACCTCTCTGTGAGCTCGTATAAACTCCCTCGGATCATCTCTTGCCCAAGTTGGTAACACAACATCATTCAGTTCTACACCACTTTGTTTGGCACCTGAAAAAATCAATTATTTTTATTTCAATGAATGTTTCTTTTTTTTAACTGTAGAAAGAGTTGTTTTGGGTGATGTCAACACTCATCATTGTATGGATCATCAGAATTCAGTGATAAACATATTTACATGTATTTAAAAACAACACATTTTACAAAAAGATGTTGTCATGACTGAGTACAAATTTTCAGTTCAATTTGCTAAATATCATATGATTTGTAAATATAAATGAAAGTAAAACTGTCAATTTTGGTTAAAAGAAAAAAACAGAAAAGACACAGGGGCATGCATCATTTTTTCAAAGTGCTGGCATCATACATTAAGTTAAATTTAACCATATGGAGGAGTGGACTCTAATGAGACGAATAAATCTGTAAAACGTTTTACTACATGTATATTTATGGCATGTGAATTAAAGTAATATCTTATAAGGGCTATCGCCTCTTTAGAAAAGAAGTGAAGAGAGTATAAGTGTTTTAGAAAGTCAGGATTCCTGCACTGAAATTAAGGCACTCAGTTCTGGGATATTGAAAGAAACCAGCTACTTGGAGAAAACCAAGGACCTAAAGTGAAACTAATAAGGGTGCTTCTGTAGTACATGTAGGTGAACTCTTAACTTATACTAACCTAAATCAAAATGATTGGCATTAGACAGGAACTCAGGAAGATAGAAGAATTCTGGGATTAATTCTTTAACGTCTGCCATATTGTTCTTGGAGGCTGATAACCAGTTTTCTTTGACACTGTGAAACATTCTGTCTGCTAAATCAAAATGTCCTCCCTAAAAATAAAATCATTTTATATAAATGATGTTAATTACTGAAGAATTAAAACAAAATGATGGTATTACAAATAAATTTAAACAAATCAGAACTTCTCCATACCTGGACTGAAGATTGTCTTTTGATTGGCAAGTATAAGTATTTGTATGTCTTAATAAAATACAATGTAGTTTAGTTAATAAAGGACTTTGATTTATACAGGGTTTACTTTAGACAGATTATGCAGATAACAATGCACAAATTTTTTAATCATTTTTTCCCAGGAAAGATGCATCCAGACCTCAACCCCCCTTTAACAGTGCATGACACACATTCAAAGGATTTCGATTGGACCTGCAATTACAAAAAATAGGGTTGGCGGCTATGTTTATCATACCTGAAGTTTGAAGAGTGTGTTATACATTTGTAAGGATGGGAAGTGCAAGTTCAATTTACATTTGATCTTACCTGAAGTTTGAGGAAATGTTGGGTAAATGGCTCCATCCTGACAAGATAAGATGCTACAATCATTGCAGAAGAATAATGGGTGCCATAGTGGTAAGGTGGTGTCTCACCTGTAAATTACAATAATAAAACATATACTCCGATATTTTTTATTTTTTGATAATGAATCTAGTATGTATCTGTAATCAAGATTAACATTACGATATGATGTATATATTACACACATAACAAACTTTGATATACATGTGAAAAGTAATGAGTTGCTGATGAAAGGTGCACAAGCTTAAATGACTTCCGTAAGTATGTCTCCTTGTGGCCAGCATGAACTCGGAGAACAATTGCTGGATTTAAAATTTCATTTAGTGATTTTTCAAAAATAGATAATTTGTACAACTACTACAGTAGTTTTTTGATGTCAAATGTAAGTGAAGATATTAAATCCATTACAAAAACAAAGATTTCTGAACTTTAATACTCAATAAACATCAATATCATGTACTAGGTAATTAAGGATTTTACCTTGTGGATCATCCCAATCTTGGTATCTCTTTTTAAACTGTTTTAACCTATTTTCTGTTTGTGCTCCCATTGGTTTTGACAAGTCACGGAATGTTGCAGGATCATTAAAGTCCAGCTCCTGTTCACAAATATATCAATTAATAAAATAATTAACTTTTTGGTACAAATAAGAATGCTAATTTGAAAGCAATTTTAATTTATGGGTAAATGAAAACAAAAATTAAAAAACAAGAACCCAGAACTCTGATTCTTACTATAAGATATATACTAATTTTCTGTAATTGGACCCAGAACCCATAACGCTTACATGGTGTATATACACTGCCATCCATAAATAACTTTACAAATTTATTTTTGCCATAGATTTATATTATTATCATCATATCTAATTTTGTTCATACAATTAAAATATTTTAATATTTTAAAAAGTTTTTCCTTTATATGAAAGTGAAATCTAAATTTTATGATATTAATATATGTAATAAAGTTGTTTTTCTTGAAAATCAATTTTCTTGCAAATTTTCTGAAATTTTGGAGGAAAATATAAAAAACTGGGAAAATTATGTTTTTCAAGAAAAAAACCCCACTATTTTAGCTGAACATACTCAGCTTTAACATAATGACGTTTTCAACAATTTAATTTTGTAAAGATTTTGAGTCTGTTATGATAGGACCCATTTTAAACATGTATGATAATTTATGGAGAGCAGTGTATGATATACAGTAAATGTCCCTGGATAAGTTTACCACCTTGTTTATCAGTACAATATTTTGAAGTCTCACTGTTTTATTTATTTTATTTTTAAAATTTTTCATTTTGTTTGCCAAAGGTCAGTGATAACCGGCTAGATATAATTAAATGAATCTTGATTAGCGTGTAAAACTCTATTACTCCTCTCATGATGTATATAGAGCTTATACATGCTCCGACATGATGACCTCCAATCATCTATATTATTAGGGCATTTGGCCAACATACATGAAGTACCATGGGAGACAAGTTGAATGAAGAATTACCTCAGATTCATAATCAGCAATTATCCATGGAAACACAGGATACTGCATCAGATCATTATATGAACGTCCAGCTAGTGTGTTCAAATACATCAGATACTGAAAGTTGTTGATTTCTCCTCTCTGTAGAAATAGACAAAATGTATGTCAGATATTAGTTCAAATTCCTAGATACATTGTACATGTACATAATATTAATTTTTGTCATAAACCTTTACATCTTAAGAACATTAAAACTGAATTCCACAATAATGGTACATGTAATTATAAGAGAATAGTTATCATTGTTAATGTAATATGAAAAAAATCTCAATCTTAAATTTGTGTCCTAAATCATGTATTTACACATGTTTACATTTTACTTTCATTCAATTCTTATCTTTCATATATTATTAACTCATGAAAAGAGTGAATTATTGTTTTAAGTTTCATCAGCATTATTTCAGCTATCCGTGGCCTCTCAAGAAAAGAAGCATGATCATAATTTAATCTAGGATGAGTTACCTCCCATCTCTGTGCTACAGACTTTTCACCAATCAAAGTGCTAATCAACCCAGATCTGGAAAAACAAAATTCACAGTTTATAGAGCCAAAATGTATAATTGTATATAACATATTTTAACAATATAAATGTTAGGATATAAAATTGCTTAAATGAAACAAAAATTCTTCACCTCAATGTTCATTTATAAATATTCATTATCACATTACCTATCTACATTACCTATCTACAAAAATTTTTAAACACTGTGATAATTTGAAACAATTCTTAGATAAATTTTTGAGATTTATTTCACCACAGAAAAGTTTTATTTAAGAATTGAATTGCACTTTTTACGTTGTTATCGGGGTGTAACAACGTGAAAATTATCACAAATTGTGTAAAACCGCGTAGCGTATTCAATTCTTATAATTACAAACCAACCTTGAAATTTAAGTTTTTAAGCTGACCTACATTTCCGAACTGATCAGCTGATTTTCAGAAAATCGACGTTACAAGGTTGAACTGCGTATTAATACAATAAATGACATCTTTATGAAATAATAAAATATCCGATAAAAAAGCTGAAATATTTTTGAATTTATATCTTTTTATTTATTTCCTAGTTATTTTCAGTCAATATAAAATATATGTTACATTTAAACCCATTGACAAAAGGGGACTATATTATGTCTCGCAATCATGAAAACAAACAACACTTTGTACAACGTCATACGTGACGGCCATACGTTTGTAGGACAGGCGTGTTTACATGTTGTTTTTACCCATAACATAAGAAAAAACTGCATTAGTTGAATGAACAGTGTTAAACAAAACCTGAAACCAACTACTGACATGGAATTAATGTTTTCTTGGATGAATCAATGTTTTACCACCTATGGATTTGATGTGAGATGAGAGATTCTGTCACCGGTGGTAGCTGTATGGGCTGATCAGGGACATTTGGAGATGGTAAACAAGCGGTATTTACGGTGAATTTTGGAAAATAGTATGTTATCAATTTTATTAAATTATTATTGGCAGGCCTACCACTGTCATTATCATTAAGATCCAGTTCAGGCTCAACAATCTGACTTATCTGCACACTGACATTGCATTCCGCAAAATATTTATCCTGATCCCCGTCTATACATTGTCGTGGGGGATAATAAATGTCTTTGCTTTTAAAAGGATGCGTATGTGATGAATTTCAAACAAAACACCCAACACTGAGGTTTGTCATCCGAGAATACCATGGTGCGTGTCATATTGCTTATACTTAGGCCTATAGACACGTAAAATGCTTGGTGACGATAAAATGTCGATTTTGAAAAAATATTTCATAGATATACAATCTTAAAGGTAAATTATTCAAAATATCGGTGAAAATTAATTAGAACATGTTTGAATTATTTCGTAAAAATTTTAATTTATAAAACAATCGAAGTATTTTAATGTTTCTATGTGAAATCGTTCCCGATCTCCCCATTTGTTTACAGTTATTACTAGAATTCAGAGATGGGTAATCCTCGAAACGGGCTCAAAGTAGTTCCGGTAGAAAACGTTGTTATTGGAAAATAACAACGTGTTTTTGCAAGACAACAACCAATGAAAATGCTCTAAATTGCGTAACAACGCGAAGTTTGTAATTATATAATTGTTTCAAGTTGTGACTTACCCTGCTTCTACTTTTGTGCTGTGTTTTTGTCCAGACAATGATTGTTGTGCATTATCTGTCATCGCCGTGGCTACTGACAAAAATCTGTAATGTAAATAAACAAACTCGTAAAGTTTTTAATATGTATAAATAAAATCATTCCTTTTGATTATATTTTGCAATTGATATAATTTTTCACATTCTTTTGAGATAAATTTCACAGGAAGTACCAGTACAGCACTTTGTGACCAAAATTACATGTTGGTTACTGTCATTTTATTCACAGGAAGAAATACATGTCCTGTATTCCTAGGTTCCTGCAAATCTGTCCTTTTAAATCTGTGGAAGAGTTGTCAAATCACAGCATGTCTCATCACATAGGTTTCAAATGACACAGGCAGATCCTAGAGTGAGAAGATAGTCAGTTTGTTTGCCAAAGACTGATATTTTCTCTGGGTACTCCTCTTTCTTTCTATCCTAGAACTGACTGACACAATATAAGTTAAAACACCAATAATCCACTCCACTCCCCAAGCAATGAATTGATTTAGTTCTTGAAGAACCTCTAAACATGCTAAATGACTATTACTTTATTCCAATCCATTCCTTTTAGGTAATCAAATGATACTAAAATTCAATAAGTCTTGAAGTGCCTGAACATATCAATATCAAATATTTATGTATATGACTATCTACAGCTATACAATTTCTGTTTTGTCCATCATGATACATGTAATAAACAAACTTTAAGCAACAAATCACTTGACTTACTTTGCATATACTTTATTTCTGAGTTTCCTTGGAAACGCTAACAGATAATTTCTACCATCAGCAGAGAAGACTTCCACTGCTATGGGCTGTAGTAAATACCGTCGTTTGTGTACTTCCTTAATGTCTTCATACAGAAACTTGGAACATCTGATGAATTGAAAGGTATGTACAGATAAGTATGAAGTAATTAAATCAAACTTTAGCAACTTATTTATATGTACATATTATATAAAAAACACTTCAGAAGACTACATGCATGGTTTTTTTTTTTTCAGAACACATTAGATTTTTTTTGATTCAGTATGTTGAATGCTTTTTCAGCATGATGAATAATTATTTTTAGTAGTTTTCAGCAAGTTGAATGATTTTTTTAACCAAATTATGTATCATTTTTATCATGTTAACTGATTATTAAATATACAATATTAGAATTAAATAAATAAAGACTTACATTTTTCTATGGGTTCCACTGCCATGAGATGCTTTTGGAATTATGGGATCATGTAAACTGAAAAATATATAAATGTTATTACATGAACGAATGTAGCTATATTACATTCTAAAGAAATGATCTCAAATCTAACTTGAATCCTCCATAAATTCATACATGGTGGGATTTTTTTTCTTTTATGCATAAGTGTTAAACATACACAAAGAGAATTTTTTTTTGTCATAAATGATATAACATATCAAAACTAAGTCGAAGCTTGATAAAACTTACTCTGCCGGCAGACTATCAATGTCCCTGATTTCTCTGGTCCGTAACATTGTAAAACCATCAATGACATAAAAATGTTCTCTACCAAACAATAACAGTCCTTCAGCGGTATCCAATCCCTGTATCCTACCACAACGGAAAATATTTGTTATCTGAAATACATAAAACAATCTTCATCTTAAACGTATAAGTATATTTGTAATTTTTTAAAACACCTCCTACCTCGGAAAAATCTTGTTTGACTTACATGTATGTTCATGTGATATTAGGAAGATATGTGTATTAAAGAAGACTTCAATGTCGCAGCAAAAACTTCAGATTGCTTATATTAAACTCTTTTATAAAAGTTAGCAAGTCCATTTTATTTGGGTGATAAACAATCAATCTCCTTTTGCAGCACAGACCTTTTAGGTGAACCAAATTGCTTGTTAAAAGTCTATAAAGATGGACCAGTGAATCAGGCTTTATACACAGAGGTAATAATAAAGTTCACCACTGTACAATGTGATCAATGTCTCAACATATGAGCGGGATGTTTCAGAAAACGTTACTTGCAAATTTCCTAAATTAACAGGATTTTTACGTGAAAACATGAACTGATATGATTCCATATTATGGAAATAATTGTTCCACACAAACACTAGGGGGTATCATGTGGTACAGCCGTGTGCCCCACTTCAACAAGATTTACTGAATGTAGCTTTCTGTTTTAACACTAACATACCTTTTCACCCTCTCCTAGGATCCTGAGTATAGTCTGGTTGTTGTCTGTCTTATTTGTTGGTGTTTCCTGTGATGTATCACCCTGCATTTCACCTTGACCTTCGACCTCTGTGTTACCCTCTGCTGATGTCTCTTCTAAATCTTCATCCTCTGTAGACTTCACAGATTTACGTAGTAACTTAGGCATGTTAAATATACCTAGAAATTAACAATCTTGTTATTAACTGAATAAAATTTATTCTGAAGGATGCTAGAAAAAAAAACTTAACCAGTTAAGTGTTTTGAAACTAATAGAAGTAGATTTAAATTTTCCCTCTAGTCCCCTATAATCCAAAGGGCAATAACCGAAGTTTATATCAGAATAAATCAAAATTTTTAGTTTATTCAAAAGTCTTTAATAACATTCAAATATTATTTTGTGACTCTGCATCCTTACTGTACAAAAACAACACAGTCATCTGGACACCTAAAACCTGAACCAAAATCTGGATAATACCGGTACTCAAGATGGAAATATGAGACAAGATCTTCTATATCATACAAGAGAACTAAAAGAAATACACATGATGAATAAATAAAGCTGTCTGTGTTAAATTGTCATTCCCTATATGTTAAAAACTGACTCCACTTCTCTCCTCTGAAGGTGTTGTATTATTGTTCTCTATTACATAGAACTGATTCAATGAAAAATATTTCAGTTATAAAACTTACCTTCAGGTGATTTGTCTTCTCCACCTCCCTCTTCAGACTGTGTAGTATCAGTATTCTCTATTCCTATCTTTATAGGTAATGTATCTGTACCAGGCTCTACTAAGTTCTGTGAACGGAATCTCTCGTAATACTCCTTACTGTCATAACTCATAGCTACCTTGTACTTCAGAGGCTGTATATAAATAACATTTATTGTTATTAAACATGATTCCAAAATTGGGCTTCATTCAAAATTCCCTGACATTCTAATGCACTTTAACTGAAGTGCTAGGCACAGAAAGATAGCCTGTTTAAAGAGGCAATAATGGCAAAGTACAAAGGGACATAAAATATTTAAGCAGCATCACATAAAAGGGAAACAAAAACTAAGGTTCTAGTCTGTAATATGTCCTGTTCTGATTTGTTTAGTAGTATGAGAAGAGTCAGCCATGTAAGAAATAAAAAACATGATTAAAAATTTCAAATGGACACAACTCTTGAGAAAGAAATATACAATTCCCCAACATTTCCTTGATTTTTAACTACCTTACATTTTTTTTAATTCCCTGACAATTCTGTAACTTTTCCAGTAATAACATTCAGTAACATTATTGTACTTACACTATCCTCCATGTCAGGTCTGTAGGGATAATGTACATAAAACATGTCATTTTTAACCATCTTCTTCCTCATACGACAAGGTCCTTCTACCATATCTAACATCCACTTATCTAGCCACGAGCCCAGTGGTGGACCCCACAACCCTCGCTCTCGCAGTAACTCGTTCTCCATCTGGGTCCACTCCTCCAGTAAGTACTTCTCCATGTATTCATGAGCCTGTAAAATAATCATAACAAATCATGTTTAAACTAAGATATAAATAAAGCAATCTAAGGACATGGTTTAAGGAATAATTCACCTGGAAAGTTAAATTATACAACTATGTTGGGGGTGACTTAAAACTGGAAAATTGAATTAAACAACTATGCTTGGGGTGACTTACAAATACAAACCTGTTTTCATTAGGGACCTGTTCTCATAATCTTTGTTTATTTTCCATAATTATGATTTATTTATTAATATGCTGATGCTGAATAAAAGTTACAGAAAAATAACTAACTAAATTTGACAGAGTTGAGATCTGAGGCTAATGGCAGGTATAGATAAATTTTGAGATCAAATGATAAAACAAATTTGTTTGTTTGTTTGTTTGTTTTTTCCTTCCCCAAGCTCAAACAAGTGCAGTGCCTACTTACTTGTAAATACTGTTGGAACTGTAGCTGTACTAAATCTTTAACTACTGCCATATGTGATAATGTCCATGATAGATAATCCTAAAATAGAACTTACAATTAATACGTAAAGAAAGTGAACTGTACATGTACATCATGACCTAAAAAGAGGATTTACTATTAATTTTATGAAGTATTGAAATGCATAAACATCCATGTATTAAATAATTATAATATTTTTTAATACAAATGTTAAATAAACCTTTTTTTATTTTATAAATGCCAGTAAATTCATTTTTGTAACAAAATCTGTAAAGAAGGTGGTTATTTTTTAAGTTTTTTGTATTTTTTTCAAATGAGTCCTCTGTATGTGAGTAAAAAGGGGGGGGGGGATTAGAGCAAGTGATGGTTTCATCAAGAGTTTGTTCCTGCCCCCTCCCACAGTATATCTGTGTGTGTGGGAGGATAAGTAAGGGGGGAGGGCATAGATGTCACTTACTGCCTTGTGCCTAGAGTGTGTTAGGGGAGTTATTGGTGTGTTATGTACTTACAGTCATATGTATATTAGAAGACGGTGATGGTTTCAGTGGCAGTTCTTTCCTGTTTTTCCTTGTAGCAAGCTTAAGAACACCACTTCCAACTTTTTGTAATTTCTGAAACAAATAACAACAAAAACAAATTAAATTACCAATGTTAAGTAGTTTTATGAATGCAAATTACATCAAAATCATCGTGTCACAAACCATGACCTCACAAGGCAAGTAAGGGAGTATGTCTGTAAAAGGGAACAGACATCTGTATATTGTTTGTGTTACTCTAGTTGGCTTTCTTCAAATTTCTTATGAAGGAAAAGCCAGATAATGTAATTAATAAAATTCACACATGTACCAGTATTTCATCTTTAAAATCAATAACAACACACAATGTTAACTGGTTATTACTTGTATCTGAGTTGATATTCTTACTGTTACATGTAATATATACATATTATATACACAGTGTGTATGTACAACCCTCAGTATCAGGTCGAGTCCTTTTTTCGTAGTCGTATCACTACGAGTCGCGCTTGCGTGACGAGTAGTGATACAGCTACGAAAAAAGGACGAGACCTGATACGAAGGGTTGTACATACACACTGTGTATATGATATTTTTATCTAACATTTCCTATTAGATAATTAAAATAATAAAAACCCAATACTTTATGTGAAAAAATACATTTTACCACAGAAAACCACTGAACTATGTTATGACATGTTTTGTAGTAATGACGTCATTGTTTACATTTGACAAATCGGAGATTCCACAATGACGTCACAATGAGAAGTGCACGTGTACTTTACCGCCAATGTTGTATCACCACAGTGTGGTGATACAAGATTCTGTATCACGCGTGTTCGATAAAACTTGTATTTCATCAAATACAGACAGAAAAACTAGTCTAATGTTAGATAAATACCAGTATACATGCACCTACATGTATTTATTATTTCTGAGATGATATTACTTACTGATTGTATCTGAGCTGGTATTCTCTCTGCATAAGATAGACTACATTTTCTTTCACTTTCTGCGTAAGTTATCCACACTTTTGATGCATATTCTTGTATGAGTCCCCTAAATTAAAAGTAAGAGTTTATTTTAACAACACATGCTAAATGGACACACTGCAAATGCATGTAGAGTTTAGACCTGTGGAAAATATAAGACAGAGCTAACAAATTGACAACTCATCTTGGTAGCTTTTTAGCAGCTACTATCCATCTATCAGCAGTTTTACAGATACTTGCTATCCACATCTCTGCCACTTTGCAGCTAAGCTACAACTCTTTTTTTTTAGCTCACAGTTAACCTTTCAACAGGTCAGTACTATATTTGCACACACAAATGACACACAATAGGATGCACAAACACATGCAGGGATATTTTGAGTTACATGTGTAAAATTTGGGGGCCCAGGTTTAAATTTAGGAGTCATGACATGAACCACTGGGACACTGCTATTCTTAATCCCTGATATAGACACAGAAACACACATGAAATCACACAGACACATTCACATTGAGAAATACACACACATGCTTGATAAACACTCATATTTACCTGACAGAGTTTAGATCAGGGAAGGTAATTTTGGCTGTACTGGAATTATCAACACTGTTTAATTGTGTTTTAAATACTTCCTCGAGTGCCTGAAAATATCACAATACAAAGTTATCATTAAAGTTGGAAATAACATTCAAATATTCTAAACAATACACAACAGGAGTCAATATGAAAATGCTAAATATATACCGTATTCAACAAGAGAGCAATTCACAAAATGTTCCTGCATGACAATGTAGAACACCTTTTATTTGAAAATAGGGCAGACGATTCCTGAATCTTTAGGGCAATCTGATTTATCAAACTTGCATGAGATCTTCTACATATGAACATTCCATAGTTATTACGGTTGGAAAGGGTCCAGCTATTCAAAGCTCTGGAGTTTGTATCTTGCTAAGAAGGTATAGTATCAATCAGAAGCGATTTAAGCAAAAGTGAACATGTACATGTATATCAATAAATATTTGTATTTTAATAACATTTTTATTTTTCACTTACCATTTGGTTACACTAATTAAGCTCTGAACAACTGTATTCTATTTATAATTGATAACTTTTAGAGATGACAAGATGTGAATTCTCCTGAGGCACCTGTAATGACTGATAACAGAAAACTTTCCAACCATCAGAAGATGTGCATATAAAAGGCAGTCACATAGAAAAGATTTAGAGCAAATCAATATTATTTTTTATTTCCTGTAACAAATGTGACAACTTACCGGTTTCTTGCAGTTGTACAATTCTTCCCAGACTCGTTTAGAGGCTTTAGTTAACATTTTGTGAGCCTCTGGGAAGTGTGTATGTGATACGAGCTCCTCTATCTCTTTATGTTCATCATCGCCTTCTTCCTCTATATTTATATGCCAAGTTGTCGTCATTGCTTGTCCACCATGTAATGTTGACGCACTGAAAAAAGAGAACAGATTAAAATATAGAGTTTCTCTCTTTGTTTGTCTACAATGTAATGTTGAAGCACTGAAAATAGAGAATAGATTTATCAATATGTAAAGTTGTCACCCTTTGTTTGTCTATCGTGTAATGTTGAAGCAATAGACTTTTTAACACATAGTTGTCTCCCTTGGTAGACTAATAAAGCAAAGAGCAGTGGGACTCAGTTGTCCATAATTTCTGTCTATAATGAGGGAAAAGAAGTGACTAAAATACAATCATGTGTAATAACAATGATAATAAAAATAACATTATAGTAAAACTAACCAAAACATTTAAAACACATTAACCAATTGCATAAGCCAAAGTTACATGTAAGTATTCAAAACTTCAGTTATCAAACGTTATGAAATAACAAATAAAAATTCTCACCATTTTTCTGGATCCTCTGTAAGTTGTAATAAACAATAACACAGACAAACAAGGAATTCTTGGTCATAATTTCCTGGTCCAAACACAAGACTCCTGTGTTGTGTGAGTTTATGTAGGGAGTCTAACACCGTAGTCTGTACGGCGACATTTCTAACTGGTCGGGATAACTGAAACAGTATAGTTCTGTTGAGGGATTTATATATCAGATCTAATGACACTCCTGATGCTGAAAAATAAACAAAATTGTTAGTTTTATACCTGTAGTTTCATTTTCAAACTATAATACCTAGTACTCAAACCCAATATATTATGTACAAATTAAATATAACATTTCATTGCCTTTATTATACAACAGAAACTATTCTGAAACAGTATAGACAGAGGCATGCATATATACATAATTAATAATTCTAGGCTTATATCTCTAAGTTTTATTGAAATTGTTCATCTAGTCAGTCACTATCAAGTCACAACATGAAAGAAATCTGTAACATACTACATGTTACATTTTAAATTTCAAGAATTAATAGCGACAAAAACACTAAAACATTTTAATTACAAGTATCTATAAAAAGTTTTATGTGATGCATGTCCATTCACAATTACATATTTGTAATTGCATAAACTTAAGTTTTCATGTAGAGTATTTGTATGAACACTTAAAAATTTATATACTAACCTTTTCTTTTGGCTTGGGAAATCAATTTACTGATAAATTCAAAAACATCTTTTGATTCTCTGGTAAATACACCTGTAATCAGAAAGATTATGCTTTATACTACAATCATTGTGTTCAGTCTGTTAAATACAATCATATTATATGTGAAACTAGAAAACACAAATATCTGAGGATTCTTTTATTTCCGATAGATGATAGCAATTTTTGTTTTGTTTTGTGGTTTTCTTTATGGACTTTTCTGAACCTACATATATCAGGATTACTAATATCTTATGTGTATTTTTATGTAATGAATTTGTTAAAAAATTTATTTTCTTATCATTAAGTTCACATAATTAGTGAAAATAACACTGTCAACATATCATGAGTGGAGTGGAGTTATGGTGTTGTACACCCCAATCAAGACTCTTTCACTTATATTGATATGGTCAGTTCTGGGATGGTGGAAGAAACCGAAGTATTCAAAGAAAACCACTAACCTTCAGCATGCGAACTGACAAATTTTCTTGCACTAAGATCTGCCTAGAGCAGAATTCCAATCTAGGTGGTGAGAGGTGCTTTGAACCGTAAATGTGCCCTTTAGCCACTTGACCATTGAGGCCCCACAGCATATGATTAAATTCATTTTGAAATACTCTGTGCATAAATTACACTTACCTTGCCATAACTTATCAACAACTCTGCTAGCAAAGTAGAACACATTGTTAGCCATGTTAGCATAACTAGCTCCTGTTGCTATGGGTAATGCTGCCTGTTCCCCTAGTAATACATCTGCTGCCAGTAAATGATCCATCACATGTTTCATAATCTCAGTCTGGTATTCTTTCCTCTGACCTCTTGTAGCATGTTCTGGAGAGGCCTGGTTATAATGGAAAATATTTTATTATTAACAATATACATAATATGTTTCAAAATATAAGATAGCAAATACATGCTACTTCTCAAACATTTCATTTTTTTACATATATTATTGTCATAATTATTGAAATTGTTTTTTAAGTCAATGTTATTGTGAAAATACAGTAATTAAAGCTACACACGTTTTACACATGCAAACAGAAACAACATACATGTATTTTAGTATAAAGTCAACTGTGATTTATTGCCACCATTTGTTCAGTCAAATTTTGTACCATAAAGAGGTTTGGTGATAAATAGACAGAGCCTTTGGGACTTAAAAATTATGTGGCGATTACTGAATTGGCAAAGTTATCAAGGGCTATGCATTTATAACACAGATTTTACTGAACAAGATTTTATTGAAGAAATATTTTTATAAACCTTTTTCTCTGTAACAAAAGATTTGTTGAGTTGAATCACCATACCCAAGTCACAAGTTCATTATAACACAACTTACATCTAGTACTACATCTATTATAGCTGTTGTTTTGATCTGTTGTGAGAAGCTATCAATAACAAGTGTTCTCAGAAAATCTGTCACAAACTTTCTGGCAGGGTGACTGGTTAAAAATGCTGAAAATAATCAAAATATAACAACATTAATTATGTCAAAATCATAAAAGTATTTTACAATCTTACATGACTAGCTAAAGTACAAAAGTTGGTGTTAAAAACTGGCACAGATACATGTACATTGTACATCAATTGTTCCTAGTCATTAGTAACACTAATAAGCCATTATTGATAGATGAATGAATCGAGCTTGGAAATAAAGACAATTATTTAAAATTAATTGAATAAAATAATTCAACAAAAATATTTTCTATTTACTGGTACTATTTTTTGTTACCCAATAGTCAACATACGTGGTAAATATTTATTTCTACATGTGAAAGTATTAGCAGAGGATCTCCAAAACAATTTTCTTTTGGATTTGATGTTTTAGCTTTTACTATTGTATGACACCCTTGTTATGTACGATTCATTTTTCAGTGAAATAACTTTTAAGTATCTACAATGTATTGTTTTCGACTTATTTCTAACACTGATATATTAAATATCTTACCACTTTGCATTTTATCTGGAGTCAAAACTTTAACAAAAGCTTCACTGTCTGGAAATGGCTGTAAACAAAATAATTATAAACATTAAAATTAAAATCATATACTTTTAGTGAGTATGCTACATCTATTTATATATGTGTAAATTGATGTGGTTGCATTTTCCTTGTTTAAAGATATTCACATTTTGCATTGTTGGATGATGTTCAGTGCATATACAAGTGAATTTTATCAAAATAAAATATTCGTTGGAAGTTTTATTTTCGCATCTTATTTTGTGAATTTTTCGTGAAAATAAAATAAACATGAAAATTCCCTAGTTTACAATTTCACTGAATTATATGTATTTTTTAACATTTATTCAAAATACAATAAATGCATCCCTTACATGCAAATAAGAATCAGAGTACAAATGGCAAAATTAATTACAGTACCTTACAAAAATCCTACTTTGTACTATTCATGTTTTTTTTTTAAATTTTTGGGCCTTATTTATTTTGTGAATTTATTTGAAAATAAAACAAACATGAAAATTCCCTGATTTAAAATTTCACAGAATTATTTAAACATTTATTTAAAATACACCAAATGCATCCCCTAGATGTAAATTGAAATCTGAGTACAAGTGTCAAGTTAATAACAGTACCTTGAATTCTTCAGAAGGTGTAGTGACATTACTATCAGAATCTAAAATGTTGAATGGGAACAGTGTGGAGGCTAGACTTGTGATGAATTCTGTTGTTGTAGATAGCAGTACAAAATCTGTCTGGTTGTGGTATAAAAACAGGAGAAACTGCATCAAAGTTACAGGGTATTCCTGTAACCACTGCCCACTGTCTTCTAAATCCTGTAATATGTACATACATGTATATAATTTAAAGTCATACTTCTTGACTTCCCATATTAAATTTATGTCATTCTTTTCTTTAAGTGGAGACAAACAAATCACTTTAATGACCAACGTAAATGTACTTGATAATTAAAACATTGATGCTTCCCCTTTCTTTATGTGATTTAGTCAACATTAATAAAACCACATCTGGATACAGCTATACAACATACACTTTTTTAAATGACCTGAATCTTTAACCACTCGGCCACAGTGACCTGTTTAACATCAACATCTATAACTAGACAATTACATATTGATGATGCCCCTATAATTACCTGATTTAACATGGTCCTGATCATGGTCAGTATGACTAACGCTGCATCTGGACACAACTGTGTATGTTTTTCTTTGGCCACAATGGACACTGGTTTACTGGCTGGAACTCCAAATATCACTGTCCATACAGCATCCAAATTTAACTGAAATATCAAATAGAAAAGATATACCATAATTCAATCTGGTCACTGTTCTAAGTGTTATGATAGCTACTTAGTAAATATGTTCTGAAATAAGTGTACATTTACTTCTTCCAAATACAGTGGAACTTCGATGGCTTGAAGTCCATGGGACTTTGGCCAAGTATTCGAGCCATCGGGGGGGTTCGAGCGACCAAACATCGAAAGTCGATCTTCATTAGATTAAGGTTTCAGGCTCCCGTTTTAATCAACAGTCATAAAATTGTGAAAATTGACAAACCTCATAGAAAATTAAATGTCCCTTTTTAAAAATATTAAATTCACGATGATATCTCGAAGTTTACAAACTTCATTTGTAAATAAAATGTTGAACTTCGAACATCAAATCTATCGATATCAACAGTTCATTTGAATAAAATAAATTTGGTTGAAAGTAAAAGTAAATAACAACAACTGATGATATAAAATAAACTTACTTTATTATCATTATAATACAGAGCACATGGTATTGCCGATTATTAATAAACTTATCACGGTTAATTACTAATCTTGAGTAACACTCTATGTTCCAGACGAGTTATTTCGTTTCGCTCGATTACTTTCTGTGAAATCTGTATAATGGCTTCAGCTTGTGTTTTGTTTACAATGACTGACCACATGTCATTCTGATAAAATTGTATTCGAGCGAAAGTAGTTGAATTTTCACCAAATTTTCACCTTTGAGAAATATTCATTGTTCGAGCGAGCAGGGGTATTCGAGCTATAGTAGTTCGAGCGACCGAGGTTTATTTACATATGATTTAATAGGGATTTGGACGGGACCGGCAGATGACTTCGAGTTATCGGGGTATTGGAGGCATCGACGTTCGAGCGATCAAAGTTCTACTGTATTTGTAAAATAAACGATAAAGTAAAATTTATCATGTAACATCACACATCAAAGATCAAAATACTTCATACAGATAAAATTATTCCTGAAATACATCATTTTGCTGAATGTGTGAACAACTTTTTATGGTTATCATGATTTTCTGATTAACCTATGATAACACTTAGGACCACGATGATAACATTTATCACCTTTTATCTACACCTTTTGGCCAGGTGAGAAACCATCAATACACACCTGTAGGTCTGAGGGTAACTGCTTCACATTTTGTCCAAGTAAAAGAGCCATCAGTAAGAAGTATACTTCTGGAACATCTGTATGTTTGGTTAGTAACCATGACAACGCCATAAACCCAGGTACCTGACAAACTTCTTTGTTTAATTCTCGTTTCTGGCCTTTGTTGTTTGTTCCAATATTTAAACCTGAAATATCAAATGAATGAAATCTTTTTAGCCATTATCAAGTCTAACACAGGTAAAAACTATATATGTGACACCTTGCAGGCTTGAAATACAGGTATTGCCCTTTTCATGAGCTTTCAGATTAGTGTAGCTCACCTGTGTGTCTAGTCAATCAAAACCTTTAACAAAAACTCTTATCATTTTACCATCAAAATATTCTTACATGATAAGGGCCTGGTTGTTTAAAATCCTGTTCCATTAGCTGAACTATTTGGTTAGCAGAAATTTGTTCCTTACATCATAGTTTATTTTATAAAACCCTGTGCAAAACTTAGTGCATACAAATATAATTATCAAACAGGCGCAATGTAAGACAAAACTGTATATCTTCAACAACCTAAATTCAAATTTAATTTTAGTAATATTTTGACCTAAGAGGGAGAGAAGGAGAGACACTTTATGCTAGGGTACATGGGGTTAGACAATTGTGCGATGAACCAAATACTTGGGATAGATATATTCACTTTAAATAATAATTTCCATACCTAACATAACACCAACATGTTGCTTGAGTACAGGTTCCGTGCCTGAGAGCCATCCACCACCAGAACTACCTTCACGGAACTTCTCAATAGCTCCGGGATTCTGAAACATCACCAACAGAATTCTGAGAGCTAGAATCATGGAGGATGAGTGCACATGTCCTTGCATAAACAATATTAACCAATCATATCCCAGAACTTTCTGTACTTCTTCACACATCCTGTAAATAAAAAGTTATAAAAATCCATGAATTTTTAAAAAGGTAAGTGTAAATGCAGGAGTAATGAATCTCAACAATTACTATACATTATATTAAATATGTAATAGTTCAAATTTGCAAAAATAGCTCCAGTTTAAAAAAAATATAATACCTCCTTTAAAAAATTCTCAATTTAATAAATATTTGTTTAGGGTTTACAGATTCAAGAACTTCTACTACACCAAAGAATTGCATTTTGTCATTATTATTAAGCTCAATATCCAGTGCCTGTTTTTGTTGGTGTTTACTCATTCCAGTCTGTGACAGACTCACCACTTTGAAGCATTTTATATATCCCTCAAATTCCTGGAGCACCAAATAACTGTCCAAAGTCAGGGATTCTATAATCACCATCTCCAAATCAATGTTTATTTTTTGTCTAGCTTTCCTATTGCATTCATTTGTTTTTAAGATACACTTTTCTTTATTTAATTCCAGGTAACAACAAAACATTTATATTGACTTACTGTATATTAACGCTACCATCACCAGCGTCTAGGAGACTGAGTATTAACTCCAGACAAACATTCCTCAGTTTTATGGAGTAAGATGTAGAGGCATCACTTGTGGTACCTGAAGAAAAATATTTTCAAATAAGTATTAAGGGTTAGGTTTTAATGTCAAATTGTGAAATTAAACTGCCTCACTCACATTGTTATGTACTGTATTGATTTACAATCCCATTTTTGTCCAACGTTGGGGGTTTTATAACCAGCCAGTGGTAATAAAAAATAAATATATGGTGATCTTCTCTTTTTCTTTTAAGTTGATTTTTCATGTACTTATTGTTATATTAATATTTTTGGTTTTGCTTTTGCTATTCTATTTCATATGTTCATATGCCAAGTATACATGTACATGTATGTTGCTTTTTTCTTTACAGATTAAACCAAATTTGACTGCATATTGACTTGATGATGTTCTCTGTGAGAGATGTTTATATATCACACATAATAACAGACATCTAGGGCTGAGTGGTCTAAAAAGTACTGGATTACGGATCACAGCACTTCTTTCCAACAAGGTTTGAAACCCACTTGGGATGGATCATAGTGTGAGAAAGTTTGTCAGTTTGCTTGCCAAAGGTTGGTGGTTTTCTCTTGGCATGCTGGTTTCCTCCACCATCCCACAACTGACCACCTTGATATAAGCGAAATACTCTTGAATGGGATCTAAAACAAAATACTACACACCACTTCTGTAATAATTTTAACAATATCTATATTTACCAGTAGATTCTGATTCCTCCACAGTTGATGATGATGATCCATTCTGTTTACTGACTCCATTCAGCATGATATTCTTCTCCACAAAAGACATCTGTGGTAATGTGGATACAATGAACTGTCCCAACCTATAATACAACAACAAAACATGTATGTATGGATATTTACAATAGTAGTATTTCTCCAATTTAATGTGATTAAGTGTTCATTTATAAAACATTTACAGCAGTATTGTGTCAGTGACAGCTGACAAAACCGGATTTAAGAAAGGATGGACAGACCAGCATGTTCATAATGTGGCATGCACAACTAGACCTTATGCAGATTACACACACAAAATTTCATGCTATTTGAACCTGTATATACCAGTACATGTAATGGGCCAACTGCTTATTAAGCCTCGGTGGCTGAGTGATCTATAAAGTTGGCTTATATCTGAATCACAATGCCTTTCACTGCCTGGGTTCAAAATACATGCAAAGAAAGTTTGTCAGTTTGTCTGCCAAAGATTAGTGGTTTTCTCTAGGTACTCTGGTTTCCTCCACCATTTCCATGTAAGTACTGACAGACTTAGTAAACATGTCAGTGAAATAATCTTGATGGGGGGTATAAAACATCATTATTTTAGTTACACTACACTTAACTCTAGTTTTGCTGGTTTCCTAAGGTGACCTTTATAGAATAATTCAAACAAAATTTTAGAATTTATAAAAATTGAAATCTACTGAATCTTTTCTTCTCTACCTTAAGAGTCCATTTTGGTCGGGTGGTGTCTGTAAGAGTACACTGATAACACTACTAATGGTTTGTATAGTAGATTGTGTAAGTTTCTGGTCCTGTAGTATGTGTAACAGTCAAGTTTCAGTATTTTATACTTTACCTTAAGAGTCCGTTCTGGTCGGGTGGTGTCTGTAAGAGTACATTGATAACACTACTAATGGTTTGTATAGTAGATTGTGTAAGTTTCTGGTCCTGTAGTATGTCTAACAATCAAGTTTCAGTATTTTATACTTTACCTTAAGAGTCCGTTCTGGTCGGGTGGTGTCTGTAAGAGTACACTGATGACACTACTAATGGTTTGTATAGTAGATTGTGTAAGTTTCTGGTCCTGTAGTATGTGTAACAGTCAAGTTTCAGTATTTTATACTTTACCTTAAGAGTCCGTTCTGGTCGGGTGGTGTCTGTAAGAGTACATTGATAACACTACTAATGGTTTGTATAGTAGATTGTGTAAGTTTCTGGTCCTGTAGTATGTGTAACAGTCAAGTTTCAGTATTTTATACTTTACCTTAAGAGTCCGTTCTGGTCGGGTGGTGTCTGTAAGAGTACACTGATGACACTACTAATGGTTTGTATAGTAGATTGTGTAAGTATCTGGTCCTGTAGTATGTGTAACAGTCAAGTTTCAGTATTTTATACTTTACCTTAAGAGTCCGTTCTGGTCGGGTGGTGTCTGTAAGAGTACACCGATGACACTACTAATGGTTTGTATAGTAGATTGTGTAAGTATCTGGTCCTGTAGTATGTGTAACAGTCAAGTTTCAGTATTTTATACTTTACCTTAAGAGTCCGTTCTGGTCGGGTGGTGTCTGTAAGAGTACACTGATGACACTACTAATGGTTTGTATAGTAGATTGTGTAAGTTTCTGGTCCTGTAGTATGTGTAACAGTCAAGTTTCAGTATTTTATACTTTACCTTAAGAGTCCGTTCTGTCGGGTGGTGTCTGTAAGAGTACACTGATGACACTACTAATGGTTTGTATAGTAGATTGTGTAAGTTTCTGGTCCTGTAGTATGTGTAACAGTCAAGTTTCAGTATTTTATACTTTACCTTAAGAGTCCGTTCTGGTCGGGTGGTGTCTGTAAGAGTACATTGATAACACTACTAATGGTTGTATAGTAGATTGTGTAAGTTTCTGGTCCTGTAGTATGTGTAACAGTCAAGTTTCAGTATTTTATACTTTACCTTAAGAGTCCGTTCTGGTCCGGTGGTGTCTGTAAGAGTACACTGATGACACTACTTATGGTTTGTATAGTAGATTGTGTAAGTTTCTGGTCCTGTAGTATGTGTAACAGTCAAGTTTCAGTATTTTATACTTTACCTTAAGAGTCCGTTCTGGTCCGGTGGTGTCTGTAAGAGTACACTGATGACACTACTAATGGTTTGTATAGTAGATTGTGTAAGTTTCTGGTCCTGTAGTATGTGTAACAGTCAAGTTTCCGTATTTTATACTTTACCTTAAGAGTCCGTTCTGGTCCGGTGGTGTCTGTAAGAGTACACTGATGACACTACTAATGGTTTGTATAGTAGATTGTGTAAGTATCTGGTCCTGTAGTATGTGTAACAGTCAAGTTTCAGTATTTTATACTTTACCTTAAGAGTCCGTTCGTGGTGGTGTCTGTAAGAGTACACCGATGACACTACTAATGGTTTGTATAGTAGATTGTGTAAGTATCTGGTCCTGTAGTATGTGTAACAGTCAAGTTTCAGTATTTTATACTTTACCTTAAGAGTCCGTTCTGGTTGGGTGGTGTCTGTAAGAGTACACTGATGACACTACTAATGGTTTGTATAGTAGATTGTGTAAGTATCTGGTCCTGTAGTATGTGTAACAGTCAAGTTTCAGTATTTTATACTTTACCTTAAGAGTCCGTTCTGGTCGGGTGGTGTCTGTAAGAGTACATTGATAACACTACTAATGGTTTGTATAGTAGATTGTGTAAGTTTCTGGTCCTGTAGTATGTGTAACAGTCAAGTTTCAGTATTTTATACTTTACCTTAAGAGTCCGTTCTGGTCCGGTGGTGTCTGTAAGAGTACACTGATGACACTACTAATGGTTTGTATAGTAGATTGTGTAAGTTTCTGGTCCTGTAGTATGTGTAACAGTCAAGTTTCAGTATTTTATACTTTACCTTAAGAGTCCGTTCTGGTCCGGTGGTGTCTGTAAGAGTACACTGATGACACTACTAATGGTTTGTATAGTAGATTGTGTAAGTATCTGGTCCTGTAGTATGTGTAACAGTCAAGTTTCAGTATTTTATACTTTACCTTAAGAGTCCGTTCTGGTCGGGTGGTGTCTGTAAGAGTACACCGATGACACTACTAATGGTTTGTATAGTAGATTGTGTAAGTATCTGGTCCTGTAGTATGTGTAACAGTCAAGTTTCAGTATTTTATACTTTACCTTAAGAGTCCGTTCTGGTCGGGTGGTGTCTGTAAGAGTACACTGATGACACTACTAATGGTTTGTATAGTAGATTGTGTAAGTTTCTGGTCCTGTAGTATGTGTAACAGTCAAGTATCAGTATTTTATACTTTACCTTAAGAGTCCGTTCTGGTCCGGTGGTGTCTGTAAGAGTACACTGATGACACTACTAATGGTTTGTATAGTAGATTGTGTAAGTTTCTGGTCCTGTAGTATGTGTAACAGTCAAGTTTCAGTATTTTATACTTTACCTTAAGAGTCCGTTCTGGTCGGGTGGTGTCTGTAAGAGTACATTGATAACACTACTAATGGTTTGTATAGTAGATTGTGTAAGTTTCTGGTCCTGTAGTATGTGTAACAGTCAAGTTTCAGTATTTTATACTTTACCTTAAGAGTCCGTTCTGGTCGGGTGGTGTCTGTAAGAGTACACTGATGACACTACTAATGGTTTGTATAGTAGATTGTGTAAGTTTCTGGTCCTGTAGTATGTGTAACAGTCAAGTTTCAGTATTTTATACTTTACCTTAAGAGTCCGTTCTGGTCCGGTGGTGTCTGTAAGAGTACACTGATGACACTACTAATGGTTTGTATAGTAGATTGTGTAAGTATCTGGTCCTGTAGTATGTGTAACAGTCAAGTTTCAGTATTTTATACTTTACCTTAAGAGTCCGTTCTGGTCGGGTGGTGTCTGTAAGAGTACACCGATGACACTACTAATGGTTTGTATAGTAGATTGTGTAAGTATCTGGTCCTGTAGTATGTGTAACAGTCAAGTTTCAGTATTTTATACTTTACCTTAAGAGTCCGTTCTGGTCGGGTGGTGTCTGTAAGAGTACACTGATGACACTACTAATGGTTTGTATAGTAGATTGTGTAAGTATCTGGTCCTGTAGTATGTGTAACAGTCAAGTTTCAGTATTTTATACTTTACCTTAAGAGTCCGTTCTGGTCCGGTGGTGTCTGTAAGAGTACACTGATGACACTACTAATGGTTTGTATAGTAGATTGTGTAAGTTTCTGGTCCTGTAGTATGTGTAACAGTCAAGTTTCAGTATTTTATACTTTACCTTAAGAGTCCGTTCTGGTCGGGTGGTGTCTGTAAGAGTACACTGATAACACTACTAATGGTTTGTATAGTAGATTGTGTAAGTTTCTGGTCCTGTAGTATGTGTAACAGTCGAGATACAAGTCCTATATCCCTCATTAACTGGTGATTAGTGGTCTGTTCACTGTAAATATAAAAAGAAATTTCTTGCTTGGTGGTTGGTCAACTAGCATGGATACATGGAACTATGTTTGTAAATCTGTTGAGGTACATAAACACTTGATGTTTATTGGAAAAAGGGGAATTAACTTGTACATTGCCGACGTCTAGTTACTGCAAACAGACACAGTGCCTGAAGCTCAGGGTACACAAATCTTTAACAAAGTATGTAGGGCTGAGTAACCTGCCAAAACCTGTATAACTTATAATATATCAGTAAAAAAGTTTAAATATATAGGCAGGCTACCTATCATATATACACATATCTCCTGTAAAGTCACATTTTTTCTCTTGTAAATACTGGAAGATTGATTTTATTTTTTGCAATACATAAAACTAAACCTATAAATACATGGGATAATTTGTATTCCTTCTTCTAATAGTTTGCTACTTGTTTAAAATGAAGAGTGAAAAAATTTAACATCAGCTCCTACAAAAAAGACTTGTCACTGCTTCTTAATGCTAAGCTCTGAGAATTGTTTCTTCTTTTTATCAAGGTTAATCCTAGATCATAACAGCCTGATACCTAATACATACAGGCCAACAAGCTTCAATAGCCAAGCCCCACTTTCATTCGCAAATATATTAATAATTTATAGGCCACCCCAAGGCAATATACCAAACATTAGCTATCCTATTCAATACAGAACAAATTGTTCAGCAAGGATATTACTGATACAGTGTAGCAAAGCAGTATCATTCTGCAAACCACCCAGAAAGCTATTTACCTCAGTATGATAATACCACATCAAAAACAGCAGTTTTAGATAGAAGCAAAGTAAAAGAATAGTGTATCTAGACATCAATCATCTAGTCCATCAAAAAAGTAATGTCAACACAGCAACATAGCTTGTCTGCATATTTAATCCATCAAACAAAAGCTTTGACAATGTTTTCATAGGTATGTTACATGTTAAATGCTGGCACTGATGATGATGTTTTATTTTAGAGGAATGACATGTTTTTCTGTAGTTATGAATAGAAAGGATTATATTAAATTGTTTATTTCAGTGACATTCTGTAGCATTACTTTTACAAGCTCCTAGGGCACAGTAAATTTAAAACATCTTCTTTGAAGAATCTTATAGACAGGTGGTTGCTAGGTCATTCTAGAATAAATTCTAGCACTGTTGACATAATTCTGTGACACACAAACATGCTAATGGTTCCACTGGGAGTGTCTTTAACATTAAGACAATATTAACTTTGAATAACTCCACACAAATAAATTCAACATACAAACAGTTAACATAATGACCGTCACCTCTGTAACAATAACCTTTACCTTGACCCTATTAATCATAACAATGTAACTCAATACTCAATGGCATAATATATTTAACACAGATTATAAATAGATTTTATTTCCATTTTGAAATAAAGAGTAATTGAAAAAATGAAAATAATAAAGAGTAATTGAAAAAATGAACATTATTGTTTTTTCTATCTATTGCTCATAAAAACATGTCAATGTTACTCTAATGATATATAATATTTCATCACCTATTTTATAAGAGAAGTTGAGGGCTTAAGAAATGGAAGCTGAAATGGGATCCAACAGCATACCACATAATCAATACCTTTAAAGACTTTTTCAGAATGATATGAAAAATGTTTACATTGCAAGTTTTCAGAAAAACGTCATTTTACTGAGGTAAATCTATATCCATTGGAAAAAATATTTTCACACAAATAATATAGGGTATCATGTGGCACTAAGAAGAACCCCATTTCTATGGTGGGTCCAACTAAAGACAGTGATAGTTACTGCAATATATAAGCTTAAGTTGTGAAATTGGAAATGTAACAGCAAAAATAAATGTGTCTTAAACTGTCAATCTTAAGCTTGAATTAAATTTAAATTTGAAATGGTGCAAAGCTAGCAAAGACATTATATATAAAATGTTTAATTATTTTTTTCTTCCATTTTTTTTTTTTTTTTTTTTTTTTTTTTTTGTAATTAAAACTTTAAGTTTGTTTAGTGAAGCCTGTGTTTACAAAATACATGTCATTACAACTACAGAAATTACATGTATAACTGCCAGACAGAACACTCTATACATATTAGTGAAAAAGAATTACAAAGCTTTATGTGTAGATATAGAAGCTTTTCTAATAAATATAAAATAAGACATTATGATGAACTACAAGAGAGTTGTATAAATATTTAAAACATGTGAGAATTACTAATTTTATGGGTACAATACACAGCTGTGTTCATCTGCTTTGTAAATATGGGAGGTATGTGTGGAATTATATTATACACCCCACGTAAGATTAGAGGTGATCAATTCTGGAATGGTGAAGAAAACCTATGGAAAATGTACTAACAAAAGTCTAAATAATTAGTCTTTTACCATATAGAACCATTTTAATTGTTCTTGAATTTTTGGTTAATGATAATGTTATTTAATTTCATGATTTTAAAGTGACCTATGTTATGAAATAGACAGCCATTCTATGTAAATTTATGTATTACTGATGGTGACCATCGACTTGTAGAAGATGACCATAGTACTTATAGGTACATGTATGTGGAATGCATAAGATTAAAGACCAAATTCCCATGAACTGGTTACCAAGGTAACAAAAGCAACATTACACTACTGACTAGTAATGATTATGATTTTTTTTGCATGGTTTTATTACATGGAACATTGAGAGATTATATACAGTGATAAAAACATCTAGTGTGATATATATACTATGCCATTGAGTAAAGAGTATTTAACAATAAACAAAGCCTGATATAACTAATAACAAAGTGAGTAACACCACTATATAGATAATCTTACTACATCAGTCACAGCCTTACCCTGAACACCTAGTAAAATATAAGTAAGCATTACATAACAGGCAAATCAATCATATCACAAATATTAGGAGCAGGTGCTCTATGTAAGGTTAGAGATGAATTTTAGATAAAGCTTATTTAAATCTTTTGATGAGTTTAAGACACAGATTATTTTTTATTATTTTATACAGTTTGACTGTTTGAGGTCTTGTGGTTACATTCTGCAGACACTGTCAATTAATTGTGTTAATACATGTACTGTAGCCGCAATGTCAAAATAAAAACATATGCCAGTGTTTGCAATAAGTCATAATTTTCAACCAGTCCTTGTCTTGATAATTTCAACCTTTTGTATTGTAGTATATAGGAGACTATTGAAACAGTGACCATTACTTTACAAACATAACAAGTCCTTCTAACAAAACATTACCAGTTTTGTTTGTGGGGCTGGCTGTTATTTTGAATGCTACATATGTAAAACATATTATCCTGTTCATCAATTTTTCAAATGTAACAAAGCTTTTAATCATCATAAGATATTTATGCATGATGCACCTAGTAATGCAAAAGCAACTTCATTAATTAATTAGTAAAGAACTTGAGTTTAATATCTGAACTTTGATTCTAAAAGGAAATCTAAATACTAGTATAAATCTAAATTGAATATTGCCATTCAGTTTGACACCAAGGACACACTTGTAACTAAATCAAAGTAAATAATCATTCAATAATGTTTTCATGCCAAAATTATTCACAAGATACAAAATTTGCTACATAAATAAACCAAGGATATCTATTAAAATAAACTTAAACTTCAAAGGTCTTAAAAACAAATTTGTGTGTTGGCTGATGTAATCTGAGAAATAGTGCTTTAAAAGCTAAAAAAGAAAATAAAATCAGCAGCGCAGCTATAGTAGATGGTAAGGCATATAGCGTACCTGGATTCTGTAAGAAGTTCAAAGAAATGTTCATACAGGGACCTCTGTAAGTCAAACGGTGCCTCATGCCATACCTGTAAAATGAGATATGATATGTTACATGTTTTACATACCGGGTACATATTCCACAATAACCAATTACAATAACATAACAATTATGATTCTGAAATATTAGTCTCTACGAAAAAACAAAGTCTTTGATACCTGTAGATACCAATTTATTCACTCCTTTCATAAAATTATATTTGCTAAAAGATAAGACTTTTTTTTGTACATCCATCATTAAATTCAACAGGAAAATTTTGAAAAATTGTTTTTTTTTAAAAGAAATGTTCAAACTGGCCAGATTCCGTTACTTTCATTTTTTTCAGTTAAAATTTTAGTAGAGTGTACAAATCTAAGTCTTTCCGGCTGACATACCAGTATTTGCTTTACAAAACTAGTCTTTTGATTGCTCTATATTATCAGTCAGTACATGTATACATACATCATTATTTGATAAACACATTACCTATATGTCTAAACTCTACTTTGTCATGGCTAGACAGTCCACACATGTACAGTCAGAGCACATCCCCCCTCATCAATAATAAATTTACCATCATACTCTGAAGCTACTTAAATGGCTATTTTGGAATTAACCTATACTTGTGAAGAAGTTAAACAAAGATATTTTGATTTAATTATCAAAATCTACCCCTACTAACCTCTAGATCACACAACAGATCTTCAAAAGCTTGTTTATTTGGTATAACAGAACTTTCTCGCCCGCTGTCTACAGTACCAATCAGAGAGAATGTCAGATGTAAGATGTGACTGTTTAACAAATGTTGTTTCTTCTTATACAACATGGCCAGTGTCTAAAATATAAAACACGATTTTGTCAATTTTCCCTTGAGGAAACAGTTAAAACTAATATACATGTATGTTATCATTTTTAAAAATGATCTTGGATTTGTTTTCAACCTTGATTAATGAGTACAATCCAATTCCTTTATTTATTCTCTATATATATTGCACATGGTTTTACAATTAAATTAACAAATTGTTAAATGGTGACAAATCAAGGATTTACTCCATGTTTATTTTTAATTCAAAATTGTCACTTTGAAAACCTTGTAAAATGCAATTAAAATACTACAAAGTTGGTAAGATAATATGAAAATTTTTGATACATCTGACATACCTGGTATCCTCTAATTCTGTCCATATCCTTCAAGGTTGCTTTATTACTCTTTACTACACATACTAAAGCTTTGACTGCAGCATAGAGACCTTCTACATCTGTTGCCATGGCAATAAGCCCCAATAATGATGAAGCTCCTCCCACATTTTCCAATATCTTAGCAACAGGTCTTGGACAGAATGTTCTCACACCTGAAAACAACAAAACAATACATTTGAAACTTCACTCCAAAAATAATTGAAATGGAGGATCCTTATCAAGATGATATACCTCACATGCCAACATATTGGATTCTATTAGGAGAAATGTGTTCAAAGAGACTTAAATAAAAAAAATTTGAAGGAAAGATAGTTCTTTTCCTATGCATGAACTTCGATAATAATAATAATTGTATGTTTTTGCAAGGTTTGTTTTGATTAATGACTTCATATATATGATGTAATCAACATGTCATCACTTCATATTTTCCATTTTCAAACTTTTTTTTTCAATGTGTACAAAATTTCTCTAAATCTGGGATGTTCACGTGGAATATACAACAATTTATATATACAAAAATACAATGATTAAGAATATTTTAATATTTTATAAAAATTTTTCCCATTTTTTCAATGTATTTTAAACTTATCTGTGTTTTAATTCAATTAAGCACTTTTTCATACATATTCAACAAATATTGACTGATTATTCATCATTAAAATTTAATTCATATTTATCGATATTTTGTATCTACAGATTCATATCGTTATCCTGCGACACTTACCCAGATATCCCATTAGTACTGCCCCCAGACTCCTGGCTGGTCCACTAAGATTGCCTGCTGAGTTATGTAATATTCTGATTGGTGTAGCATTTTCATGAGCAGACATGGCAAGCTAGATAATACAAGACAAGACAAGACATTACACATAACTATATACATGTATATATCATTGTCTCCATCTTGATGAGGAATACCACAAATATACTGAGTGTTGTGCTATAGAGTTATGGTGTTTTAGGCCAGGACAAGATTATTTCACTGATGTGGAGGAGGTAATTTCTTTGATGGTGGAGCAAGTTTCAAACTGGTATGCCTGGAGAAAACCACTAAACTTTAGAAAGCCAACTGACAAAATTCTTCACATTAGGATCTGCATGAGTTGGACTTAAATCTAAGCTGTAAGATACATGGTGATCAAGGTATGATGAAAACTTGTAAACATAACATTTTGGTTGAAATATGAAACAAACAGACATTAAAACACTGGTATTCATGGACAGATTGTCTTGATATAAAAGTGGTCAGTATTGGTCAGGTTTTACTGTATTTCATACTTACTTGTTTGGCTATAGATTTGCTGTCCACCTTGTTATAATGTTTGCGTATTTTAGCGATGGTCATCTGCGATACAGCATGAGCATGTACACCAAACACTACCTTCTCCTCGCCAATAAAGGCACCAGTGTTGTCCGAGTCCTCTGTAAGAAAAAATGTCAGGTTAGATAATTTGTTTAATAATTAATACTTCTTCAAAATGTGTTGCATTGTTTTATTGAGACAAATTTTCAAACAGACACAAAAAGAACCCCTATAAATAGTGTCCACTGTAGTGACGAATGTATCCACCTTATTTCTGTTGAAATTCTGTTTTGAGTGGATTATCAAAGAAAAAGCTCACGACCATGCATCAATAAATAGGATATGATGGTTAAATTAAGATTTATGTTTCCATTCATGGTAGCAAAAATTGCCTATGTGCTAATAATTTTAAAGAAATTCTGTAGCAAAAATTGCCTATATGCTAATAATTTTAATGAAATTCTTTCAAAAAGTACAATTTATTTTAGCAAATTTATGAGAAATACTTTTATAAGGACAAATTTGGTTATTTTGCTGTTAATAATTTTAAAATTGTGGAGACCTACACAAAGAAGATAGAATGTACTGTTATTAATTTCTTTTACTGGTAATAATTACATCTTCAAGGTCACTAACACTAATTATTTCTGTATTTCAGGGACTAAGGAAGAAAGTAAAATTTTATCTGCCCAAGTTTTGCGATTTAAGAGATTGATATATTACCTAAATTTGGTGACTGGAAACTGCCAACATATGTAGGTCCTAGAGCATATATACTGCTGATTATGTTTGAAGCTACAATATCTTCTAATAGATGACATGGGCCTTGTCTCCAGGTGAGCTTAGAAAGCCTTCTTAACTGAGGTGGAGTTCCAATGTAAGCAAATACAGAAGTAAAAGCTGTAGGACTGGCTGTTCCTCCTCCTCCAAGATTGGGTGAAATGTAGTGTAACTGTAACATAAATATGAAGTGATTAACTATGTGCAAAGTATAAAATACTGATATGGTCATTATGTGCCTGTCATGACAGTGAAAACAGATACCATGTTCAGATGGGAATCAAAAATCTATAATTCTTAACACCAACCTTGAAATGTAAATTCACCCCCATTCCCTGTCCATAGTCACACATATGAATGTGTTTCAATTTACATCATAGTTTATGTTTTATATCATTTATATAACAAACTGGTAAAAAAAATTGATTTTAACTTCACTCTTGATTGCATCTTTCTTTTATATAAAAAAATTATAATATACATATACATTTGAGGCCTCCATAGTAGAAATAGTACCTCTCATTACTTCAGTTTGATTTCCACTTCATCAGATCTTAGTGTAAGAAAGTTATCAGTTTAGTTGCTGAAAGTCAGTGGTTTTATGTGGACACTCTAGTTTCCTCCACCAAGGCTTAATATCTAGACACACTTGGAATCATATTGATTAGCATGTAAAACACCATTCCTTCCATCATTTAAGAAACTTTATGAAAATTTAAGAAATTAAAGAAATTCTTAAAAATACAAGCTATGTTACCTTTTGTGTATTGACATGTTCTCCATCAACAAACATACTAACACTGCTGTTCTTCATGATACCAGCCCTGCTGAATATCAACACTAGGTGGTGCCACTGTCCTTCCTGTGTTAATTCTGGGTACCAGAACCTAACTGTGTTGTCATTAATGGAGGGATCCTTGTCTGGCTCTGTACCTGTAACTTAAACACAAGACAGCAATATAGTAATGTTCACTTAAAACAAGACAGCAATATAGTAATGTTCACTTAAACACAAGACAGCAATATAGTAATGTTCACTTAAACACAAGACAGCAATATAGTAATGTTCACTTAAACACAAGACAGCAATATAGTAATGTTCACTTAAACACAAGACAGCAATATAGTAATGTTCACTTAAACACAAGACAGCAATATAGTAATGTTCACTTAAACACAAGACAGCAATATAGTAATGTTCACTTAAACACAAGACAGCAATATAGTAATGTTCACTTAAACACAAGACAGCAATATAGTAATGTTCACTTAAAACAAGACAGCAATATAGTAATGTTCACTTAAACACAAGACAGCAATATAGTAATGTTCACTTAAACACAAGACAGCAATATAGTAATGTTCACTTAAACACAAGACAGCAATATAGTAATGTTCACTTAAACACAAGACAGCAATATAGTAATGTTCACTTAAACACAAGACAGCAATATAGTAATGTTCACTTAAACACAAGACAGCAATATAGTAATGTTCACTTAAACACAAGACAGCAATATAGTAATGTTCACTTAAAACAAGACAGCAATATAGTAATGTTCACTTAAACACAAGACAGCAATATAGTAATGTTCACTTAAAACAAGACAGCAATATAGTAATGTTCACTTAAACACAAGACAGCAATATAGTAATGTTCACTTAAACACAAGACAGCAATATAGTAATGTTCACTTAAACACAAGACAGCAATATAGTAATGTTCACTTAAACACAAGACAGCAATATAGTAATGTTCACTTAAACACAAGACAGCAATATAGTAATGTTCACTTAAACACAAGACAGCAATATAGTAATGTTCACTTAAACACAAGACAGCAATATAGTAATGTTCACTTAAACACAAGACAGCAATATAGTAATGTTCACTTAAACACAAGACAGCAATATAGTAATGTTCACTTAAACACAAGACAGCAATATAGTAATGTTCACTTAAACACAAGACAGCAATATAGTAATGTTCACTTAAACACAAGACAGCAATATAGTAATGTTCACTTAAACACAAGACAGCAATATAGTAATGTTCACTTAAACACAAGATATGGAAATTTAGATAACAATATCACTGTGTAAACTTGGGCAAACCTTGTTAAATTACCATCATAAATTCTATCAAAACTTGATTTTATACAATGTTTTACAAAATTTTGAGAAAGAGTTATAAGAGGAAATGTTTTAATGATTTAAATAATGTCTAATATGAATTTTGTAATAAATATGTTGGAATACTTACCAACTGGAAATTATGAATTTATGAGAGTAACAAAAAACAAATATTTAAATTCAAAACAATTTGCTTGTATTTGCACAGATTGTTACCTGATGACTTGAAAATAAAAGTATGAAAAAAAATTGAACATTCATTTCTCTCAACAGCTGTCCTATTTACAGTATGGTAAATGATAAAGCACATAATTTAATAAGGGTTATTCTTTTTATTCTTGTATTCGATTAATATTGTTCCTAACACTCAGAATAACAATGGATATCGCTATATGACCTCTCATATAATTGATAATAAAGTATTTAAGCTGTTTTTGTGTTGTTTTCTTAACAGGAATGAAACAGTTCATAAACTTTTTCATGGCAGAACCAACTGTTTCACATGCAAACTGAATGCACAAAAAACACCTTTTTGAAGCTTTAAGTGGTCATAAAAAATGTCAGTGTAAACATAATAGCCTCAGGAAGCAGTTCTACAGGTCTGATACCTTAAGGCAATATATTAGACTGTTCCCAAAACATCCAAAAAATACATGTATTTGTATATTGTTAACCTTCCGAGAAACAGTAAAATTAAGATGGCTATGAGGCATACAATGTAACTTAACATGTGTTATAGAAGCAGTATTTTACCTGATGCAGGTAGTGACGTTTCCTCTGTAGAAACAATTAATGATCTCTCTCTTGAATTCAGATATACAGTTAGACATATCAAGTTTTCTTCCCGACCCTGGAGATTTCTGACAATAGTTAGCAAACGTACTGGATGGAATTCATTCTGAGCCCCAAATTTATCTACACAAAACCATGTTGAGTATGTCATACCGGCCTGCGGTGGAAATACTCTCTCTCCTGTCAAATAAGAACAACTGTGTTAACTTTGTTAAATCAATTAATAGGACCTGTGTTAACTTTGATCATTATTGTTTTAATACAATGATTATTTGACCAAAAACAGTTTATTTGTCAGCCTCTTATCCTATAACCTAACCACCGATATGGTTAAAATTCAAGATCAATGTATCTAGAGTTATCACAGTTATCAATATCTACATAAAACATCTAAATTTTTCCCTATTTTTCCTATATCTTGACCAAATTTCTATGTACAACAATCTGATATATTTGGTTTACAGATTGTGCTCTGTGTTAGTTCAGGCCAATTCTTAAAACTTCATTTTATCATATCTAAATAAGTCAACATGTTCATTATTGTGAAATGGAATTATACGTAGTTTCACCATATTAATCTTTTACTTAATCTTCAGAAATTTGGAAAGTAAATCTAAAACATTCCAACATGAAATTAAGACTCAAATATATTGCAGAAACAGACTTACCTGTGCCAATACCACCAATAACAACTGGATCACCTCCACCCACTACCCCGCTGACAACAGATGGTGTGGGTGGTCCCTGTGGTGCTATACTTGGTACATATAAGCAACCAAATCCCTCAGCACTCATATCAAACTCCACAAACGCTGGTGTTACTGCAGATCCATGCATTCTAGCATCTCTAGGTGTCGTCATAGAAACAAGACACTTGACCCTGGTTAATGGAACAACACTTCCTGCTGTATTTAGCCGTTTTGCTACTTCTGTTGGAGTTTTTCTCTCCTCAACACTGGAGGCTCGACTTAATGGCCAGTTATGACTCCAAGCATTTGACGATAAACTTCTACCATCATACATTTCGTCTATTGGCCGACAATTCAGTGGAGAGCCCAATCGAAGAAAATTCCTAATAATAAAGATAAAAATCTTTGAAAATACAGGCGTTATCATAAAAGTCATATTTAGAATAAAACTTTTACCAAATAGTTTCATTTTGAGTGAAATATAAAAATACAATTTAGCTATAAATACATGACTGTGTCAGGTCTAATATGTCATACTAAAAAGAAAAATACAACTTTTTTATTATTGTCTATTTATACAGCCTCACACAAATGTGACATGCCAGGCAAAAATCAGATTTAGGGTTCTTTCAATCAATTTCAAAATTTTTCCTTTCAACTAAGGCTATATAAATATCTAATATTATGTTTTATACCTAAGATCCTTTGATGTAAGTGACTGTGAGGCTAGACGTTCAAATATAGCTCTAAGTACAGTATGTAGTGGGTGTAGTTCATCAGCTAGTGCTAGGTAACCATGGTTATGTATGTACTAATGTAAGTAAGTTAACATACCTCAGATCCTTTGATGTAAGCGACTGTGAGGCTAGACGTTCAAATATAGCTCTAAGTACAGTATGTAGTGGGTGTAGTTCATAAGCTAGTGCTAGGTAACCATGGTTATGTATGTATTAATGTAAGTAAGTTAACATACCTCAGATCCTTTGATGTAAGTGACTGTGAGGCTAGACGTTCAAATATAGCTCTAAGTACAGTATGTAGTGGGTGTAGTTCATAAGCTAGTGCTAGGTAACCATGGTTATGTATGTATTAATGTAAGTAAGTTAACATACCTCAGATCCTTTGATGTAAGTGACTGTGAGGCTAGACGTTCAAATATAGCTCTAAGTACAGTATGTAGTGGGTGTAGTTCATCAGCTAGTGCTAGGTAACCATGGTTATGTATGTATTAATGTAAGTAAGTTAACATACCTCAGATCCTTTGATGTAAGTGACTGTGAGGCTAGACGTTCAAATATAGCTCTAAGTACAGTATGTAGTGGGTGTAGTTCATAAGCTAGTGCTAGGTAACCATGGTTATGTATGTATTAATGTAAGTAAGTTAACATACCTCAGATCCTTTGATGTAAGTGACTGTGAGGCTAGACGTTCAAATATAGCTCTAAGTACAGTATGTAGTGGGTGTAGTTCATCAGCTAGTGCTAGGTAACCATGGTTATGTATGTATTAATGTAAGTAAGTTAACATACCTCAGATCCTTTGATGTAAGTGACTGTGAGGCTAGACGTTCAAATATAGCCCTAAGTACAGTATGTAGTGGGTGTAGTTCATCAGCTAGTGCTAGGTAACTATGGTTAAGTAACTCCTGAGGAAATCCAGCATCACACATAATCTGCTGATTACGTTCTGTATGTAACATACTCTTTAACAGTTCTGATATGTACGTCTGAAGTCCCATTGACAACTGTAGTAAAAAAAAGATTTTATAAAATACTGTCTTGAAAAATTAAAACTACATGAAGAATTTTTTTAAATTGTTTTTTGTCACTAAAAACTCATAGAAAAGCACATGGCGGACATTACCAACTTTAGGGGAAACAACTTATGTTGGGGGTGACTTAATAAACATCATAAACAAATACAGCAATCTCTTCGTATAAATATCTTAAACATGTACATGTATATAAAGTGGTTGTATATGTATATATTGTATAAAAGTGCCAATATATTTTGGCCAGATATTAATTTGTTTTAATTTTATGAACATCAACTGAGATTTAAATAAACTTGTTTCCCAAAACGATCATTCGATTAGAGCGAGATTTTTGACATAATCATAGGGACTGAATTTTTATGCATATCTAATTTCAGGGATTTTTCTGACCTTTTTGGGAAAAGGACCTTGGGATGAAATTGGGAAAATGCTCAACGAAAATGTAATTTTGGGAAAAATCACAACAACATATTAGAAATTCTTGACCACTCGAATACTGGTAATTGAACAAGTTATATCGGTGTTCACAGGAAAATAGCGCTGTCTCTTTTGTCTCTATATAAATCATCCAGCAAAATGTGGGTTAATATAGATTGAAATCGTTATCAGAACAAGATATCCTCTGAATATAATTTTGATGATCTTGTGAAATTTTTTTTCTCAAAAAATTGATAAACATAGCTAATTGGGAATTTTTTACTACAGAATTGGGAAAAATGTATGTTTTTTTGCATTGGGAATGGGTCCCTTTACCGGACCCTGTGGATACCCAGAAAAATCCCTGAATTTTTATAAATTTATCATTTTTGTGTTTCTTACTTTTTGATTTTCTTCACATTCAATAGCTGGTAGTAGGTAAAACATAGATAAGACGGCTCCAGGATGTACTATTATCTGGTCTGTATGTGTGATCGGTGAGCTGCCGATACTTCCCGTACTCGCTCGTTTCTGCTTAGGTGATGCCGGTACAGAATTACCCTCATCCCGTATCATGGTAAATCTCTTTAATGAGGGCGAGTCTGTTTTGTCTTGTACAATGGGCGGCCTGATACAAATAGAATTATAATAAAGAAATTAATTCCATGATAATATACACAATGACACATTTAGGTTCCAATCACGTCCAAGTAATATGTAAGACTTTCAAATTCAAGATACTGCTTCCTCATCTGGTACTTGGGCTTGCTATTAAGAGGACAGGGTACCAATTGGTTTACACACTGTCAGTATAATTTGATTGGGGAATGCTCGTCTGCAGCATACTAGCACCTTAAAGTTGCCCGAGTGCACACTAGTATGAGGCCGATAATAAAACACTTGTACATATCATGCATACAAGAATTTGTTCATAGATTACTCTATTCTAAGAGATGAGTAAACTTGATTGCCTTACAAAATAGCTAAAAGATTGCTGATGTGACATTAAACAACATTACAACAACCATATAAAACGTTTTATGTTTTCTACTTATCTAAAGCTACAGTGGCTTATTTTAAATTAAATATGGTCAGGACAAACAAATGTAACAGTTTACTATGTTTGACTTGAATTTATATAATGTATTATGGTAAGATGGTGGTTACAGACCAATACTTGTTGACTGCAAATATGCTACTAATAACTTAATTATTCATCAATGAACTAACTTTTAATGAACTAAGTTTAGATAGTTTTCTAAGTAAGATATAAATAGTGTTTATGTATTTACCTGTCAAATATATCCAGTGACATATTATATAAATACTTCAACATAGTACAAGTTGATCCCAAGACTAGTGGTACTTTATCAGACCTTGGAGAAATAAAATATAAAACAATTACAAGATTTAACTTATAAATCTATGAGGTAGAATGTATCTATATACATGTACATCCAAGTTACCAACTGGTGAATGGTAAAGGTACTTAAACATAGTATAAAGTTATTCTATGACAAAACTAGTGGAAATTTATCACACCTTCAGTTTACAACTGCAAAATCCATTACTGTTTAAGTATCATACATGTAATTACTAATACATATCTCTTATTAAATGAATGTTCATGCCTTCAATATCAAGGATTTTCATGGAAATAAAATACTGGTAATAATTTATTTATTCATTGTAACAAAATAATAATGTAATAATAGTGTAATAAAATACACATTCATTTTTCCTGAACTATAAACCATGTAAGTAATAAAACTACCAATACCAAGCAATTTGTATTATTTGTATCTTATGTATTAAGCCAATACTTACTTTGGTCCTTTAACATGTGTAAAAAATGTGTCAAATATATCAGATACTTCTTCTAACTGGACAATGTCCATCTGTGGTTGAATGTCCACTGTACTGGAAAAACATCCCAGTAACCGGACAGCTTCTGTTAGACTGTCATACCGTACCTAAGATACAAAAAGATTGTTATAAGCGTTTCTAAAACATAAGTTATGCATTTTAACCTGAACAAAAATATTTAAATATGTGTAGACACAGATACCTGTTCAATTTATTTTCAATTTTTTACACATTCCAATATTCTTTTTTCTTTTAGAATGTGTTGCAATGTTCAATGTAGGATTTTTTTCAAAAGGTATCATGTTCAAAAACACCATAAATTCTATAGTTTTGCATTTATGTTTAATGTTAAATATGGCCCACTAAGGCTTTAACAATGGGGACGTTTAGCAGAACAAGGGCCCCCATGGCCCCTTTAAGAATGATCAATGAGGTTAGATTATTTAATGTCATTCCTTGATCCTGTTTTAGATGTAGTTGTCTGCAAAAGTCACTCAAACTTTCCATTTTATTATATATCAATAATAAATTATATGCTTTTCATTACATGGCCCTTTATAGAAATATCTAAACAACCAGTCTAAAGTTGACAATGTATATCTTACCTCAGAAGCAAAGAATTTGGCATTAGCTGGTTCATATCTCATAGCTACAGTAAGTGTACTAAACACTGTTCTTAACATACTCATAATGTCATGACGACTCACTGGAATAGAAAATATCTATGTTTAAGTATTATATCATGTGTATTACTTAAGAGTTAAGTAAGACTTAGTGATAAAATCTAATACTGTCTATCGGTTAGTACATATAAACACTTTTTTAAAATACTTGTAATATCAAGACAACTCTCTGGAATAAAAAGTGATTTTTAATAAGTATTACTTTGTGATAAAACAAACGAAAACACATGCTTTGCAACACTTTTTGGTCTGCAGTTTATTTCTCAAACATTTTTTAAAACCAATGTTAACATACCTGATTCCCATGGTAACCTGGGTGGATCTGCTAGGCAACCCTCCATAGATACCAGTACAGACATAACATAAACAAACCCGCCCACTTTTCTAAATACAGTTCTTGTTCTGTGGCTTTCTCTGAGTACATTCAGCAAAGACTACAAATAAATAAGAATATAAAATATCAAAACAATACAATACACAAAATTTAATTGCTTATTACAGGTAATTTTTCTAAAAGCCGAGTTTTTTTTTTTTTTTTTTTTTTTTTTATACACAAGATTTGTTAAGTGGCAGCTTTTTTATGCATGTCTACAAACAATTTGATTAAAGGTACACCAATTGGCAATTTAAGAAGTTACACATTACTTTCTTAAATTTTTTACTCCATAAAAACTTTTTTATGCATTAATTGTGTCAAATTGTAAATAAAGACAGGTATGTGTAAAAAATGTGCTATCACCCATCCACCCTCCCTCTGTGTGAACAGACTCTTCCATAACATTTATCATTTCTGAAAGTGAATGTTTTATTTTATTCTTTTTTACCTTGAGTATATGTGTCTTAAGTTCTAAGTCGTGTATAGTAGCTGTATGCATTAGTCCTAACAACGTCCCCATATCATCATCACCACCAGGAGACAGCACTAACTGTTGTACAATATTTAATGCCCTTTGTCGGCAATCTGGATATGGTACCATATTGTGAGAACAGCGAGCTCCACCACACTCTCTGAACACTCCTAGTAAAATATTGTAAGTTACAAATAAATTAAATTGAACATGTCTGTACAGTGAAAATTTGATAACCTAAAATGTACTAGAATTTCATTTTATCTGTGAATTTCTAAGGAGTAACATCTTTTTTTCTTTCAAATATTAATATACTTTCTAAAATACATGACAAAAATTTAACAATTCTTACTTACACATGTACTCCATATAAATAAGACATCCAATAATGACCTATGAGTTCATGAAAATGAAGGCAGAGTTATGGAATATTTATACATTTCAAACTTCAATTTTTGATGATTCGAATATTACTGTTTTTGAAGGAAAGAATGTTTTTATTAACATTGGAATAGTTGTGATTTTTGCATCAACCAACAGGGTAAAATAATTTATAAATAGTACATCATGTAATATGGTGGAAAAGTAAGTGCCTAGTGCATCAATTAGCATGGTTGATAAATTGCAACTAGTGTATCAATCAACTTGAAACATTCATTTTTTATAATGTACATACCAGCATTAGCATTATTGTTAGCTAGAAGTGCTGACAGGACGTCCATGACTAGGAATCCTAAATCTTGTTGTTCAGCTGGTACCTGATGGTTTTCTGTAAAATAAATACAAAAGTATAAATATCAAATCTGACATGACTATTACTAACCCAGCTGTCTATGAAATCCTTATGACTGACTGACTGACTGACTGATTAATTTATGTCATCAAAATGATTTTTCAAATTTAAACAAACAACAATATTTTTGAATGCTTAATTCAAGCAATAGCTATTTACCATGTATTTAATGAATTTACCAAACCTAATATCATATGATCTTGTAAAAGATATTAGACTATGTATGATCTTTACATCATGCTGACAACATCTAGCAAGTAACCTGTGACTTTAACAATTGTATATTAATAACCATTTACCATGTCTTTGGTCAAATCTGGCTAATTTATGAAATGTACTTGTTTGGAATGCAATGATGTCTTATGATTCAGTTTTTATTATTTCACTTTTACCTAGGAGGTCAATTCTGGCAGGATGAAAGAGACTGGACTCCCCATAAAAATCCTCAGACCATCAACAAATGAATTGACAAACTCGGGGATCAACCATGAGTGGGAAATGAAACTAAGCACTGATTATTTACTGTTTTCTGCAAGAATTGACATATTACATTTACCTGGTATAAACTGTGGTTCTGTTGTGTCTGCTGTGTTGGGATCTTTCAGTAAAGCTGCGTATCTATGTAAACATGTAACTAACACTTCTAACATGCCGACTTCCCTGTATACATCTTTATAAACTGTATGATGTTGTAATATCTTATGTAAAGTCTTTATACAGATCATACTACAGCTGATGGAACTACAAATACACATTATCATATCACACCAAGTTATATTTTAGTTACACATACAGGTAACTTCAATTACATACTTACTGGTACATAAATTACAAGTACCTTGCATGCCAATACAAAGTAACTGATTTATAATATAATGTGCTTTTTAATTTTCTATTTTTTTTTATATTGTTGCATGCCCTAGTCAATATTTCTTTCACTTATATCGAAGTGGTTAGTTCAAGAATGGTGAGAGAAACTGGAGTGTCTGAAGAAACCACCGATCTTCAGTAAGGCAAATTTTCTCACAATAGGATCTATCCAGAGTGGGATTTGAATCTAGGCAGTGAGAGGGGCTATGATCCATAAGCACACACCTTAGACCAATCTTCCACCATGGCCCTTCTTATCTTTTTTTATTTCTAGATAAAGCATGAGTAAAAAATTCAATTACATCCAATGTCTTTGAAAAGTCAAACAAAATAGGAAGAACGATAATTTACAGTAAATATTCTAAAAGTCTGTCTACTTAAACAAATGTGTAAAGGTTGTATTTTGATGTATCAACTTTTTGTTTTCAAATTAAAAATCAATAAGACAGGTCAATGTTGTTTGCCTATACTACTGTCATATAGTTTTGTGATGTACTTACTGTTGTGTTTTTATGAGTATACTAATACTAATTAGTTCTTTACAAGGTACAAAATTGAGATCACAGGCAATAAATTCCACTAACTCAAAAAACTTCTCCTGAAAAATATAAACATGAAATAAAATAGATTAAAATGATTAATTCAAGACAAACAATAATTGTGAATCTCTTCATGTCAAAAGACCAAGAGTTACAAATGCATAAAGGATGTGTACAAAAAAGATGGAATGAAACAGACCAAACATGACATGAATGCTGATGGCTTGGATTTAATTTTCACTAAATAAAATAAATAAATGGAAATAAAGCTGCTCAGTGTAGCTTACTTTTATTGGGTTTTGAGAACACTGAAATGTGTAACTGGTGTGTTTTGCATTTGCACAATTAGACGTACCTGTACATCGACTGGTTTGAGATGAATTTTCTCAGCAAACTGTGATAGTGTATGTTGTGGTTCTAATATAAAGTAGTTTGCGTTGTCTTGGTGATATATACTGTTTATAACATCTAAATATAGTACTACATAACGGACTAGTAGATCCCTGAAACGATAAATATATACTCCATGCATCAGATTTTACTTTTAGTGGTCATTTTCACAAAGATAACATAGCACTAATTTAAATTCATCACAAAATTAAATAAGATCATAGAGCACAAGGTGATCCATGAGCACGATGAGATTTACACTAATTTAAGTCCACCTGAATTTTCCAAAATTAATTTGCGCTAAAATTTGTACATACTAAGATTAACACATTTAAATTATTTCATTCTGTTTCAGCTTCGTCTAGATATCAAATTCTAAAGAACATTAAGTAAAACTGTGTAGAACAATCAAGTTATCAGTGATAAACAGGTAAATGTCAAACTATCCAAGTTTGACTGTATAAAATACTGTATACCGTAAATGTGATCAATTTCAACTGTATAGGTTCTGAGAATCTGAAATCCAGCATTGTTTAGAAACACATATTTGTACAAAGAAACCATCCCCATTCATGGCACAACAAATGGTTGAAAAAATTCTTAAAAGTGCTAAATACCGGGTACTATAGTGATGTTTTTATTGTTTTTATGAATTTCCATCAATACATCACATTTAATTTGTTCTTTTCCTGAATTTTTTATAAGGTCATGTTATTACCATTTGAGAATATAAAGGGAGATAGCTGAGAAATGTCTCCCTTTATAATCAGATCATATATGTTCACTTACCTTTAGGAACACAGACTGAAGTACTTGGAAAGCTTGGATATTTCTAACACTAACACCTGAAAATTATATATAGTATATTTATGATACTTTAGTTTACCAATTAAAGTTAAGGCAGAGAAAATGGACCCTTGTATAAAGGGGGTCTGGGTGGTTTAAAGCACCAACTTACCGACCTGTGTTTCTTACCAGTTCCAATTCCACTAGGGCAGATCCTAATGTGAGAAAGTTTGCAAAATTGCTTGTTAAAGATAGAGGGTTTTCTCTTGACACTCTGGTTTCCTCCACCACCCCAGAGGTAGCTGGGTATAAGGATAGAATCTAGACTGGGGAGTTATAACACCATTACTACAATCCTTATTTAAAGTGTGGTGTGAAGCAGACATACAAGGTGCACTCTGAAACCGACACAAGGGATGGCCTGAGAATGATAATCTCTAACCTAACTATTAGAGCAGAAAGTTTTCATTAATGATTTTGTGCATTAAAATGATGCAAAAAAGAACTTAAAGGTCCTGATTATAATTTCACACACGGCTTACAGCCCTATACAGTGTACCTATAATCATATCAAACAACAGTTATATGTAACATATTCAATGTGTTTTGTCATGTAAACTTAATTCATATACTATAAATGTTATGTTAAAGTGTATACAAACAGTGTAAATAAGAAAAATTGCTGTGTAGACCAGATGTAACTAGCTTATCTACAAAGGTTCAAAGGTAAATTAAAAGGTTTATATTAATTCTCTGAATAATTAGAATAAAACGGTTTGGCATGCAGATACATGTATACAATGTACACATATATATATAATAAATCAAGTAAATAACAGACACTTTATTTTGTCTATCTGTGTTTGTTCTATCAGCATGTGTATGTTATGTGTTTATGGCTGTTAAAGATATACTGGTATATATAAGATAAAGCAAAATCTGAAGCATTTATTCACACCAACCCACCACCTGAAGTAAGAGTTTAGAGTATATAAACAAGTATTCCTATATTGCCTTAATAATGTGTATTTATATACAAGTATAAATAGCCATTCAAACAATGATTCACATTTGTTACAATCACAAGAAAAAGTTGTGCCACTCTACCCCAAATGTCCAAATTTAAAATTTAAACAAAAGTGTTTAGAATTTGACCAGATCCTGACTCACATGTCATTCTTAATTGACAAATAATAATCAGAAATTTGTCAATGTTTTCACAAATTTTTTATATATAAAAAAACTGCTTAATGCTAACAATTCAAATAAACAATCTATCATTTATAACCAATTACATACAAAGAATATTGAAGATATTGAGATATATGTATTTTAAAAACTGCCAATGTACTTAAAAGTTACATAAAAAGCTGAAGATACATGTTTTATAGAAGCAAAATAGGAATACACTAAATCTAGACTCTATAAACATCAAGTGATTTTGTATACATATTTTCTTAAAACTATCTTCTGTCTTTAAGATTGGGAAAATTGAAGTAATGAAACATAGAAAACTTCATTATGACCTACTTGTAATTAACATTGTAAAGATGTTATCTTGTTATAATATATAAGGATAAAAACAAGAGTGGTAGATTTAATTGGCTAATGTATTACTGTAAAAAGTATTAGTCAAATTAGAAAATTTAGTCATTTTCCCCAAAGGAAATCTACCTGTTATTGGTAGCAACTGTGGGCAAACAAAATCACTGTAATGTACATATATAAATATAATATAAATACTAGTACATTAATGATTATATGAAACCAAAAGCCAAAAAAAGCAAAATTAAAAAACTCAACTGGAACTAGGGCTTGCATTCACTTGTACATCTGAAGTGAATAAACAGAGTAAATCATAATGTCAAATAAATAGTAAACTTATAATAACTGATAAGGACCCCAGCATCACAATTATTACTTAACTAAGATATTCCTTAACTTAAGTTTAACAAATTTTGTCAATCTTTTGGGAACTGTGAATAATTATTTTTGACAAAACTAAAATATATAAATGTTATAAGCTTGAAACTGTCTTCAAAATGACATCTAAAATTCCTGAATATCTTAAAAATTAATCGAATATCTCAGAAATTAACAAAATTATTTAAGGAATGATTGTAATTTTTTTTCTATCTATGGGGTCATAGACAAAATTATTTGGTGCATGCGGCAAAAACCGCAAAGCGGTTTATGCATACGCGTGCACCAAATAATTTTGTCTATGACCCCATAGATAGAAAAAAATTTACAATCATTCCTTATAATTAAATTAAAAAATAAGTTCAATATTCAAAACATTCATGTAATCTTTAAATTACACACATGAAACAAAAAACCAGCGCATTAAAACAAAAAATGGTGCATTAATCTAAAAGCGGAATACAGCTGATTGCCAATGGCAACTGCCTGTAGCTCTGCACAATATGACGTCAGCTAATATGACATCAAAAAATTCTGTCTATGGGATCATAGATACAAAAAATTTACAACACTGGATAGTATTAAAATTTAATTATAAACTGTTAGATGTTAAATTTGCCTGATTTGCATGTACCTGGTAAGTTAAGAAAAATATAAGTTAAGAAACGACTGTAAAGCTGGGTCAAGTAATACAATACTACTAATGGAGTTCAATCAAACTGATTAGAGTGTTGTGTCAGGATAATTAATTTTCATGTTAAAATATTTTGAAATCATTAACTTTCATGGTGTCCCAATGTTAATTGTTTTTTTATGGACACACTGAACCATTAATTTACATGTCAATGTCAATGGTTAATATTTGTTGTAACCCTTCTGTTGAAACCAAAGATTACTCACCAAACAAAATGATATTTTTTCTTTGAACTATGAACACAAATGATTTCATAGTAAAGGACAAGCCTATTTACAAAAAGGAACGTGACGTCCTGTTTCAAGACATATCCATAGAAATATGTCATGTATCACAAATGTTATGTATAATCACAGGAATGATTGAACTCCCTTACTTTTAGTAATAAGATCTTTATTAGTTAAACATATAGGTCACTAGGCTAGGTGATCCTATGAAAAAAATTCCTGTGAAAACCAGTTATCCCAATACAATGATCCATTTTTTCTTTAAAAATTAAAATTTTTTTCCATATGTATTTAAAAATATTACATATTCTTGGTTTTTGTCTTTTTTTATTGAAATGTAAAGAAAGATCTTATTACTTCTATTCTCAGTAATGATGTATCTTTTTTTTACAATAGAAAAATTCACTTTTTTAACCAAAACCAAAGATAAAGAAATAAGAAATAACTTCCCGATCACCAAAATAAATCTGAATGTGTTCTTATTAATGTTGTTACAGATTGTAATGTCTTACAATTTATCCTTGTGTTAGAGAGTTAAACTAGTCTACTTATTGTCAGATAGTCTCGGTGGGAGAGCGGTCCTGATCATGTGCTTACAGATTACACAGCTTCTCACTGCATAGGTTCTAAACATACTGGGGCAGATTTTAGTGTGAAAAAGTTTGTCAGTTCACTTGTGAGGATCATTGATTTTCTCCAGGTAATCAGATTTCCTCCAGGATCCAAGAATGACTGCCACATTATAAGTAAAAGAATCTTGACTGGTGCATAAAACCCTAGTTTTCTTATCCACTATAGATTATTGAAGTCATGATTCTACCAACAAATAAAATTGCATTTGTTGATTGATTACAAACTTCTGAAATCATAGTTCATCTCATCTGTGATGTTTTGAATCACTTGATGAGCAGAAAAACATTTGCTAAAATTCTGATGAGTATAGACTCAGTAGTCAGAAGTGTGCTGTTAATAATGGATCAACTTATGTGAGACTATGGAAATAAGTCTTTGTCAAAAACCCTCATTGTTGACTTATGTCATAAAATGACAAAAACATTGATCATAACCCAACCTATTACAAGAATCTTACAAATTTTAGATTCAAATAACTTTAGATTTATGTTTTACTTGATATAGCTTATGATTTTTATACAGGTTAAAATAAATACTGGTTCTAGTTTTACAATCATTTCTTATCTAAGATTTTCCTTAACTTAAATCTTGTAAATTTTGACAATGTTTTATGATACTACAAAAACAAATAAAGAAGTTTCAACAAAATTTAAATTTAGATGACACCTTAAATTCATGTCTTTAAAACCAACAAAATTATTCAGTTTTCAACATTGCCAGATCTAAGTTAAGGGAAACCTAAGTTAAGAAATGATTGTGAAACTGGAGCCTGATACAAAGTATATTCTGATAATAATAAAATTAGTGTTGTGGTTATTTCTGTAGGACTTATTTACTACATTCATAAACATTCAATGTCAACACAAGTGTTAATTCTCACCTTTTCCTACAGGCTGAGGTACCGTGAACCCTGGCATCTGGAACAGGGAACCAGAACTTGCTTGACTTGGTTTAAGTTCCACATATCCACATGTTGTCAGAGAACCCACCAGGAGAACTAAATTCCTCAGAGCTTGTACAGCTTCTTCACTCTCATCTTTCTCCAGTCTGTTATGATAAAAGAAAACAAAATACATTTCGACTATAAAAATTGGGTGTCTCCTGTTCAGACACAATATAAATAGTAAATGTGTCATGTTCTGGTATAATATTTATCACCTAACAGTTTATCTTATTGTTACTTCATAGATAGATAAAAACAATGACAGAATAATTAGGAACAATAAATGTGTTAATAGGGCCATTTAAATACAGCTCATCAAATTGATAAAAATCTTACCTGAGTAAAAATTCTGACAGGTATATATATCCCTGACATGATCTAAAGTCATCTAACAGAGTCTGAGATACTTCACTAGAATCCTTCAGGAAACAGAACACAGTCACAAACATCTCAACCAGCTCCAGGGGAGATAATTCCTGAATTCTCTGCATGTTTTCTACACAATGACGAACACAACCTTTTTCTGAAAAAAAAAAACAACAACATGTATATAAGTAATATTTATTATTGGTAAATTTAAAGTCAAAAACCTAATTATATGTTTTGCTATCCCAAAAATGACAGATATACCACCTACATCTCAGCTGTTTGAAGTTTTGATGAGGTGGAGTTAAGTAATAGTGTAACAACCCGCACTCCCAACAGGATTCTCTCATTTATATTTAGGTGGCCAGTTTTGGGATGCTGGAGAAAATCATAGTACCTGGAGAAAACCAATTGAACTTTCTCACACTAGGATTTACCAAAGTGAGATTTAAATGAGAATCACTGTGATCCATAAGCATAAGCTTAAGACTATTGTTTAAAACAGTCCATCCAATTTCCTAGTACAGACAGTCATAAAGACCTCAACTGAACTTACCATGTATATATCTTGTAACATTATTTGTAAGACCATGTCTGGATAACGTCATCAGGACCTCAGTAGAACTTACCATGTATATATCTTGTAACATTATTTGTAAGACCATGTCTGGATAACGTCATCAGGACCTCAGTAGAACTTACCATGTATATATCTTGTAACATTATTTGTAAGACCATGTCTGGATAACGTCATCAGGACCTCAGTAGAACTTACCATGTATATATCTTGTAACATTTTTTGTAAGACCATGTCTGGATAACGTCATCAGGACCTCAGTAGAACTTACCATGTATATATCTTGTAACATTTTTTGTAAGACCATGTCTGGATAACGTCATCAGGACCTCAGTAAAACTTACCGTGTATATATCTTGTAACATTATTTGTAAGACCATGTCTGGATAATGTCATCAGGACCTCAGTAGAACTTACCATGTATATATCTTGTAACATTTTTTGTAAGACCATGTCTGGATAACGTCATCAGGACCTCAGTAAAACTTACCGTGTATATATCTTGTAACATTATTTGTAAGACCATGTCTGGATAACGTCATCAGGACCTCAGCAGCACTTTTCCTCCACATGATGTTATGAGGTAAACACCAACTTGTTATTGCACTAAACAGTAAACTTAAATCATCTTTCCTAGCTAACTCTTCCGCAGGTGAACTGTGATGACACAATCTTACCAGTACCTTAAATAAACATAGAATATAATCATTGTGGTGTAACTTGTTAATGTCTAAATAAAATCTAAAATATCCCATGCAAGTACAGGTTAAGTATTATTTTCATTGAATGGTGTAATATTTCTGAAAGACTAATGTCTAGAAAGCTAGGAAGCTACGAGGTAGGCCAACAGCAACCCCCCCCCCCCACTCTATCACCGCAAGCCACCAGTACTCCCTCCCATTATTACCACAGGTTAACAAAATTCCTCCCACTATCACCACATGCCAACCAATCCCTCCACTAACACAGACCAACATCAATCTTTAATCATATGTTTAATTTAAATGTGTATAAGCATTACCTGAACAAACACTTTTTGTAGTAAAATCCTTCTTTCTACAGGTGTAAACTCACAACCAGGTTCTATTGCATCACCATTTTCTATTTCTCTCAGATCAAAGAACAGGTACAGACACTTTACAAGCGTAGAAGGAAGTGATGTAGCAGTCATACAGTCTATCAAGGCCTGGGTCCCTGATGACAACAAGTTCAAGGCCGTCAGTAACATCCAGCCATTACTTGTTTCTTCTGTTGACTCAATCTCTAAAAACTTCACTATAGCAAAACTTGCTGAGTCTGAAATAAAATGCTTAACATCATTGTATGTGTATTATAACGACTGATTACATACTGGTAAATATCATTAAACATGTGCAATGGAGTCTTACAACCAAGTCAAGATTATCTTACTTAATATCAAGGTAGACTGTTCATGGATGGTGTAGGAAACTGGAGTGTCCAGAGAAAACCACCAACTTTTAGCAAGCAAACTTTTAATTTCTCTCTTAATAAATATGTGATGTACACATTAATTTGATTTTAATATTTAACATTAAGCCGTGATTCAAGCTAACTAAACTAAACAAATTATGCCATATATCTATATCTAACAAAAAATTGATACTGTGTTATATCAAGGTACAATACACTAGTCATCATTAGAGGAATCACTCAGATAAAGGAAAAGTTTTTAACAGAAATCTTTTGTTTGCACAGGTGAGCCAAAAGGTCTTTTTTAACAAGCTGTGACTTATTACCTGTAGATTGATTTAATGCCCTTCGCCTGATTTCAGTAACCATTAACTTTGATACATGACTACAAAACTGTAATATATCACTAAACTTCTCTGTCATCTCACTTGATGGAACTTCTCCAAATACCTGTAAAAAGTCCAAATGTACATAACAATTACTGGGAAAATGACAAGTCATTTCATTGAGAAATGAAATTTTGAAGTTGTCATAAGGATATCACAATACAAATAAACACAAATGGATTTAGAGGCATAAATAATTGAGATGGTAGTTCAGTGACTGTAAGAAGATGAAAGTAATACCGGTAAATGAAAAGCTACCAGTATAAGTAATGTTAAGTCTATCTCAGACATACATGTAATAACAGTAAAAACACTAAAGTCAGATTAGACTTCTGGACTAAAAACCCTAATTTTCAAGTAAGGCAGATGAAGCCAACCTTTAATAACTATACAACAACAAGGTGTTCCTCTACTGACAATGTTAATATTCACTTTACCTTACAAAACAATGGAATCATGTTATATAATTTATCCTCTTGTTCTTTGGGTGAAGGTTTCTTGCTCGGATGTCGGAATTCAGCAAACAGTTTTCTCAGATGAGTCAATCCGAGGATATTGTCTTGTGACTTCTTTGGTGGATCTGGTGCATTCTGGTAATGCCCGTATAACTTCTTCATAAAACTCATCTTTATTGTTTATTACTACAATACCTGGTGAGAAAAAGAAAACAAGTTATAACTGAAATGTGATACCATTTCAAATAGTGTTCCAAAATAAACTAGGAAATCCCAAAAATATGCACAATCAAAAACTGAATAGCCAATGACACATCTACTCTACCTAAAAATTGTTCATGTGAAGTTTTTTATAAAGATTTGTTAAATTGTTTTCCAGAAAAGTGGCAGACAACATGTTGTTGGAAGAAAAGGAGTAAACACAATACACCCCCTACCCAATTTCGTTCTGGGGACATAATAAACTGCTAAGCACAGTGTTAATTTTTATTGGTAAGTTATGATAAATGACTAACACACTGATTAACTGAACTAGATTTAACAATTCAGCAAGTCAAGGATGTTTCACCTAAAAGGCTTAAACTATGTTGCATACTAGCCGTATATCGAATGTACAAACATGCTCATTTAAATTTCTTATGATTTATAATATTATGAATGATAAGACACATTCTTATGTTAATTCTTCTACAAAACTTCAGATGTTCAATATTTCCAGTATCAGGTTAAGGTACAGAAATCCCTATCTATTTTTCTTTTCTTAAGTTCATATATGATTTACTCGTTTCTTGACTTCCAAAACAAAAATTTTAATACACAAATCTAAAATTGTATACAAATGTGAAAATTATTTAAATAACATATTGGAAATGATTTTTTTTGTAGAAAAAATATACTACCATTAAGTTCCATCTCCAAAAAGATAAACAATGAAAGTTTTATATTTCATGAAACCTACATTTGTATATATAAATTGCATTTGTAGAGGATATTGATTTTAAGATCTCAGTTAAGAATTATTGTTTTAAACCATGTCACTTTATGTTATTTAAATTGGACAAATAGCTCTGCTGATCAAGCTGAATCTGTTTGTCATAGTAATAGTCACGAAGAGGAGGGCAACATTAGTCAAAATGGTTGTTTATTACATATTTGAAACCGTCTGTGGCTTGGGCTATTTTTCCATTTTAGTATACACTGGGAACAGGTTTTCATATTGGTCTTTATTCACTGCTCAAACACAAATCCAAAATGGGGTACCATAATGTTTGTACTGAATATTTATGCCCATCAAGTATGGAATCCTGTCAGATGACAGCTTCCAGTAAACAGTAAAACTGATGTTGTTTCAAGAAATTTACACAAATTAGAAAGAAGGATCCACATATTTTAGTCTACAAATAAAACAGAATTGTGACCTACTGGGCTCAATAGGTGGCCAGGTAGCTCTGCATAGAGTGTCCTGCTAGTATTGGGAAGCTCCTGGGTTCGAATCCCGGTTTGGTTGCTTCTTTGCCGTTATATCTGGGAGCTGGTCGGACCCTAGGCAGTAGCTGACCAACAGGTTGGTTCCAGGGTAGCACCTGGTGGTTTCAATTCAAGGGGGGTGAATGGGAAAAAGGGAAGGGAGGAATGTGTTGGACCAGGCTCCTAGAGTGCCCCGCTAATATTTGGAAGGTCCCTGGTACTAGTCCCAGTTTGGCCACTGCATTTTTCCCTTTCCTGTTTCAAAATAAATACACAAACAACATGTTCATAGATTAAATGTGCAACTCCAAACAGTCACGGTATAAAAACCAAAATGACAATACACCCATCTTATAATTTAGGTGAATCTAGTAGGAAAAAAATGGACTATTCATCGTTCATGAAAATTATTTTGAATTTCTCTTTTCAATTATTCTTGCAAAGGAACCGACATACAAAAAATATGCACTTTGATATATTCTACAAGAAATGCGTGTTCACTTTGCAAAACGCCTTCCACATTATGATGTTGTAAAAAAAAATCGTAGCCTGCTGATAAACATAATTTTTATGTGAATCGAATAATTAGTCCATTGATTAATTTGAAAATGTGGAATTACGGCTATGTCAAACTTCTAATTTACACAGAAGTATAAAATGACATCCATACTTAAATATTCGTTTGATTAATTAATCATATGGGCGTCTTATTAATAGCATATTTCATAATTTTGTTATTATTTCCAGTAAATTTCGTCTGTCGTCGCCATCACTGAAAGTTTACTTCCGTGCATCTCATTTCCGCTATAGGTGGCGCTGTTGTGTATCTCAGAAGGCGCGAAATTTAAAATAAAAATAAAATTAAGCCAAATCTAAAACAACAACAACAATAATAATAATAATAATAATAATAATAATAATAATAATAATATAATAATAACTTGATGGCCCGCATAGTCTTTATTGGTTTTCGTTATATATACGCATATCATCACCGTAAGTGGGAGGTTGTGAGTTTCTGATCCAAGACTTAAAAGTGGGTCATGGCTGTTCTTTCGCGAAGCACTCGACATTATGAAATGAATGTCATGGTTCTTTCAGATGGAAACTTAAAATAAAACGAGATCCCGTGTCACGGTGGGCTTGGCACGACAAATTAAGAACCCTGCTGTATAACGCCATCAGCGCATCACACAGGCAAAATTTCTGCACCTTCGGTTCATAGGCGTAGGAGGGTTTTTAATATTGGGGGGGCCAAACCGAAGCTATGTTTATGTCGTGCCGCAGGTACGACCTCGTGCCAAAGGCACGAGGCGTGGAGAGTATGAGAGGGGTGCTAAACCCCTCGCATAGGTGGGGGTCCGGGGGACCTCCCCCGGAAAATTTTCAAAACTAAGTCCTGTCTAGACGCATTTTCAATGTATTGCGCATTGTTTTGATAGGTAAAATACTGTGATATCAAGGCAAGATTAAATAAAATAACCGTACGACACAAGTTCCATAATCAACCCTCTCATTGGAGATGGATGTCAGAGGCTGATCCAGAATTTTAGAAAGTGGGGCGTATAATGTGAGAGCCGAAGGCTCGAACCATCTAGGGGGTTCGGGGCATGCTCCCCCGGAAAATTTTGAAAAAGTGGTGCAAAAATCCTGCATTCTGGTGCAATCTGAGCTGAACAATATGTATTATTAGCGACATAAAGTTGGGTGCGTATTCCCCCTACGCCCCCCGCTGAATCCGCCACTGCATATGGGGGTACCCCGGAAAATTTTGACGCCCTTTTACAAGTATACATGTAATGATGAAATTGGTAATTGATTGGTTACCAGATGGACATTTTCTGTTAAAGCGCTTGGTTTTTTTTTGGTCTCTTTTTTTTTCTTCTTTTTTAGCACTAACACTATAAACATAGACTATGATACAAAATTTCACAAAATATATTGCGGGGGCCTGGCCCCCCCCTTCTCTGACATTGGGGGGGCCCGGCCCCCGCTGGCCCCCCCTGCTCCTACGCCTATGCGGTTATAGCCGACAAAGTCTCGATATAAGTGAAATATTCTTTTCGGGGACGTTAAACACCATTCATCAACTCATCATGACATCATAATTATCATTCATCGTCGTCGTAAATGATGATATAATGCGTTAATGCTCATGAGCATTCAAATGAAGGGTTTATCGGATATATCGGGTGGCATTATTTAAGGAATTATCGACATTTTATATCGTCGAATAATACACGGGCCGGAGTCACATGCGAAACAATATATCACGAGGTTGCTTTTCCACCGAGTAATATATTCGCCGCATGGTAACGACTGTCCGTGTATTGTTCGCGGGCATACTGCGGGTAAATATTGATTATTTCAATTCTAACATCAATTAAAAAAAACTAAACTTTGCAAACTCTTTCTTCGAAAGTACATTTTACTATTTATTGCAAAAAATTCCAGTGACACAATTCGGCTGTTGAGATTACCTTCACTGATGAATGAAAATTACGTCACAACCACTGTTAGCAACACATAGCATGACGTCATAGGACGAGTACGGGAATACGTCATTGAAACGGAACAGCCATGGGTACATCGTTTGTTGTATACCACACGGCTGGCTCTTTTCATTTTTCATATAGAGGAAAACGCGGGTCATGTTGGAATTGTAATTTAAGGCTAATTTTAGATGTGCGTATTTAAGGATGGTTGTAAAATAAGCGGCGGGTTTTTAATGATGTATAGATAGAATTTGAACCACAAACTGTCTACTATTTATAATATACTATTTCTTTTACAAAAATATCGATTATGTGGTCCAAAATTGAGAAACTTTATTATCTTTCTCGTATAAGTTATTAAATTGGGAGTTTTTCTTGGGTAAAGACACGAGAAAGCTCAGATGAGCGATAACCCATCTGGATGTCTGATTAAGGGAATTCTCAGTACCGTAACTACCTATAAGGCAACCGAGGCAGTTGACTCGGTAAAAATTTAACCAAGAGCTTTTTCGCACAGAAGTGGTATTTTGAGAGAGAGAGAGAGAGGAGAGAGAGAGAGAGAGAGAGAGAGAGAGAGAGAGAGAGAGAGAGAGAGAGAGAGATGGAATGTGATTGGGTGGGGATCTGATGGCATGATATGGTTCCTATCTCATCCCTGCTAATGTTGGTAAATTAAATGTTGCTATAATTGTGGACATAAAGCAAGAGTTCCAAGACAAATTGCCACATCTGAGATCATTGACCAGGAATTACAAAAATCGCTAAACTTTTGTAAGGACCATAATAATGTTGCTGGACTTTTAGAAAGTCTAGGTTTGAGCTTTGAGCTTTTAGCGACTTTGCCTGTTGGATCGTGCAGCTGCGAACGATCCTTCTCAGCATTACGCAAACTGAAAGCATGACAGAGAAGTAACAGACTGTCTAAAGTCGGGATGATTCACAAAGATGATGACGCCGGAAAGATAAAACCACTAGACGTCTTATAGCGACCAAGAGAATTGAACTGGCGTTCCAAGACTTCGATCAAAACCACCCCACTTATTTTACAACAGCTGGTTTCGAGAATTCCTATTATACTGTCTTACATGTCTTGTATGTGAAAGATGTAAAACATTGAGACTCTGTTGGCACTGTATGTCATATATATATATATATTGATCTTTAGTTTTTGCCTCGGTTTATTTAAGGGCCTAGTTACGGTACTGAGTTCTTGATAGTTTTGGTGATTGAGCTGTAAGGCCGGTTTGATAGGACTTTATGTACTTTTATCGCATTATGTAAATAGTGACTGACTAACTGCAATTTTTTACACAAACGAGTTGCACTCTAATATGTTTAGATGAGTTCAAACGGGACAAGCTAAACAAGAGGTTTTTACCCTCCCGGAGCACCTTGCCTCACATTCCTGATAGAAGTTTCCTTATCCTCCCGGAGCACCTTGCCTCTCATTCCTGATAGAAGTTTCCTTATCCTCACGGAGCACCTTGCCTCTCATCCTGATAGAAGTTTCCTTATCCTCACGGAGAACCTTGCCTCACATCCTGATAGAAGTTTCCTTATCCTCCCGGAGCACCTTGCCTCACATCCTGATAGAAGTTTCCTTATCCTCACGGAGCACCTTGCCTCACATCCTGATAGAAGTTTCCTTATCCTCACGGAGCACCTTGCCTCTCATTCCTGATAGAAGTTTCCTTATCCTCACGGAGCACCTTGCCTCACATTCCTGATAGAAGTTTCCTTATCCTCACGGAGCACCTTGCCTCACATCCTGATAGAAGTTTCCTTATCCTCACGGAGCACCTTGCCTCACATCCTGATAGAAGTTTCCTTATCCTCACGGAGCACCTTGCCTCACATTCCTGATAGAAGTTTCCTTATCCTCACGGAGCACCTTGCCTCACATCCTGATAGAAGTTTCCTTATCCTCACGGAGCACCTTGCCTCACATCCTGATAGAAGTTTCCTTATCCTCCCGGAGCACCTTGCCTCTCATTCCTGATAGAAGTTTCCTTATCCTCACGGAGCACCTTGCCTCACATCCTGATAGAAGTTTCCTTATCCTCCCGGAGCACCTTGCCTCTCATTCCTGATAGAAGTTTCCTTATCCTCCCGGAGCACCTTGCCTCACATCCTGATAGAAGTTTCCTTATCCTCACGGAGCACCTTGCCTCACATCCTGATAGAAGTTTCCTTATCCTCACGGAGCACCTTGCCTCACATCCTGATAGAAGTTTCCTTATCCTCACGGAGCACCTTGCCTCACATCCTGATAGAAGTTTCCTTATCCTCCCGGAGCACCTTGCCTCTCATTCCTGATAGAAGTTTCCTTATCCTCACGGAGCACCTTGCCTCACATCCTGATAGAAGTTTCCTTATCCTCCCGGAGCACCTTGCCTCTCATTCCTGATAGAAGTTTCCTTATCCTCCCGGAGCACCTTGCCTCTCATTCCTGATAGAAGTTTCCTTATCCTCACGGAGCACCTTGCCTCTCATCCTGATAGAAGTTTCCTTATCCTCACGGAGCACCTTGCCTCACATCCTGATAGAAGTTTCCTTATCCTCCCGGAGCACCTTGCCTCACATCCTGATAGAAGTTTCCTTATCCTCACGGAGCACCTTGCCTCACATCCTGATAGAAGTTTCCTTATCCTCACGGAGCACCTTGCCTCTCATTCCTGATAGAAGTTTCCTTATCCTCACGGAGCACCTTGCCTCACATTCCTGATAGAAGTTTCCTTATCCTCACGGAGCACCTTGCCTCACATCCTGATAGAAGTTTCCTTATCCTCACGGAGCACCTTGCCTCACATCCTGATAGAAGTTTCCTTATCCTCACGGAGCACCTTGCCTCACATTCCTGATAGAAGTTTCCTTATCCTCACGGAGCACCTTGCCTCACATCCTGATAGAAGTTTCCTTATCCTCACGGAGCACCTTGCCTCACATCCTGATAGAAGTTTCCTTATCCTCCCGGAGCACCTTGCCTCTCATTCCTGATAGAAGTTTCCTTATCCTCACGGAGCACCTTGCCTCACATCCTGATAGAAGTTTCCTTATCCTCCCGGAGCACCTTGCCTCTCATTCCTGATAGAAGTTTCCTTATCCTCCCGGAGCACCTTGCCTCACATCCTGATAGAAGTTTCCTTATCCTCACGGAGCACCTTGCCTCACATCCTGATAGAAGTTTCCTTATCCTCACGGAGCACCTTGCCTCACATCCTGATAGAAGTTTCCTTATCCTCACGGAGCACCTTGCCTCACATCCTGATAGAAGTTTCCTTATCCTCACGGAGCACCTTGCCTCACATCCTGATAGAAGTTTCCTTATCCTCCCGGAGCACCTTGCCTCTCATTCCTGATAGAAGTTTCCTTATCCTCACGGAGCACCTTGCCTCACATCCTGATAGAAGTTTCCTTATCCTCCCGGAGCACCTTGCCTCTCATTCCTGATAGAAGTTTCCTTATCCTCACGGAGCACCTTGCCTCACATCCTGATAGAAGTTTCCTTATCCTCACGGAGCACCTTGCCTCACATCCTGATAGAAGTTTCCTTATCCTCACGGAGCACCTTGCCTCTCATTCCTGATAGAAGTTTCCTTATCCTCACGGAGCACCTTGCCTCACATCCTGATAGAAGTTTCCTTATCCTCACGGAGCACCTTGCCTCTCATTCCTGATAGAAGTTTCCTTATCCTCCCGGAGCACCTTGCCTCACATCCTGATAGAAGTTTCCTTATCCTCACGGAGCACCTTGCCTCACATCCTGATAGAAGTTTCCTTATCTTCACGGAGCACCTTGCCTCACATCCTGATAGAAGTTTCCTTATCCTCACGGAGCACCTTGCCTCACATCCTGATAGAAGTTTCCTTATCCTCCCGGAGCACCTTGCCTCACATCCTGATAGAAGTTTCCTTATCCTCACGGAGCACCTTGCCTCTCATTCCTGATAGAAGTTTCCTTATCCTCACGGAGCACCTTGCCTCACATTCCTGATAGAAGTTTCCTTATCCTCCCGGAGCACCTTGCCTCTCATTCCTGATAGAAGTTTCCGTGTTTAACTGAATTTTGCCAGTTTTCAGAGTTTTTACTTTGCCGCTTTCCGGATTGTGATTTGTACATCGACGGATGTCCTGAATACTTTTGTGTTAGATTCATGATTGTGATGGTTCACCGTTACTTACTTACTTAGGCCTTGAACCCCAGGAGGACATAGGCCATCCACAACCGCCCGCCACTGTCTCCGGTCCTGGGCGATCCGCTCTAGCTCCCCCAGGAGCAGCCGGTTTTCTTGGCGTCTGCCTCGAGGTCCCTTCTCCATGTGTTCTTGGGTCTGCCTCTCCTTCTCTTCCCTTGAGGATTCCAGGTCAGGGCCTGGCGAGTGATGTTGGTCGGTGGTTTCCTAAGGGTGTGACCAATCCATCTCCATCTTCTTCTTCTGATCTCTTCTTCTGCTGGCATTTGGTTGGTTCTCTCCCAAAGATCTGTGTTGCTGATGGTAACTGGCCAGTGGATCTTCAGTATTCCGCTTAGGCAGGAATTTATGAATGTTTGCACTTTTTTGATGGTGGTCTTTGTTGTTTGCCACGTCTCTGCCCCATACACTAATACTGATTTGACGTTGGAATTGAACAGGCGGATTTTGGTGTGAGATGAGATGAGGTGCGATCGCCAGATGTTCTTCAGGGCTTTGTGTGATGCTCTTGCCTTTCCGATGCGGGTCTTCACATTCCCTGCTGGTTGATCACGCTCCCAAGGTACGTGAAGGACTTTACCTCCTCCAAGTTGTTGTCTCCCAACTTCACTACCTCTGTGCTGGAGGCGTTGATCTTCAGTATCTTGGTTTTGTCAGGATGGATGTGAAGGCCGACTTGGGAGGAGTGGGAAGCCAAGCTTGTGGTCTTGTTCTGCATCTGTTGCCGATTGTGGGATAGCAGAGCGAGGTCGTCGGCGAAGTCTAAATCGTCTAGCTGAGTCCAGAGGGTCCATTGGATGCCGTCCCTCTGTCCATCTGTCGTCCGCTTCATCACCCAGTCAATGGCGAGGAGGAACAGGAATGGTGACAGAAGGCATCCCTGACGTACGCCGGTCCTTACGTTGAAGCGACGTGTTAACTGGCCTCCATGAACGACCTGACAAGCCATCCTCTCGTACGACTCCTTGATGATTCGTGTTAGTTTGCCTGGGATTCCGTAGTGTCGTAGGAGCTGCCACAGGGTGTCACGATGGAGACTGTCAAAAGCCTTGCGGAAATCCACGAAGTTGATGTACAGTGAGGAATTCCACTCCAGGGACTGCTCAACAATGATACGTATTGTGGCAATCTGGTCGGTACAGGATCTGTCTTGCCTGAAGCCCGCCTGGTGGTCCCGGAGCCTGGCGTCCACTGCGTCCCGCATCCTCTTCAAAAGTATCCTGTTGAACACTTTCCCTGGTACTGACAGAAGTGTGTTGCCTCTGTAGTTCTCGCAGCTGCTGAGGTCTCCCTTCTTTGGTAGCTTGATGATGTGTCCATCTTTCCAGTCTGTTGGTATTTCTTCTTCACAAAAAGCGGTAGCAGCATGTCAGCTGTTGTTTTTACATCTGTCTTGAGGGCTTCTGGGGGAATTCCATCTGGGCCAGCTGCCTTGCCGTGCTTCATCTTCTTAATGGCGCGGATGATTTCGTCTCTTGTTGGTGGATCGCAGTTTATTTCAATGTCGGTATCTGCTTCAGGAATGTTTGGAGGGTCCTCAGGTGCTGGTCTGTTGAGAAGTTCCTCAAAGTGTTCCGCCCATCTCTCAAGCTGTTGTTTTGAGTCCGTGATGGTTTGTCCCTGCTTGTCTTTGACCGGTCGTTCTTGTCTGCAGTACTTGCCTGCAAGCTTCTTCTGCATATACAGTTCTTTCATATTACCGTGATAAGCTGCTTCTTCCGCTTCTTCTGCCAGGCTGTCTATATAGTCCCTTTGTCCTTTTTCAAATTCCTCTTCACTTCCTTGTGGGCCTGTATGTATTCTGCTTGTGCTGTCGCTTTGCTGACTCTTGTGCGGCTCGTGTTGACTGCTTCTTTCTTGAGTCTTCTGGTTTGGATCTTCTGAATGGTGTCCACTGAGATCCAGTCTTTGTGTTGTTTCTTCTTTGGCCCAAGCACTTCCTGGGGCATGTTTCTGTGAAGGTGTCTTTCGTTCTTTTCCAAAGGTCGTGGGCATCGTTGTCTTCGGTGATAAGCTCCTGTAGTACTTGGAATCTGTTTTTCAGGCTCACGGTGAAAGCTGCCCGAGTTGTTTGTTCTTTCAGTAAGTTCACGTTGTACTTCAGCATGCCTGCTGTCTGCCTGTCAGTTCTCTTCAGCTTCATCTTGAGTCTCGCAGTCAGAAGGTGGTGGTCTGATGCTGCGTCTGCTCCCCTTCTCACTCGCACGTCTTGAAGAGATCGTCTAAACTTCTTGTTGATACAGAGGTGGTCTATTTGGTTTTCGGTGACATGGTCAGGCGATACCCAGGTGGCCTTGTGTATCCTTTTGTGGGCAAAGATGCTGCCTCCGATGACAAGGTTGTTTAGTCCACAGAGGTTGGCGAATTTTTCTCCGTTTTCGTTCATCTCTCCGAGAGCATGTTGTCCCATTACTTCCTCATAGCCTCTGTTGTCCCATCCCACCTGTGCGTTTAAGTCCCCCATTAGGATGTTGATGTCTTTGTCCTTAAGCTTGTCTAGGACTGCCTGCAGTCTGTTATAGAACTGGTCTTTGGATTCTTCGTCATGGTCATTGGTGGGTGCGTAGCATTGGATCACGTTCATCTTGACGTTCTTCTTCTTGGTGGTGAAGGTTGCTGTTATAATTCTTGGACCGTGCGCTTCCCACCCAATCAGAGCTTTCTGTGCTGTTCTTGAAATCATGATTGCTACGCCTTCAGTGTGTGCTGCATTCTCATCTTCGTGTCCTGAGTACAGCAAGAGTTCACCTGTAGCCAGTCTTAGTTGACCAGCCTGTAGCCATCTTGTCTCGCACAGTCCTAGCAGGGTGATGTTGTATCGGCGCATCTCTGCTGACACTTGTGCTACCTTCCCTGCTTCGTACATGGTCTTGACGTTCCATGTACCGATGGTGGTGGTCGTCCTGGTTGACATAAGGGTTGTCGGCACTGAAACTTCCTTTTGGCTTTTGCTCCAGCACGTCATACGTCCTGTCGGACCAGGACCCTCTTCTTCCAGGACTGAAGTTTCTTGGGTAGTTGTGAATGTTTCTGTAGCGTGTGGGTTTTTTACAGGGTGGGTTGCTAACCCTACGCCCAACCCTCCTCCTTAATCCGGGCTTGGGACCGGCTGTTGTCTCAGAGAGCCCACAGGCGGAGTTGATCGATGGTTCACCGTGCGTCGATGTTTTACACTCAAGTCTTCTTCGACAAAACCACTACGCCAAACTTGACGAAACATGCGTAAAGGGATGTCGGAATTTGCACAAATGGAGCAGTTATCCCCCCCCCCCCCCCGATGTCCCATAATGGGGATCTAGAGTGCACATCTTCATCTTATTGTTAAAAAGTATCACTTTACAGTGACTGTGATAATTTATTCAATAATCTTCGGTAATGATACAAAAACAAGACCCGTGCTGCTTTAAATTTGGCGTCTACAAATGAGGAAACTGTAGATGACTATGTAGAGAAGGTTCTAGGATATATCAGAAAAAGCATCTTCGGGAGAAGAAAACATATTTTGCTCACGATGGAAAAAGCTAGACCGACATATTAGATATTTTACCTGTAACTAGATCGTATTCGGTACTTTATTCACCAGTAGTAACGTAGATATAATTATTAATGATGCGATGGGGTAAAAATTTAGTGATTTATTCATGTATCTGTGGGCTTTTGCAGGGCGAAAATGATCACCATTTTAATAAATATAAATGACTTTGCAGATCATCTTGTGGATGACATACATTTGAATTACGACGACTATCTGTTATTGTACAGAAGACCGTCATGTTTTTGGATTCTATTTTTAGTCTTCAAACATAGCACTGCCGTGCTGCTGTACGACGTAGTTGGGAAAATGGCGTTGTGGCAAGACAGAATATAACCGAAAATCCCCCGGGAAAGGGGAGGGTTCGATCTATGCATAGTCCGACGGATGTTTTTGGAAAAAGAAACAATGTACCAAACCATGTATTGCTAAGTAAAATGGTAGAAAATAATAATTTCATAAATATATGAAAAAGACAATCAGTAATTAAAATTTAATAAAGTTTTATAAACTCGTACCCGACCGTTTTGTCTTTTCGGATAGAGAGAAAGTAGAGTTTTGCAGACCCAACGTCGCTATGAGGGGTACATTCTAGCGGTTGTATGTAACTGGATCATTTGCTGTTAAGTCTGGGTTTTAATAAACTGTCGATTATCACTCACAATATTCCCGTTTCATGTTAATTTTACTTCCAAATCGGTGAAGCATTTAAAATCTACATGTGCTCCTTTGCACACGACACTGTACGATTTATTTCCCTTTCACGAAAGTGAAATGTAATCGATAAATCAGTTTTAAAATATGACACAATTACCTCAACACCAAAATACGTTATCATACCCTTCAAAATAAATTCAAATTACCGTAGATTTCATAAAGAATTAATTAAATCCACCTGCCATTGCTGTTTATTTCATAAAAATTTATGATTTTACATCGTAGGACGCAGACTTCCCGGACTACTTTTTATTGTAAACACGAGATCAGTTCGCCAGATTGCAGAAATTTTTGGATGCATCCCGTCGCAATATTTTACTAGATTCCGAAATGTATTTCGAAAATTTATTTCAAATGTGCAAATGTAACCAAATGCATTACCCGTCTCAGAATACATATCTCATGATAAAACAGATATATTTCTTTCACGTTCATTTACCAGGCGCACTATTTCCATGCGTACTCATATCTTACAATTTCGTTGCAAAGAAGCCTGATCTTGGCAGAAAGCGATAGCAAAGTACGCTTTCACTGTCGTGAAACGCCGTACAAAAACAGTTGGGACTGTTTGGTCAGTTTTTGAGATGTTGGTCCATGATGTTAATCTGTTAGTATTCATTAACACAAAAGTAGTAGGTTTTTTTTCCAAATAGGCGTGTAAGAATGGTGTTATCACAATCAGGTAATTGAAATTTTTAATATTTTTTAGGGTTACAATCGATGCAACGGAAATACTGTATTATAAATTTTGAATTTGAATCAGAGTTGTCTCTCTTTGACTGCAATTATAAATTAAGAATAAGTGCAAGTGTCGACAATAAAATAAATGTATATAATGAACTTGGACGCTTGATCTACTACAAGTTGTTAAGTAACATTTCATTGCAAGATACAGATGTTCAGCACGCCACCGCGTTATCATAATTAAGCACAGGGACTCAGGATGTGCATTAAATATAGCACGGGTGAAATTGAGATGTTCCATTTCATTCTACATAAATTGATTAATTGAATGGCAGGGCCGTAACTAGGATTGATTTGTGGGCGAGGCAAGCCGGACGCGCCAAAGGCGCGTCGAGCTAGGGGGTCCGGGGTTACCCCCCCCCCCGGAAAATTTTGATATTTTTGACACAAAATCATGTGTCCTTCAATTTAAATGCCAAATTTGCTTCGAAAAATGTACAACATTTTGATTTCGTCGTTGGCCCTTATATATTTAGTGACTCGCTGGATTAACAATCCCCAAGGAAACCGGAAATGATAATCTTTCAGAAATTATAATGGTTCATATTGAATAATTCTGTAAAGGACATCAAAAACTATATAACCAGTTCTTTATGCTGTGTTTGGCAAGTGGAAACTATCACTATCTTCGGGATTGATATTTCTAATAGCAGAATCCGATAGTGTGCATGTAGTTGCAGGTTCTGAGCGTTTCGAAAAGAAATTGTCAAGTTTAGATTGCTTTGGCAATGCTATATTTTTACAAATGATGTGCAAACTGGAAGTCGCAATTTGTGTATAAAATTCGAAACGAGACATTTCTAAGTACATGTAAACACAAAAAGATCTGGAAAGATAGTTCGTAGCAGGCAAAGAGAAAACCATTATAATTGTAGTTTTACCTGTTAAGCTTCGTCAACAAAGATTTACAAATTAACAAACTCATAGGTTTTTATCAGTAATTTATTTGGATATTTTGGATTTAAATACCCAGAATTTGGAAAAATCCTGGGCGAGGCAACTGCCTCGTCAGCCTCTGTAGTACTTACGGCCCTGAATGGGGTTTTACGCCCCACGGAAGAATATTTCACATATATCGAGACGTCACCGGCTATAGGCGAAGTAGCAGAAATTTATATCTTTCACGCGTCTTGACAAGAGGCATTGGTTTTAAGTTCTCTCTCGAATGACTCAGTGACTTTCATTGTTAAGTACAGGGTGCTTGGCGAAAGAATAGTCGCTACAAATTTTCGTGTCTTGGTCAGATCCCAGATCTTCCACAAACGGAGCGAACACTACCAACTGAGCTACCGTAACACTAGTGGTTTATTCTACATAAAGATTTGCGTCAAATACAGTATACATGTATACTACTATGGGTTAAAACCTTCCGTTCAAAATCTTGTAGAACCCATGTTCATGGGTCTTGAAAATAATTGTCAACAACACAAGTTTTGCACTAATGGTGAAACCAAAATATCGACCTTTTATAGAAAACATTTTTTTCTTTGGGCGCCTAATGTGGAACAATAGGGTAGGGGTTCCGATGGCAAACCCCCGCCCTGTGGGGTTCTAATCTTGTAAGTCTCCCACTTAGAACTATAAAGTTATTCTTTTCTTAGAAACTACTTGCTCGATGTTGAAACTTTATACTGGTTACTATTGGCGACTTCTCTCGACAACTGATATGTCTGCCCTATGGTAAATTCTTCAAGTTTGTTGTACTTTATATTATATAAATATTACATTTCTGACAGGGTGCCAGTACATATTGTCACCTCGAAGAAGCATTGTTTGCCGAGGCGATAGCCGAGGCTGACAATGCTTTTCGAGAGGTGACAATATGTACTGGCACCCTGTCAGAAATGTAATATTTATTTTATTACACCGAATGTTTGTTTTATTTTACCAATTGAATACATGATGTGCATCCTTCGTCTTTTGTAATGCCCATACCGATTTTCATCCAATTTATCGACCGGGAATGCCTCAAATCCACAGTCATTTGAGCCAAGAAATTTAAGAAACATATCCACGGTCCGCTTAATGATCCGCTTATTTGATGCAGAGTCTTTAGACTCTAACAAATTGCCAAGAAAGTCATTGTCAACCTCGACAAACATCATCCGACCGTTACAGACGAATGTAAACAATATCAATAACAATGAGACGCTTGCCGTAGATACAACTGAAAACATGTTTTGTTCAAAGCGCTGATGTGATCCAGTGAAGGGAGGCGACTCAAACAAACGTACTGTCACATAGTCACGCGCGTTGCTATGTGACATTATAAATTTTATGTGACAGTACAAATTGTTACATAGCTCTTATCAATTTGGTTTATATAAGTCATGTTTTTTTATATGCTACGGCTATTGCAAGATACATATTGTTCGGCTTAATTATTGTGTAGCTAACTTAACAGAAGCAGAAAGTGCTTTTCCTTCCGGAGCACCCGGTCTCGCTTCCCTAGTGGAGTTAACGTGTTTAACTTACTTTGCCACCTTCAAAGGTTTTACTTTGCGTTGTGATTGTGGTTTAGACATGGTGTGGTACGTTTGTTTTTGATTACTTACAACGTAAGCAATGCTTAGTTAATTTTTTTGGGTTGAAGTTTTGCACAAGGGCAATTCTAAATGTGCGTACAATGGGACCAAATTTTTGTAAAATAACTGGGGCTATTAGTCCTTGAACCACGGACCTTAGCACGTTTTATCTAAAGAATTCACACTCATTGTCGTGCGTTCTCCGTATCATTTAATCCACAATTTGGGCATTTGTTTTTAACCTTTGTGCATCACTAGACTTTTATTCCCTGGTGGCAGTTCACGTGCTTAACTTTAGTTGCAAGATTCAAAGTTTTTACTTTGGCGATTGCCGTTTGTCATGGTTTTTTTATAATTATCGATTTTGTTACCGGTCATGTAGAGTATCAAGTGAACAAGGTTTTACAGAACATCATCGTGTTTTCTGTAATGGTAGTTCTTTCTGTATGTTGGTAAAGTTACAAATTCCACAAGTGGTCTTTTGGTCATTTAGATATCTAATCATGTAACATTCCTCACCAGTCCTATTTGGTTATACTAACCTAAGAGCTAATGATTTACAAAATCTTCTTTTAACTAGAAGTTTGTAATCACGTTCTTGATAAAGGACTAGAAAACTCCGAGGTGCACAGTCTGTTGTGTTATATGTGAGGGCTCCCACCTCTTTGTATCAAGGTGCAATGCCTCTCATTTATCTTTACTGTTACAAATTAGATGAACAAAACCATTTTCAGTAATTACCTATGGATGAATGGTATTGTTGTTTTCAAAAGCAAAAACGCCATAACATCCAGGTAGAAGATGCACTTAGTATATGGTCAGTTTTCGGTCCAAATACTTCACATTTTAGCCAAACAATTTTCTCTTGAAGGGATACATTAGTGATTTGAATCCAAAAACTTTTATCAATCTATCAATATAAATTACTGATCATAAACACAAACAATTGGTGGAATTGATATATTAATGACAAACATATAAAAAATGCAAGGTGAATCATTTAGAATTGTAGGTGGTTTTCAGGTTTTTAGATAGCGAAAAGTTGTGTTTTCACAATGTCTTGTTTTCTTCATGTCTTTTATTTGACATGCCCAGGTCATTAATAGCTACAGCTTTGCCTACCCTATTATGGCTGTAATGATGCAAAAATAATATTACTATGACATGCTATAATATAACATGCTAAATTTTACATAGCCCATCATGCTTTTATATGGCATACAGCTGGTGATTATGTGAAATACAATGAATTCTGGCACACTGACTGACTGACTGACAATATCTCTGCACATCAGGCCAGGAGAAGATAGAGGAGATATGGAAATAGGGCATGCATTCAGTGAACATTAAGTGAGATCTATAAATACTTCATACACAAAACAAAGGTTATACAAGAAAGGATAGTTCTCTATACAAATGCATATTGCTTAAAGATAAGGAAAAACAAAACATGTAGTTACTGCAGAGATGGACCCACCACTTACAAACTTCACTCATGACAATATTGGTGACCACAAGATTTGGTAATAAAGTAGCAACTCATTTAACCAATATTAAATACTATATTCCAAAATTCCTGGAAATTAAAACATTTACAAGAAAAATGAAATCATTCTTATTTTGATGCAGCCAGACTTCAAAAGCCAAGTTCTCCTCTCCAATATATATATTCATATCTTGCAGATGTACAGAAAAACTGTGTGGATTGCAATCATTGCAACATCTGCTGATAACATACCTCCAACAAAAGATCTGTTTTCAGTATCAACTACAGTTATTAACAAGTAATGTATAAAACAAAGTCTTCAGAGAAAAGACTATAAAACATGGAAATTGAATGTGTTGCATAGTTAATTTTTTTTTAAAGAGATTGATTTGTAAATCTTGCAAACAAGTTGTAAAAGAATTAAATGAGCCTATTTAAGATAACTGTATACAAGTATGACCTTGGCCTAGACAAAAGATATGTATCAACTTTAACTCTTCTCCCTTCTGATCATTTATTGTAATAACGTAAGCCACTGACTAGCCTAACATTGTATATGTATAGTCCATTCTGGTATTGACAGTCGTTATTATAATCTTACTGAGACAGACTATATTCAAGATCTTTTTCTTTTTTAATTTAACATGTAAAGACATATTAATACATGCGAGGTCAACAAGACAAACCATACAAAAAATTAAACCAAATCACCACAACTTTACAAAACATTAACTGATAATAAATAAAAGCAAATGAAGAAAAACAATACTATATAATAGCTAAATTTACAAACAGCAAACCCTATAGATATAAGCTGTAGCTGCTGCTGCTGCCTTACAACGACCACAATGACGACGACGACGATATTAAATGTCTAATGTCATCATGGAGTTTATGAAATAATAATACATACAATTAGTAACACTGTAATTATTATTTATTAAGTATAAAAAAAGATCTTGGTGGTAGAGAAAATGGTGTGAAGAACAATTAGATCATGTAGACGACTCAAGCAATATACATCCATTGGAAACAACATCTATAACTGCCAAAAATGAAAGGTCATCCATTATCAACCTCACCAAGACGACGGCAACCGCAGACATGTAGGAAGTTTCCTTGTTTGTATTTATACATGTCCTGCTTCTTCTTCAGAAATATACTAAGCTAATATTGGAAAAATGACACCTAGTAAGATATTGGCTTTCATCATCATCATCATTATCAACAATCAGAATGAGGAGGATCTATTGTCTAAAGAGATAGTATCTACTATGTAGGAGGATAATGGAGGATGACAACAACTGACATATTTCAATGATATTATTAACTTGTGTGCATAAGTTAAAAATTTGAAAAAAGATATACTTAAAAAGTATAACACATTTTTAATAAATTTGTCAAAATTTGAACATGAAATCTGTAAGTTATATTAAATGGATTTCTATAGATGTAGAGAATTAATATTCTTTGTCAGCTGTAAGTTAATTTTTTCAGCAATTTTTTGTTTTGGAATGCAAACATGTACTACTACATTCATCATTAATAATAAACACAGTAGACTGACACACCACCAACTGGCAGGTAATACAAGGAGAAAATAATTTATAAATCTTAAATATACAGAATGTTAATTAATAGCATGGTTAAAAAACTCTCTTCAGTTATCTGAGCATATTATAATTTACAAATCTTATAATAAACTTTATAATAATTTAACATAATGCTTTCAAATAATAAATAGATTTGTTTAATATTATTAATCTTTTGCACATTGTAGTCGTACGTACATATGTACGTATTTATATGACTCATCATTGAGTAGTGTTAATCTTCTTCATTCAACAAACACTATTATGCATTAAAAATCTTTCCTACAATAACAACAACACCAATCACCTGGCACAACCAATTCACACTGTTATCATCAAATGAAGAAGAAGAAATCATAAAGTATACACTTTAAAAACCAAATTATTTACTTTTAGACATAGATATTACATCATCACTTAAACCTAAAGTTCACTTGAATTAAAGCCAAACCGCTGTTTTGTCCCCTCGACTAATCTAAAATGTTGGTTTTGTCTGTTAACTACTCCGACAAGAAAATTAAAACATGTGCACTGGTTATTTTAGATGATGACAAGACATCCATACATCTGACATTCTCACAATTAAACCACACTTAAAAATTACAGTTAATCATGAAAGAGTTAGGGAAAAAATAACAATAAATATAAATATTTGTTCACAAAACAGATCTACAATATCTCTAAATGAACACTTTATTTTCTAACAAGAAAAATGTTTATATTAATAAAAGGCTTTATTTAATAATGTTTTATTTGGTAGAATAAATATAAATTAAATATACTTTTGAATGAAGAAAAATTAATTTTGTAATAAGTTTACATATCCAATAATAAAAAGATATTTGATCAATGAATACTTGTTGTTCTATCATAAATTAGGGACCTATCTCCTTCAAGTTACTACTTAGAAAACTTTTGATTCCGTTATTGAACAAATCTGTAAAAGAATTCCATTACATGAAGTAATTTTTAAACACAAAATATGTTTCGAAGATATTGGAAAAATTACTTTACATCTTAAAATTTTATCCATCAAGAAGTAAATTGAGATGGGTGTGACTATTTTTTTTTCTTTCATTATTTTAGAAATGCAAGGTCTTTAGAGACCAAAGCTTGAGAACTCTTGAAAAAATTTTCCACCGTATTTTAATAAATGATGACATATTACCCAAATAAGTGACATATACCTATTCTTTTTTTTTTTTTTTTTTTTTTTTTTTTTTGAGATTTCAAACATTGTCATAACACTTACATTTTCTCATTGTGATATATTCTAACTATAGGTATGTTATTGTACAATTAGAGTATTGTTTATTGACGGAATGTGATAATATCGTCACAATATACATGTACCAACCAGTCAGTTCCTTCTCCTCCTTATCATCAACCAGATATCATTTGAAAAGTTTGTGTTTACATATAATTTACAGAGACCACAAAAATCACAATGTTATCATCTACCATACTGAAATGTTCTTAATACAAACACCTCAAAAGGATTTCTTGAGAAAAAATAAAAAGAAACTCAAAATGTTTGTAACTGAATAAAGCTTCAGATTACTCAACAATTACCAAAAGACACAAGAAGCCATCATAAGGCTTTAATACATATAACTATTTAGCATTCTTTGATAAATGCTTATCATTATTATGTATTACATAACTACACTTTAAAAAGCTTTTAACATCTAATCAAAATTCTGAAGAAAATAGACTCAAGTTTCAAACTAGAAATCATTACACAAGCAAACAAAGAGATTTTTTTGTGTTTTACACCGACAGCATAGTTATCATTCTTAATTGAAAAGTATCTGTGGAGACCAATCTTTTTTCCCCTAATCATAATGACGAGCCCAAACAATTTATTTCATCATCACATACATAGCCTGGATTAAAAGTGTCCTGAAGTAGTGTTAGGGACAAAGATGTCTCATCTGGCTAAAATCATCAACACACTGTCTGTCATATCTCGGACAATGCTTAAAGTGAAAATGTATTGGTGAAGTTAAGATATACAGCATTTGTAATTCCTTTAAAAATCACGTTATTATATATCCCATCTATTTCTGATGCTAATTTGTAATGCTGGTCTTATTGTTTAATTGATTCCAAATTTATCTTAACTTTGTTCTATTGTTGCTTTATTACATTAAATCAGAAAATTATCATTCCTTGAATTTAAGGTGTTATTTATTATTCATAAAAGCCAAGTGTTGATGGGAAATATGCAACTTGAGACAATTTCAAATTTGATAAACACATTACTGGCAGGAATTTCCAATAATCTTTAAACATTAAGACAATTCTATTGTTTGGCCTTCTCCATCAGAAATAAAGTACTAATTGTTCAATGTGTAAAAAAGAATGGACAATGCCTGCTATGATGTCTACATGCAATTAAGATTGTACTCACTAAGAACAAAAGGTAGGAAGGAAAAATCAATAACATGTAACAGATGCATACAAATAGTTGAATCATCATTATCACACACATACGTACATACTATACATAGAATCTCGGTCAGGGATCAACATGAGAAAAAAATCAACAAAAAACATTTTAACAATCCAGACGAAGCAGTTTTATCCTCCTGCATCACAATGGGAGGTTTAATGACATATAATAATAATTATAATAAATACCTGAAAAAAAAGAGAAACAGCATCATCATCATTGTCATATCATATAGCAATATATCCATACTTTTTGGATCAGTTTTCCCTTTCTTCCATATATTGCAGCATATGAAGCTGTCCAGATTTATTAAGCATTTTATCTTCTTTTTTTTGTTGTTGTTTCAAATGTAATTGGCATAGGGCTTCAGGAACCGATAAATAAATAAATAAATCATGTCTTTCCTTTCCACCGTTGCCATCATTAGTTCACTCCTAATGCACATATTTAGGATTACTTCAGGATAGCTGTCCTCTTTGCCCTCATAAAATACATTGTATTCTTCTATAAGATCTGTTCCCTCCTCAACAGACAAATATAATAACTAATCTTCTGTGTTTGACTAGCAATCACTTCACATACTTAATATATATCACATCCGACAACAGATTGACTGAATGTGGTGATGCAAAATTAAACAGTTCCACAATTCATAAGATCTCAAAATGTGTAAAGAACTTGTAATAAGACAACTTCCAAGTAAGCGGTCTGTAATTGTAATTCAGGTTTAAGGCAGAACAAACGTTAGACAACAAACCACAATAAGATTACATCTTTTTGATCATTTGTCTAACTCAGTCCTTCTGCCATAACCACCACTGGTAGTGGATATAAACTTGATACATGCCTGACAGAAAGCTGGCCCAACTTTCATCACAAACTGGATGGAGGAGTACAAAGTACTCCTGATGACTAGATCTTGAGTAAAATAAAAATCTTTTATGCTGATGTGAGCAAAATGCATATTTCATGCATTGTATGAATATGTAAAATTCAGCAGAATACTTTCTCATTGAAAAGCATCAAAACAAGATAAGACGCATCTTGTCCCTTCACTATGATGTTTGAGATCAAAATGTACGATGGATTTATTCATCAACTTCTTCTTCAATGTCTATAGAACATTGAATGATCAAAACAGATATTAGGCCAGCTATTTGTCAGATTGATACAGGATAGCTCCCATTAAGCAATATGTATCAAGTATAGAGACCAGCTCCTCGTTATCCACTCAAACCATATTACTTAATAAAATAGAAATAACCTTGTCTTAACTATGAGCATTGTTTAATGCATCTTTGCGTGGGGGCATTCTTTCATTCATCTTGTCTAAACATTTAGCTTCTTCAAATCCACTAATCTTGTGTGTTGGTGAAAATCCACTAAGAGCTAAAATACAAATGGAAATCAATGTTTTAGTTTCATATTCACATGATACACACAAATACATAGAAATAGAAAGACAGCAATATACTTCAATTGTAGTTATTATCAGGCAAGTGAATTAATTTAATAGTTTACTAACAACTTTAGATAGAAATGTTCAAAAATTCTTCCAATTCAAAATACAAGTTTGTTTTACACATGTTATACACAAAATACATTCATTTAAAGCAATATACAAATTAATATACAGCTGCTATATAACATACCACTTGTCAGTGTTTCCTTTCCTCCAGACAATGCTCCCAAGGGAAGTAATCCATTTGGAGTAAGTCCTTTAAGTTGTAATACACTTTCACTTTCCTCTCTGTAAGAAGTAAATGATAGAATAATCAATTTTATGTTAGCTAACAACAGATAAATGTTTATCATGCACAATCACTGATATGTCAATGTAAGGTACATATCCAAGTCTGGTGTCACTTCCTTGTACAGTTAACATGACTTACCTCTTGGCATACTTGTAATTCTCATAGATATAATTCTATTTTTAAATTTGTAAATTTTTTTCTTTCCGTTTTTGAGATAATTTAAATGGCAATAAAACATTTGATGATAATTTCAAATTTGGAAAAAAGTTATCACCTTGGTGCAATCAGTCACAAATATAAAGGCCAAACATATGAAAGATTGTTTCTGTAATCTTTACTGATGACAGGTAGCAGTTAATTGTACAGTGAACAAACACCAAGTCTGCAATGTCAATCAGATAAAATTCCGAAGGACATATTGGACAATTTTATACTTACATACATCCTCTGTTAATAAGTAAAGTGATAATTATACATTGGTACATAAACATACATACATACAGTAAAACTTTCAAGCATCTTACACTTAGAAAATAAATCAGGTCATGGTATACATGTATATCAAATTTAACTTTCAAAATGAAAACACAAAGAAGTGTACATTTATAGAAGAGCCAAGCGGAGTAATGGTATTTCATATTCCAGTCAAGATTCTTTCATTTGTATCAATGTGTTCAGTTCTGAGATGGTGGATGAACTTGAAGTACTTGGAGTATACAACAAGCTTTGACAAGTGAACTGACAAATTTTCTCACACTAGGATCCAAGTGGGAATTAAACCTGGACGGTGAGAGATGCTGTGATCCTGAAACTGGCAACATAGATCACACTATAACCAATGCCCCTACATTTACATGGAGTGAAATGGGTGATGGAATGTTCATTAAGAAAGTTTTCACTGTATGTATGTATCAAAAATTCATCATTAACAAACATGTAATGTATTTGTAAATAATTAAAATCCTTTATCAAACAAGTTTATCTGTTTGTACATGAAATATAGAGAGATAGACAGTAGACCAAAATCTAAATTCAAATAAGTTTATCAATATTAAATAGAATATTTTGGTTCAAAAACACTCAATAATAAATGATAGCCAATTTAACTGTAAATTTGAAGATATTTCAATACTTAAGGGCAAACTGAAATATCTAAGAAATGATCATTATAAATTTCAAAATTAACAAATGCCACAAACAAGACAAATTTCATGATGTATAATATAGAAATTTCTCCTGTGTAGACTTGAACATTTCTGTAACATCAAACTTTATACATATATAATCTCAAATGACAATTCCAACTTTATCACACAAGTTAAAAACACTACAATAGTTATACATACAATTTCTGATGCTATTAAACATGTTGGGCACAATCCCAATAAAACCAAGAGACTTTATCTAGAAATGATGACTTATACAAAGCTGTGAATTTCAAAATATAATCATGACAGATTTAATTGAATTCAATTCAAAGAAATTATTGCTAACCAAATAAGCAATTTTAATCAAAAAAATTTCAATTACCTTTAACCAACTTTTGTTTGATTTTTAATGTTAACAGCAATTTTGAATTTACAGTTTGTAAAGTCAAGATTTCTCGGGTGTCTCTAAGATACATTTACAGTTGTCAATACACATCTTTGTGAGAAAAAATGTGTAATACACTAATTATAAGACTGTGAATCAAAACAAACCAATGTGTTAATTTGTCAATAATCTATGTAAGCTAAATAGTGCGCAATAAGAGGAAAGAATAAAATCAACTGGTGTTTCTACTCAGTTATGTATATACTGTACAAGTAGATATATCCACTAGTATAAATTTAGACAGTTTTACTATCAAAAGATGTTTACGGAATGATACGTTCTAGTCAAGAATATTTAACTTGCATCTAGATGTCACGAGCTAAAGGTGAATTGACAGAATTTTTACCTTTGCCACCTGCCGAGACATAGGACAACAGTTTTTAAGGTATCTTACAAAGAACACCCAGACTGTTTGAGTACTTGTCAAAAGAACAGTCACTTATTATTTTCAAGTCAGAGTCAGACCGTGCCTGGAGTTTGAACTCACGACCCCCAACAAACAAATAGAGGTTTACTGATGACAGTTAAAAGTCATGACAGTGGATATTTCTACTTATAAAGTATAACATGTAGAAAGTAATCTAAAACATAACAATTAAAATTGAGAAAAAGTAAAAAACAAAGTTAAAATGTTGAAAATAGATAAGATATTGTTTTAGATATACATATAGTATATTTCATATCATTATCTGTAACTGATGACCATACATGTTTTTTGGTAAAATCAATTCTTTTTTGCTATTGTATGCTCCCCCATTAAATATGTCATAAAAATTACCAGTACCCAAGTACCAGTCAGATTCTGATCAGATTTCAGTCGCCTCAAATCGTTCTTACTCTACTAGAACTTTATTGATGAAAAAACTCTTACTAAAGTGCTGTTGCTACACATGCAAGCTAAACATGGACAGCTTATTTATAATATAAAGTTTTATCAGTAATTTAAATATGGATATGAATAATGAAAGCAGATATGTATGTTAAACATAGCTGAGACAGGTGTCTATATCACCATATACCATAACCCATGGATAGAAAATGTGATGGAAAATTTCAAGTTTTATAATTATAATGATTGCCATTTAAGAATGTAAAGCCTGATATATGAGACAATAATTAATGTACATGTATATAGGATGTACATATATATACATACACTACACATATATACAATTAAGTTGTTAAGATACCGCAGTCCATATTAAGCAAATAGATCTAGTGTTAATTCTGATAGAAAATAAAAGTAATATATATAAAATGTCCTGGAGGATTATACCAGACCTTCCAGAACGATTTATTGTAAGAATGAGGAAAGTCTCAACAATCACCAACATACCTCAGTACAGTGAACACTCTAGCCATTTTGCCAATGGCTTTGATTTTGTTTTTGATGACTTCTTTTCTTGCTGCTAAAGCTGCATCTGTAATAAATATCAACATGCTATCTGAGTATTAATTAGTTCTCTTACATACCTCAGAGTGGTGAAGACCCTAGCCATTTTTCCAATGGCTCTGATCTTGTTGCGAATCACCTCTTTTCTCGCTGCTACAGCGCCACCTGTAAATAAAGTGTTATACATTTTATACACATCACAAGACAGTGCAAACAAATAATTACAACCTTTACCCATTACCTTTTACCTTCAGACAACAACATTACACCACAAGAAATGACAAGAGCATAACATTTGTAACACATTGTAAACAGATTTCTTTTCTGTGCATTTTCAGTTTTTCCCCAAACCTTACATGCACACATAACAAACACCCAATGGCAATCATAAATGTTCTGGTTTCATCTAAGCAAGGTGTAAAGATCATTTCTGTTGACCCTCTATGGTTTGTTTTAACGTCTTCATTTCAGTTTTGCTACAAAGAACCCTTCCAATTCCAGACAATTTAGGTAACTTTTTACCAGTTTTAATGTCTGTTAAAGATTCTGTAACAATTGATTCTGAAAGCTTACTCCACATTTAATACTTTTGTAAAAACTTAGGAACATTTCACCATTTTAAAATGGTGTCTGTCGTAACTTTTATCTCATTTATACATAGATTTACTATGTATTAAACATTTACTATGTATTTTATGATTATTTTAACTGTGAATAAAAATCTGTGACTTTGGGCATGCTAGTCTGTAAACAGCACAAACATAATGTTCTAGTCTGTAAACAGCACAAACATAATGTTCTAGTCTGTAAACAGCACAAACATAATGTTCTAGTCTGTAAACAGCACAAACATAATGTTCTGTTTAAAAAGTACATGCTTTTGTATGCACAAATGAAATATGAAACAACTTATCCCAGATAAGAAGTTTAAAAGATAAGAAATTGATTTAAACATCAAAACATAACAGGAAGAAGACATAAAATTTGAAGGATTGACTTCAAACATGGTAATCAAACCACAAACACAACATAATATCAAAACTTTACATGTAAAGATAAGAATGATACATGTATAATAAATTCAATATAAACATACATAAGTATAATAAACATTTGATTACATGTTTATATTAATAAATTAAAACTAATAATAAATTCTAAGCTTCTCTATAGTTATAAATATTTAGCCTGTTTGATTTCATATTTGTTCTATACATGTAGTAGTTATTTCATTATTATTTAACAAAAGACAAAGAGACATTATATATATATTATTTTGAGTGCAAGAAAGACAGGCTTTTCTCTTAGTTTTTTCTGTTATTCATTTATATCTTGAAAGACATTTAAAAATAATTTTCCTTTTTTAATGAGACAGAAATTTAAAACTAAATTCTTGAAATAGATTATCACTCAATAAAGCAAAGTGTAATTAAATCATAATGGATGCAAAAACAAGTGGATAAAACTGAACAAGTAGAAATAATATTAACTATGATGACTGTATTAATGTAAATTAGACTGCCAAACATCATCACATATCAACAACAAAATCAGATAGATCTTTAATCACAACAAACTAAGTATAACCAGTAACTACTGTGTGTAGTGTTCTTGTTACTAACTAGCAATTACAAAATTGTTACTTATTGGAATTAACTAAATGACAAGCAGCAAGTGAGGAGCAAAACTCTGCCTGAGTGACAAGAATCTGGGTGTATCAACAACAAAGTAAGGTCTTAAAGTAACGTCTTTTACCTATTTTCTGAATTTAAAAAATTCTTTCAAATTTGAACTAAAGTGAAGTTATAGTGTTTCATATATTACCGGAAGTCAATATTTTTTTTACCTATATGAAAACAGTCGGTTCTGGGATGGTGGAGGAAACCAGAGTACCAGGAGAAAACCAAAGACAAACAAGTGAAGTGAACTAACAAACACCAAGGCCTGTCTAAACAGGATTTGAACCTAGGCAAAAGAAAGGCACTATAATCTGTTAGACTGTTCTTTAGACCACTAGGCCTTTATCCTTTGGATTGTGTAAATGTCAAATTTTAACAAAATATTCAGAACAACACACCACAAAAGTTCATGAAAGTTTAAAACAGAAAGTGAATAAATTTTACAACATCTGCTATTCATCAATCAGAATGTCATGTGATAAAGCTGGTGAAGGATATGCTAAAGTCCATGAAACCAATATAGTTTTGTGTGTATGTGGACTTCCCAAATATTTTTTTGTTTTAATTTGATTTTTTTTTTAAATTTAAATTTGTATTTAGAATAATTCAATTAACGAAATTTTTTCCTCAATCAAGTTGTAGTACAAAATTTGCAGGCAAAAAAATAAGCACTGCTTTTAGTAAAATGGGAGGTCCATTAATATACTCATGCAAAATTGTCAGATATATATAGAATCAGATAAAGGTTAATATCAATACCCAATGATTTAATAATACCCAAACTGATTACAACTTTTCTGTTTAAACAGTTAAACAGAGCAGCCAGACAACTTTATATGTACAACAAATAGTATTATTTGATTACTATTGTAATGTTGTGGTGGTTAGAAATGAAATGTGAAGATGTGTCTGGAAAGCTGCAGGTTTATTAACAGTTAACAGTTAAATGTTGTTACACATCGGACACAGACAGAGAGTCAAGCAATTTTTAATACTTTGTTAGTGGTCAATCAAACAAAGTGGCAAAATATACAAATAACAAAACTTAAATAATAAAATATATCTAGGTTGCTGTTGCTGCTGCTGACTGCTGTACATTATATAAAGCGACCATCAATGGGCTGGCGGCTAAATCCACAATGAATACTGGATAATAATGATAATAAATACAGATGAATGTAGTATGTATGTGGTCTGCTCAACTCAATCTGTCAACATGACAGACAATCAAGATGACCAACTAGCACTGACATGCACTTTAATGGCCTACTTACTCGTCTCTCTGTCTATTGGCCGAACAGGCAAAATTCGAATTTTTGGAAGATCAACTATAAATTTATAAATTGTCATATGTCAGTTGATACCCTTAAAGAAAAAGATGTAATAGAAAGCAAAAGTTGCACACAGAGCTTAAGGTTACAACTAAAGCAGGATGGGTGTTAAGCAGCACAAATATAGCAAAAAAAATATTAAAGAATGAAAATAAATATATAAATCACTCAGCCTGAAAAAAGAGGGCTACACTTACCATTGCGGAGCCCTAGATTAGCACATGCAAGGGAATCAGGGTAACCCAAACAAGAGAGAGAAAAATAAAATGTGTTAAAAACCAACTATAAAACAATATAAACACTGGAAGAAGAAAAGGTGCTTTAAAATCATAAACTGCCAACCTTGCTCATGCAAACATATTAGCAAACAAATTGAAAATAACAAAAAGGTATTGAACATAAAATAAAGAGTTTTTTCATAAAATTTTACCTTCATCTTTTATTGAAACATAAAACATTTATTCCCCAATTAAAACTTTAAAAGCATAAGCAACTTCACAAGTTCTATCATTAAGGATAAATAAGACTACCACAATACATTGATACAATATCTACTGTCAGAACACACAATTTATAGATAGTTAAAGACAGATAAATATAAATTCTGTATATCATAGACCGAAGCACATATAAAAAGTTCATACATTCAATAACGTAATTGTAATTGAATCAGTTTTACTATTTTAAATTTTAGAATGGATCAACACATACATGTATTTCTTTCAGTGAGCAAGTGTTTATAGCCACATCAGCCATTCATGGCTAGTACTTCTTTCAGTAAAGAGGTTTTAAAAAGTAATTTACCAAAACACAGAATTAATTTGTTCAAAAGTAATATTTTATAATGAATGTCTACTGATAGAACTTGGATAGAAATGAAATATTTTGAAATTCTATGTATGAGAGGAATAAAACAAAACTAAACAAAACAAACTGGGTGTCTGAATAGTTTTACCTAAGTCAAAGGAAAAGTAAAATAAACCTAGTGTACAGGCAAACACATCAGCAATTCATGCAAATGCATTAAATTTAATTTGCACATCAGTAGCTCTTGAAGCATAATTCTTAAAACACACTCCAAATGTTAAAATTCAAATATTCTAAAGAGAAAACATCTATGCAAAATCTGACATCCTGGACCAGCTCGTCTTTTTTTTGGTTTATGTGCGTTTAAAATATGTTCTTGATCAATCAGTCTGGCTGTCATTAAATACTTCAGCAATAAGGTTTCATTCTTTATAAATTAATAATGATCTTTTGAAAAGTTGCAAGTAAAAACAAATATTCAGATTCTACTGATATGACAGGGAACTCAATTTCACAGGCAGGTAAAAAGATGAACATGTTAAAACTAAAACGGGGTAATCCAAAAAATGAAAGTAAATACATGTATGTTATTTAAATGCTGACAAAAATCTTCTTTAAATCATAGTTATTTAATTAATATTTGCCAAAATGCTAAAGCATTGGCAAAGTATTTGTTCATTTAAGCAACAGCCATTCAGCTTATTATTTCACATCCTATTACATTTTATATTATAATTTTGAACTAATGTAATCACCAATTGTTATACCAAACTCAATTCTGAGTGTTTCAATAATCATTTATGGGATTACAATCAAATTTATCAAATAAGAACCCTACATCAAATATAAATCGTAACTTGTGAATTCATTCAAATTGTCTCTGATTTAATGTAGAAAGATCAGAGTTATTTACATAAAGAAGTCATTCCTAAAGATAGAGTGACATATATACTGTATATTAATGTTATAGATCTTATACCATCAACAAACATCATCTGATTTATGATAGTCTTTGGAGATATATTTTTACCTTCAAATGTGTCATCTTCTTCTGTTAACAACTCATCATCAGAACATATACTTAACACGTTCACCAACATTTCAGTAACTACAATATGATATACATACAATAATTTTATTCTACAAATCTGTAATCATACATGTATATGTGATAACTAGTGGAGTGTGGTATTACCGGTATACCTTGGTACTGACCAGGTACCGGTAATACCGTGGTAGTCTTTGAATACCTGTATTTTAACATCGTTGAAATAAAGTTTCAATTTTGATGTTTTCAATTTTGATGTGTTAAATTTGAATTTTGTTAAATTTTTTGTTCGACAATAATCTTAGATTTAGATTTCAAGTTTTAAATAAACTTGGTTGAAATAGACAATTCTGTGAATTTTATTGTGTGTTAGCATCCTTGATATTCTCAAAATATCCTAGAGCTGAAACAAATGTTGGAATATTCGATTACGAATAGATTTTTGGTGGTATTCGAATGCTAAATTGGTATTCGAATATTCATTCCTATAGGAAAACATGTGGTTAAGAAATAATTCTGATGAAAGAATTCAACTTATATTTCGTCTGAAAGTATAAATATGTGACACAGCAAAAACCTATTTTCAGATGCTTCCTTTCTTTCTTCATTTTTATTAATAAGAAACTTTTATTAATCCAAACAGTCACCTGAAAGTTGGGAAAGACTCTATAATCTGACAGATCCTGTTTACTTCTTGTCATTACATCATATTATGATTATGTCCCTTTAAATTCATTAAACATGTTATTCAAGGTAGCAGAGTCGGTAACGACTATTTATCGGGTTAACGTAAAATATGGCTGTCACATGTTTTACTCCTTACATGGTCTTAATCAATAAATCTGGGTTTATTTAGAAGAATAAAGAGATCATGATTTTATCATCGTCATATAGCCTTCCTATGAATAAGGAATAAATAATAAGGTAATTTTTTTATCTGTTTCATGCATTCCACATCATTTCCATCCAAAAAATGCCTTATACATAGCTGTGTTTCAGAAAAGATGCAAAGTTTCTCTTTGGTGCCAAATATTCGAATAGGATTCGAATAACAGCCCACGAATATTCGAATTAAATTTGGTGTTCTTTTCAGCTCTAAAATATCCAATGCCCAAATTCCTTAGCTGTTATTATAGATAGGAATAGATATACTACATGTATTTCGAATCTTAATGGATGTGTGGTATACCATGGTATTTGGTAAAATACCATGGTAATTTTTTTCAGCGGTATCCCATCTCTAGTGATAACTACAGGTAAGTTTCACAAACTTAAACAAGAAAGAAATCTGTGAGCTTCTGGTCACTTAGTATACTTTAACTTTAACCATTGACTGTAAATTTCGAAAAATAAACTACTGTTGGAACCACTGTGACAGTAAAATATTCTTATTTCCATAGAAAATCAAATAAACTTGAATAAAAATTGATATTTTTTACTTACTTATACCTTGAATACAAAATTTAAAGTGGCTGTTTAGAAAACTTATGAAAATTGTTGTTTCGGATGGACAGACAGACAGGTAACCAGAAGAAAGGTATAATAAAATTCAATTCATATTTTTTAAATTAATTTTCAAGATATTCATGAATATCGTTTTGAAGATGATGCCAAACTAATTATGAATTTGTAGTCTAGTTTTGTCAAACATTTTGAGTGAATCAACTAATCAGCAATAAATCTTACAATATTACATTCAGAAATTTTCTTAAGACTCTTAATGAAGCCATGAAAAATTGAAAATCAAATTAAGTTTCAAGAGTAGATTTTTATTGAGAGAGAGAGAGAGAGAGAGAGAGAGAGAGAGAGGAGAGAGAGAGAACACACACACCTTTTTCTCCAACAAATGGTAATGACCATGTAAACACATCCATAAAATTAGGTAACCAGTATGGATGTGGTGAACAATTGAACTGCCTAATGTTCATTACATTATTTTCATATTTTAATATGGCAGCTGAAAAATATGAACATTAAACTGTTAGCTGTCTTCATTGTCATTAAAACATCAGAACACAGTAATTATGAGGTTTTTTAATATTCACATAATTCTTGAAAATATTAACAATTTTTCCAAATACAGGCTCATTAAATTGTGTAATATTGCATTTGATGCAATTAACCAAATTTGCCTCATGGGTAAAATCACTTGGTGCACAAAGGAGATAAAGGACATTTCCAGTACATTTATGTTGCCATTATACAAGAGATTGTATTGCAAATTAGAGGAAATACACAATATACTCCAGAATTTTAAACATACTTCTGTCAATGTCAACTTTTATTGAATTAAATTACTTAGGTGCCTTTTCATCATTAATCAGGGTTCATACAGCCATTGCCAATAAAAATTTAATGACTTTTCCCAAGACATTTTCATCTTTTTCCAGGATAAAATTACGTGCCATACAATGACCGAAAATGATCATCTGTGAGCCATTTTGAATTAAATACGCACTTCCGTACAGGTGGCATGATTAACCATGCGTTTACGATACGAATCACATTAGGCGGAAGTTTACATTTGATTGTAAACTACAAGTCGGGCGTGGAAACAGACAAAACCGGATTTCACGTCTTTGGGGTTTATTTGGACCAAACTGTATCTCATGAAGTCAGAAACAGTTTTATAATATTTATTTTGCTTTAGTTTCAGATTAAATCGAAGTTTTTTTTAATTAAAATTCAAAATTCCATGACTTTTCCATGACACATTACAACATTCCATGATTTTTCAAGGCAAAATCTCAATTCCATGACTTTTCAAGACAGAAGTCAAATTCCATGACTTTTCAAGTTCTGTGCGAACCCTGTTAATACCAGTATATACTTGTGTTTAAATTGGAACTAAATGTTGAAAACCATACAATACATACCCTTATTATTATACACATCTAAATAATTTGGTGCTGAAAATATTGTAATTAAAGATGGAAAACCTGTTGTTTGACTTTTTCTATACATGCGATATCTGAAATAAAAAAATATATTTATATTATAAATATGATCACATCTAAACACTTTATTCCCTCTGACATATGCTAATTGGTAGTAGTGCAGATTTTAGCTGATTGGATGTAAACTATTATTATTAGTTTGATATGGTAATGCATATTTAGATATGTCTTCCAGGAAAGACATGTTGCTTGCATTTTGTTGTTACAGTGTCTGTTTGAGAGCATTTTGATAAGAATATGCAGATAGCTACTGACAAAGATATATTGAGAAAATGTTCTTTAATTACAAATCTATTCATAATGTCAGAATTATTTCTCTTATGAAGAACTCAACCATAGAAAGAACTAAATATCAGGTACACAACTACACTTCTTATTAAAGAATGATAAAGTTTGATGAAATTTCTGTGGAAAATTTAAGAGGAATGTTGGAATATAGATAGATGGAACAGCCCGTACCATTGCAAAATGACAATATAAGTTGTTTTTTTAATGAAAATTCAATTGCATTTACAAGATATCCAAGTTTGATAAAATGCCTTTAAAAATTTAGGAGTTTCGATAGCATTATGTAGTAATAAATGGCTAATACATGTACTTACCCAGCATCTTGTGCTTCATGGGCTCTAATTATCGATAATAAATTATTGTGCTGCAAAAAATCACAACATGCTGCATAGCTGGAAATAAAGAACAATTATTTCAATTTGATTAAACATGTCGACTTAAAATAAAGATGTTAAATATGCAAGAGAGACAAGTGTAATAAAGTTTAAGATGAAAAGTAACAGTATCTACAGAAATATTGATTATGTTTTTTGATATTCAGTCATGACTTTTGGATAAAAATGCCTATTTTCATTCAAATTTATCAGATTACAAAGATAATTAATTTTTCATATTTTAGTGTTGGTAAAAGAACAGGTTAGTATAAGAAAACATTTTGACCGGTATTCAATATTGCAGTATTCTGAACAATGTTACTTTTTTTCCAAGAAGTCTGAATCTTTATATGAATGAACATACCTGTAAAAATATGAGCAACCTCTAACACTATTATGAGAGAAGTGTTCTGTTGTCTTTTCTGTACCAAAATCTTCTAAAGGATCTGACCATAATATGTCACACATGGGACCAAATGCTGGTGGTTCTTTAAACCTATCCAACTATTGATGAAACAAAAAAACAACTCATTATATGCTAATACATGTATTAACTTCTTCATTTTATAGTACCTTTAATTGACAGATCACCGGGCCACGACCCACAATGTTCTGATAAAAGTCTGGAATGCTTGAATTACACACAAAAAGAATGAAAACTCAGCCTGAATTGTGCCATTTAATAAAGTCACCGACACTAGTAGTTATTAGTTGCCATGACGCTGCTTTGGTACCGTGATGGCGGCCAGTGTCAGAACATAAAAGGATGGCTGGCGATACGTCAATTGTATTTAGAAATGTCTATAAACATGACAACATTCATGTTGTAAAATAAGGCTAGATCACCAAATTACAATCAGATGAATCAAGTTTGTCACCATGTTCAAACTACCAAAATTCAACCAAGAAAAATTTACTTCAAACAGTTTTCTTACAGAGTTTTTAGTCAATTTTACTTACTTTTCTAATATCATCTAATGTATGGATTTCTGGTGAAAGACCTCCATGTACACATAAAAATTGTTGATTCATTAAAGCTGCTAAAGGCAAACAATCAAATGCTTCCATACATGCATCATAGACTTTTTCTGTATACTTTATTTTACCTGAAAGCAAAGGTGTATATAAATGTTAATTTTTTACAGCTTAAAGTGTCTAGTTAGAGATGGATTTAAGAAACGCTGATATAAAAAACGAAGAGCTTCCGCTACATACATGTAAATGTGTCTTATCTATTATATATTATCATACATGAGTATTTTTAAATGTCAGTGCAGAACAAATGAATATCTAGACTAGAGAATTAATCAATAAATAATAACATATAACCTTTATATGATTTTAATGAATTCTGCAAGTATTTGGAATAACATCAAATTTTATTTACAAACCATAACTTTAAATGGATAGATTCAATGTTGAATATTCCCAGTTAAGATTATTTCATATAAATTCTGGGATTGATATATTGCTTGGAGACATTCTTTCATCGAGTACTGTTTCAGCAGCTGGAATACAATGTACACATGTATGTGATATGTTCTTGAGCAAGACATTCATATCCCACCGTTCTTACCAGCTGATAAATGAACAGAAACCATAAATAATTCTGGGAGTTTAAATTGTGATAGACAATTGTCCCATCCCAGAGAAATTATTGCACTCTCAGTTGCTTCACTTCATGATGACCCTAAAGGCTTGGGACACACTTGCTTCAACAGCACTTCACATATTTCTTATTATGTCCAGTGTCAAAAAAAAAGTTATTATTCCTTTTAAAGAAGACAGTTTTCTAAATGTAAATGACATCTTACTACTGATAAAATACACATTCTATAATCTATATGATTGTGACAGTGTCATTAAGATCAAAGCAATCTTCATTAATATCCGTTAACATCAAGACTTGTTCAGAGTGGCTAAAATAGAAAGTATACTGATTTTACTTACATTCTTGTTTAAATGTGAAATATTCTGTTAGATGCCTACATTCATGATTTCCTCTTAACATGAAAAATGTATTTGGATATAATAACTTCAAAGCCCAGAGATATAACACACACTGAAAAGGAACATCAATAATAATACAATTATAAATGTGTGGATAAAAAAAGTAAGAAACTCTATGTTATCCTGCAATATGGAATGTAAACTCATGTTGCAAATTTACTTTACATCATATATACTATTGTTGATTTTGCAAATAAGGATGCAGGACATTTGTGAAGTAAAAACAAAAAGATATGAAAATTTTGTCTGTTATCAGTGTCAGAGTTGAGTAATATTTCACTTATATCGACAGAGCTCCAGATAAGAATTGAACATAAAAGGTCATTACCCCCTCTTCTTTTTCTAAAGCGTATACTGTAAAATCTAAAGCGTATTGATACTGTTGCTACCGCTGTCTGACTGTTTGCGCACATAATAGCCTTTTTTCACAGCATACATTTTGTGATATGACGATCAACATAAAAAGCGAAAAGAAAATGATATGGGGTAAGATTCGAGACCGGAACTAATCTGGACCGTCATTTTAGAGTACAATTCCGGACCCGAATTGTCTCTATTACGTTTTCAATTTGTTCATTGATCTTGATCATTATAACGTTCAACAAATGTAAGCTAGTATGAAAGCATGCCGGCAATCGATACATGTTTACAAAATCATGGTTAAGCCTTGTACTGGAAATATAAAGCGTCGTGAGCAATTTCAATGCATTTTGGTACACTTTTAATTAAATTTTAAAGCGTATTTTTAAAAAGTCATAGCATAATTACGCAGATACTCATCTTATCCGGGGCTCTGTATCGATACGTCGCTAGCTATAGGCGAAGGTGCAGAAACTTTGCCTGTGCATTGTGCTGATGGCATTATACAGCAGGGTTCTTTATTGTGCCAAGCCCACCATGACACGGGACCTGGTTTATTTTAAGTTACTATCGGAAAAAAAATATATGTGATTTTCATTTCTTAATGCTGAGTGCTTGACTAAAGAACAGTCACTACCCACTTTCAAGTCTTGGGTTAGACCCGACGGGGAATCAAACCCACGACCTTCCACTTAGGGAGCGAGCACTCTACCAACTGAGCTACCTCAGTGGTTTCAGATGTTATGATGTATTCAATTCAACAAGGATTGTAGTAAAGTATAATCAAAGTGAAATTTGGTAATATACTTACTTCTATGCTAAAATAGCCTCTATCAACATAATCTCCTAGGAAGAGGTAGCGAGTTGTTGCTGGTGGACCACCAACTTCAAATAATTTCATTAAATCATAGTATTGACCATGTATATCACCACAAACTGAAATAAATAAATGTAATCTTATCAATGTTAGAAAAATTAAAACAGAAACTCAGAATACTACCATAAAAGTACATTGATAACACTACATGTATTACTGTAGTGTCCCAATAGTGGGTAACTGTAAAGTCTAATGGATGAAATAGCTCATTTTGTCTGGAAGAAAAATATATAAAATTTAACAATATATAGACATTTGCTTTCTTGCTTCATTTCACTAATGAAAATGTGTATTCATCCAATCTCCAAACAAGATGCCAATAGGGCATGTATTGCTCAAATAGCAAAAACACAATCAACTAAGGACTTTTAATACCAAATAGCATTCAAATATGACCAGTGGCAGTGAAGAGATCTTGAAAGACTTGGCTTAAATTACATACTCTATATAACGTTGACCTACCATCAATTTCTCAGAAAATCTGGTTTGATACAAACTGTTAAGTACCTAAACATCTTATCAAATTTGAGCTATATCTCTCAATAAATAAGTCTATATTAGCAACATTTCTGATTTTTAAATTTAAATTTATAACATCATCTTGGAATTTCAGACAACAATGATAGATACAATTTTCATATATCTGCATGAACCCATGATATTCCTTGTGTAATTTGGTTCTATCTGGCCCTGCAGTTTTATAAACATGATTAAGGAATCAGCTAAAAACAACAGCTTAACACCTCATTTACACAAATTGTGACAATACAGTCAAGGTAAAATTTAGTTGGAACACCCCATCAAAATTTAAAAATGTCTATGCATCTACCTTCTATAACCAAATTTGAACTCAACAGGTCCATTTCTTAATTTGCTATATTTGTTTTTTCCCTTCCTTTTAAAGAAATGTATGAAATTTGAACTAGTTTTAGGCAAAATAATCAGAGGTTTTACTAGATCATAATTCATATTTCTACAGTTGGCACCTCTCATCGCCTACGTTAGAATCCCACCTGTAAGTAGGAGTGCGACTATATATCAAAATTGATTATTATCAATATTTAGAATTATGATATGCATAATGATACAAGCTGTGAAAAAACTGATATATTGGCAACTCTGAATTCCGGAACTTTTCATGTTCAATTTTACTTTTATACACACCGGAAGCGACGACAACTTGACAGTCATAATCCTGATTGAGTAATTGATATTATAGTTTCTTAAAACTTTGATACAACTTGCTGAATGTTTGATTTACTTAATAGTTAAACTAAGTTTATATTATTTGCTGAAATTTGTGTAGTTGATACAGTTATGTCATCATACCACAGCTGCAAACATATAACAATATTAATATGACTGACTTAATAAAAGAATCAAGGTAGTAAAAGAAACACACAATTTTAACACATGACACAAAAGTAACCAAAAAGTACAACAGTGTTCAATCTAGAAATTGGACACAGGGGGGTCATGCTGGCCCAGGCAACTTTTAACAGGGGGCCAATTCTTAAAGTAAGGGGTCAATGCCTAATGACGAAGGACACAACGTTATGTTAACGGAAAGACAACAATTTCACATCTTTAATATGGTAAATAAGATGACAGTAAGTATTGTAATGATAATCAGACGATGAAAAACACAAAGCAGTAGTCATGCGTTGTTTATTTTCGTCATAATTTAGCCCCTTGTATTTTGGACCGCTAAACCAACCCTGTTGAAATTTATGTGCAACCGTAACACCTGCATGACGATGCCGACGATTGCCGATCATTCATTTGAAGCCTTTCATCGTCATTTTGTGGGATGGTTTTTTAATTAGTGATTTTCGCTTGTTTTCCCCCTTGGGGGCAAAATATGCAAAACTACACTTCATAATCAAAACATACTAATCCATATCCAAATCACAATCCAGATACAAAGTAAAAACTTTGGAACTGACAACTGAACTGTCACGCTTCCAATCACTTAGATGACTGAATAATCAACATAACTTTGGCGCTTGAAAACGAGTTTCTACGACTTCCTTACATAAAGCGCACTACTGACAAAGACCACCACAGAAAACTATGACGTTATATATTTTTGTGTGATTACAATTGTGATAAACAATTCTGGTAAACAATACTGGGACGATCTCGGAAGATAAAAATTCAATGCACCCGTTTCGGCCCAGGGAATCGTTCCCAGCGCGTCAAACTGACAAAAATCGTGGGAATGCCGCAATTGCGCGCTCTAGATTGAACACTGAGAACAAGGTATACATGTATATTGCAACGACAAACCATACACTGTAATATTATACTTTTTTTTTGTATTAAGTAATGCATTTAGCCCAATATTACCAGTATTTAGATTGTCTATACCTTTGAAATAGAATCTGTTTTTGGTCCTCAAGCTATGCCTCTGTGGCAACCTTAAGTTCAACATGGGGGAAATAAGGACAAGTACTAGTACCTGCCATCATATAACTCTACCTATTTCTACCTGATTTTTTTTTACATTTGATCATTACTGTTTTGTGAGAAATGTATTACTACACAACTGAGCAATCATTGTTTGATTATCAATGCCTCTGGGATCAAACAAACAACTTGTGAAAAGTGAAATTGGTATGTTACATTATCTAAATACATAAAAAAATTTGTGTTGCATTTGGCTGAAAATGCCGTTCTATAAATTTCTGACTCACAACTTTATTAAAATAGCACTATGGACTATGTTCATTTGAACTAGAATGGAGTGCATTGAAATGTATCTCATAATCATCATCTTCCTTCACAATAGAAAAAGCTTATGATTCATATGATAGCCAGTAGCAATATGTTTTTCATAAAAGATCATCAATTATCTCTCTGTGATATACAATGACAATAGATTGTCATTATTCTAAGAGAAAATGATAATCAAATGTATAAATAACACAAGAACAATAAAGGACAAATTTCACAAAAACAATTACATTGCAAAATAATTTCATTTGTATTTACTCCCCTTTCAATTAATTTATTAATCAATAAATTTATTCTTCCCTAATGGAACTTAAAACATCTCTTATGATTTGCTAAATTTAGGAAAATTTGCCCTGCATCTAAAATTATATATTCCTGTAAACTTGTTAGTGAATCCAGCGATTCATAACATGGTTGTAATATCTAGAATTTAAATCAATAACAATGTAACCTTCAACATGGTACTGTAGTTCTTCTCAAATGCCATTAATTCAACAATTCAAAATTCAATGAAATAAAATGAATATATCTAGTCCTAACTTTTTTCTACAGATAAAGACAAAACTTGGTATGATGCAGATGAACCATACAGTAATTATACCCGATACATTTGACATATATCTACAACAGCATGAAGCGAAGTTGAGTAATTGTGTTTTATGTCACTGGAGATTCTTTCATTTATATCCAGGCTTTTAGTTCTGTGGTGATGATGAAGAAATTCAAAGTACCTGGAGGAAACTACCTACCTTATGCAAGCAAACAGACTATGGATTTACCTTAATGGGTTTTGATCCTAGTCAATGAAAGGCAGTGCGATCCCTAAGCCAGGGCATAAGGCCACTTGGGCCCCTTACTTCATCAAAACTTATAAATTTCAACAAAACAGCTAACTTCCAATGAAAACAACACATTTATCCAAAAATGTCATTATTATGTTTTATAACTTTTAATACATAAGACAACCACAGAAATGCACCAAGAACATATGAAAGGTTCACTTTATTGGTATATCAATATATCTATCAATGGGACAACCCCAATCAACAATCAGTTTTACTATTATGACTACCCAGTATATGTATATGTTTACCTTAAAATATCTCTACATAATGCTACAGAAAAATGTTTGCTGCTTTTCATGAGCATTTTACGAGTCTTAAACAAATGGTTATGAAAGGTACTTTTGCATGAAATGCATCACTTTCAGTGTAAACACCACCATTTTCTACATGTAAAATTCTCAAATGAGACAACATTCTAAGACATTTCATAGCAATTAAGAATGTAAATATTGCCTAGGCTCAAGTATATGAATGCCAAAGTTTTATGTATTGAATTATTCGTGTTGATTAGATTTTGTATGGAATTTCTCTAAATTTGCTGTCACAAACAAGTCTCACACATAAATTGACATAATGATGCTAAAGTTTCACATTATACAGGTTATATACTATACAAAAATTAACCAAACACATCAACAACATTGAAAAATTCATACTGTCTCATGAGTCATGTTAAACAAGCTGTAAACAAAAACTGCCATAATGATAAATTTTAACGGTAAACATGTAACCTACTCTTTTAAATGTGCAGTATACTTTTTGTATTGTGTTTCTGTATAATCAAATGACTTCATAACATTTTTTCTTAATCCAAAGTATGAAAATGATAGATATTAATATAATCAATACACACAACAAATCATCCCAAATCTTTAACCATACTACTTACTCATCCAGATATACTGGCCTAAGTGAATCAAAATAATATAGATTCCATGAAAAACTGGTTGTTGTGTAAATCACATTACCTGTCTTTAAAGAATGTCACTAAGTATAAAAGAAATACTCCAACAATAAGAATACACTACCTGTAACAGGTGCTTCAATGTCAATCATGGTTTTTTCTGATCTCAATAAAGCAGCACCATCATTAATAATCCGAAGTGCTACATCTTCTGTAACTCTGCCTTCCAATACAAAATGCTGTTTCAATACATCTGGTCTTGGTTTTCCCTTGGCATCAAACACTTCACTCATTGAAAGTCTATGATTAGGGGGAAAGGGTACACCTGAAATACACAAATTTAAATTACAGTACATGTACTTTGTATGGTATTTATAAATACATGTGTATCTTAACACTGCTTCAAATAGTAAGCAACTACTTATTAGCCCACTAGATCTACTCTTAAGTTAGTTTGGAATGTAATATCTACATGCCTCAAATTTTAATGTCAATGCTTAAACCACAGAACCAGTATTGTTACTCACAATAAAATTGTTGTAAAATTGTAAACAGGTTAACAGTATGTAGTCAAAAACATTTGTTATGTGTTAAAGATGGACATGATGTTTCGATGTAATTTGTAATCAATCAATAGTTAAGATACTTGTAAATGAGAATTCCAATGCAAAGATTTTATAAACAGGATTTTGATTGAACTCTGACCGCAGTTAAATCTACATTTTACAGTCAGAGTTATGACACTGTGTGCTGTCTAGGCTAAGATTACGCCATGTATTCCTACAGGCCGGTACACGTGCTTTTGTTTACAAATTGTAATGACATAATTCACCGTTGTAAATAAAGATTTTGTTCTATTTGAATATCAATATCGATATTTATTCCGCATCTGTATTTCGAGCAATGAAATTATTATACTTATAGATATCAGTGCGTTAGTGATAAAACTATATTTGCAGCGTAACGATACAGGTCTACATTGATGCATCTGTACTAAACAATGCCCAACTGTAGCATCGGAAATCTCCATTTTTTCAATTAATGTGAGCAGTACTTTTTATTTGCATTTGAATGGAGATAACTATGTTACATTTGAAGAGTTCCGACCATAAATGTAGATTTTACTGTTTACAAATACTGTTTACCTGGTTCCACAAGAATTGCCAGGTAGAACTATTTTGCAACAGTAAAATACATGTTTACTGTAGGAAGTCTTCAAATGTAACATAGTTATCTCCTAAATGGGTGGCGTCAAAGCATGCTTAAAACTACATTTTTGTCACAACAATTTTTTTATGGTTTTTTGTTGTTTTAACCGTGGCTATACTACTATTACTACTTTACATGTAATAACTAACTGTTTGATAATGGTGTTCCGAAGATTCAATTGCTCTCCAGACGATGATGGAGTAACCTGGCTGTTCAATATGGAATGGAGAAAGTATCCTTTAATTGATTTATTTCCTACTTTCATTTTCAGTTGTATTAAATGAGATTGGTGAATCATTTTGACAGTTGACAATTTTGTTATGAAAAGTAAAGAAAATTTGGTGTCAAAAATGCAAAAAGATGCACTTTTGAGGAATTACTGGTATTCAATTCCATCTTACTACAATAAAATAGCAGTCATTTGGGATTCAACAGAACAGCTTACCGGTAACCATTTGTCTGTAATTCTATTCAGTACGTTTATTCAATTTACCTCAGCATATTGAAATATTCAAGAAGACCCAATATGTCCCTCATTTTAAACTTTGAATAATATTACTAAGTAAAAAATTTCTTTTTGAATTTTCATTTATGTTTTTTAATTCTTTCTTTGTCAATATATTATTTAATATTTAGTACTGAATTCCAAAATCTTTTTTTAAATACAAGCATTGGAAATTTTGTCATTTGATACCTAGCATTCCCTAGACTTACATGTGCATGTGCTGCTAGATAGATGTAAAGTGTCATTTTACCTTATGAAAAGAAATGCCTATCTCATGATAATATGTATCACAGTTTAGGCTGTGATTTGACACGAGACAAAATATCAATATGGTAGCTCAGCTGGTAGACTACTTGCTTCGTATGTGGGAGGTTGTGGATTTGAACCCTAACCGTGTCTCGAAGCTAGTCATTTCGTACCATAACCATTTCATACCCAAATTTACCATTTCGTACCATGTCATATGACCAATTCGTACCATAACCATTTCGTACCCAAATTTTCCATTTCTATGGTACGAAATGACTACCAAATTTTTATTAAAATAACGCATTCAAAATCTGCACATGAAAATACTACCATTTCGTACTATATTTATAAAATATAATGACATTATTTGTTGATTATATTTAAAAAAAAAGTTCTTTATTAATAAGAATTTTTTAAAGTGTTACTTATTAATATTAATTAGCCTGATATGAAAAGCAGGAAGAAAAAGAACATTGATAAGATTCTCCACTTTATCGTTTGGAAATTTCGTGATTCGGCCTTTGTTTTTGATCTGATGCCCCTAGTTCAGCAAAACACATTTTTTAAAACATAGATTCAAAAAGTCAAAGCGTTTTTTTATTTGAAGATGTTCCTCTTATTGGGTTTTCATTAAAGAACTTTACTATCCTGTAAGAACTACTTTGAGAGAGAGAGGAGAGAGAGAGAGACTTCACTATGATACAAAATTTATTGTAGGAATTGGTGACACTTCACTATCATGTGGTACGAAATGGTAGCTATGTAGTGGTAATATATGGTAAAATGGCTTGAGTGTATAGCACAAAATGGTCACAGATTATGGTACGAAATGACTGTAATTCACTGCGGCTCACCAAGACTTGAAAATGGTAGCGACTGTTATTTCGCATTTAGAAATGAAAGCCACAGGGTCCTTCCAAAATGACCTTAAAACCCTGATGCCCCATGTCAAAGCAGGCGTGGCATGTTAAAGAACCCTCCCTGCACATTGCCATGAGCCCACTGCAAAGGTAAAATTTCTGCTTCTTCACCTATAGCTGGTGATGTCTCCATATGAGTGAAAAATTCTTGGACTGGGATGTAAAACCCCACTGAGTCAATAAATAGACCAGGAGTTCAACACCCCCCCCCCCCAGGGTCCGATGACCTATTGATTTATATTGGGCCCCTTGATATTAAAACTGTAAAGGCTGATGGATCTGCTATTTATTTGACAGGATAACTGTTTTTTCTATGTCAATATCATAAGGCCAATTCAATTTTGATTCTCATCCAGGGTAGACAGGTGGGAGGGTTTTATTTACTATTTTTATACATTTTTTTTTATAATTAAAGATTGTGTGGAATTTTATAAAAGTTAGTGTAATAGCCTGTTAGAGCCATCATTCAGCATTGAGATGCTGTCAAATATTTATCTAGATATAGCCAAAAAAGGACCAAAATTAGCTACATTCCAGATATTGCAGCACAATTTTGTTGGGCAAATAACTCCTAATAGAAGATCTGTACTGCAAGGTGTGCTTACATCACCTATATCTTTGAAATGCTACAAAAATGTCTGTAAATGTGTTTTGATAAAATCTTCAAGTGTACAAGTCATTCATGTTGATTTACAACATTACCCATCTGTTATCAGGCCCATTTTGAAATTTAACAATAAAATGGAAGCTGACAATGTTTGCCACATTTCTCCATAGAAGATGAATCCCAACTTTGTTCAGCCTCTATTGAAACCATGTATACTACTTGTACCAAGTACTTATAATATTTCAGAGTTCCATATGACACCAAAATCTATAGAAAATACCATAGTTAATTTTTGCGGACATTGAAATCCTTTAACCATATATAATCTACATGTATACAGTGTTTGTATTCATATGAAAACGGGTTACACAATGAAGAGAGAAAATTGTCAGACCATTCCATGGAAAGTGGCGTACTATGCCCAAGACAAGCCAATCAATGGAAAAACAGTTCCTCACAAACATGACATAATATGGCACATTCCGTTCATACAAATCACATGAATTTGGAAATGTCAAAATTAGACCATTTAAAGGAACTGATAACTCCTTTATATATCCAGCCTACAAATTTTATCATTATTTAAGCAATGACAGGTATGCAGTTTAGTTCTCTGCACATACATTTTAAGTAAATATTCATCAACTAAGAAATGTATAACCTAGTAACCTTGATCTCAGCAACATAAATAATAAGCAAGATCATGTTTAAATGAGATGCCAGTAGCACATTGTGAGTCTTGTCAGTTAGTCACAAGAGTACTCACTAGTGATCATGATGATATAACCTACTCGACCACCATATTTCCTTCCTACAAATACAGTAGACGCAAAGTATACCCTACTGTACATCACTCATAAAGTCGGTTGACAATTTGATGCACAATCCATATATCGATCGTGAAAAGATGTATGGGAACATGGTATCACATACCGTAATATTGCAAAATTATAAATGAATACAACATGCAAAATAAAGAATGACAAAATATTTTTCGTAATGATTTAAAAGATACATGAATTACATTTACAGTCTGCTGTCAAATGTCGTCAGGCTGACAGAGAAGTCGATTACAAAACAATGAATACACAACCCTCGTAATATGCGATCAAATACGCGTATGAAGGTTTATTCACATAAAAATGAATATGGACAAAAATTCTATAATTTGTAAAAGCAAAATATAAATGTTAGCATGGTAAACCAAAAAATTTTTCAACCATAAACGGAAAAGGGTATCAGTTGCATCAATAATGGCCGACAGCCAATATGGCGGACACAGGTACTATTTTTGTCACAAGTACCCTAGATACTTACTTTTAACAATTCTTTCGGTCGTAGTTAACTTAGAATCTGTCGAAGCCATGGTGGGGCTTATAATAACAAATAACCATTAACCGGTGCCTCCGATGGCACACAATTTGGTTGATTCGCCCCGATTTCCCCAACGGTAAACAATTCCCTTCAAGATGGCGTTAACAACATCTTATTTGCATACGAAATATCGTTCTGCGCAGTATGGTGCGCAACCTTGCCAACGCCCGGTGACGATGCCAGGATAATCTAAACGATCATTGAACTGTCATAACTTGTCTAAATATAGAAAATTCTCTCAATTCCATTACTATGGAATATAGTTTTTATTTTGAAATAAACGCTATTTCAGTACAAAGTAAAAATAACATCCGGGAAACTTAAGAAGATTAAATATGATCAGAATATTTTATATTTAACTCAGGTACTTGCTCTTAGGATGCAGTTTTTTTTACAACTGAAATAGAGATCTACTAGATTTTGAATTTTTATACAATAAATTCAAATTATGCGCATCAAATTTAATAATAATAATAATAACGAATAGATAAAATAAATTGTAACTTCAATTTAAAAAAAAGTAAAAAAAAAAAAAAAAATAAATAATAAAAAAAAAATAACTGAAATAAAAATGTCACAGAAATTGTTGGAATATTCATGAATGATTCTGATCGATTGCAGGATTGTTGATTGTTTTAGAGGAAAAACATGGATATATCTACTTTACTAGTGTGAATACACGGCTTTCGGTAAGTTAATTTTTAACACCGACCTGTTGATTAAAATTAATAGCGTCAACTCATATTTAAGTGAAATTTAAGTTTTCAATTTTTAACATTTTTATTTATTTTAAATCGCACTTGTTCCCAAGTTGTTGAAGTGACCATCGTATAGATATTCAGATGACACGACCGGTGATACCCATTTGATTTTAATGTCCCTGAATGTCTTATGCATCTTGGTGAACTTCCATGACATGCAAGGATTTTGGAAAAATATCATAATATATTTCTAACTGCGATTAGATTGAAAAAAAGTTTCGAAAATAGCAATTGCAATGTACATGATGATAAAGTTAACTTAAACACTTTACAGAAACATTATATAGGTTTAAACAAAATTAAATAATCAAAATAAATAAATAAATAAACAAATAAATAAATAAATAAATAAATAAATAATAAATAAATAAATAAATAATTTATTATTGTGGGTAAAATTTTGCGGGAAATAACCTCGCAGATATAGACTAACCGTGGTCCAACCAATGGAACGAAACACGCTATTCCAAAACAAAACTTCCTAAACGTCAGGGAAATAAACTGATAATATTAATTAAAAAAAAACAACTTACCAATTCATGTCCAAATCATAACACAAAAGCAAAGCAAAGTAAAAACTTTGAAAACTAGCCAATGTTCAAATCAAACACATGGACTTTCAACAGGGAAGTGAGACCGGGTGCTCTCGAAGGGTAAGTACCTGTGACATTGTACAAAAGTTAAAGCAAACTTTACAGGTTATTTAAAACATAAAGTTATGTTTTCCGTCTTTGGTTTTATTAGTGTTCTTGAATTTCAAATAATGACGGTTTCCTCCACCATCCCAGATCTGACCGTCTCGACATTATAAGTGAAAGAATTTTGAATGGGACGTAAAATTCCATGACTCCACTTCACTAAAGTGAAATGTAAACATTATTATCTCCGTTTTGATTGGATATATTCATTTAGCAGAACTATATCACTGAACTGGATTCAAAACTGCAAGCTCCATTTTATGTCTGTTCTTAAGTTTTTCCCCAGTTAGCCCGTGAAATGCAGACGTTTAATAAAGTTTGGAACTTTTGTTGAAAGTTTATTCAAACGTAAGAACTTTTGAAAAATTAAAATAAAATATTGTTTTCAAAAACTATTAAAAATCATACTTCACCCAAACGGGATAAATAAAACGTAGTTGAAAACATGTTGGCTACAATCAAAGTCACTAAGTACGCGAAACAACAAAAACATGTGCTTGCATGTTTACAACGAAAATCACTAAATACAGGTACAAGAAGCAATTGGTATACAAATACCACTGATTATAAAACGTCCTACTTCGGACGGATATTGCATCTAATGCAAAATGTTGGCATTCAGTGCATGGCGTGGTTAAAATGCGACCGTCATCACAGTGTTGTTGATGTCTCTGTGTCCAGGATTGCCTTAGATATATTCGACTTCCTAAAGTCCCATGTTCCTTTCACTCTCAATTTTGATTACACACGTGGCGGCGTGTTTAGCTAGCTAAACAGGAGGTGTTTCTCTTTCTGAGCACCCGGCCTCATTTCCCCGGTGCAAGTTCACGCGTTTCTCCAAAATGTCAGTTTTATGGCCGTCATAACAGTATTGTTGATAAGCTTGATAGTCTCCGTGTCCAGGATTGCCCTGGATATATTCGACTTCCCATAGTTCTGGCATGTTCCTTTCACTCCCAATTTTGATTAAACACGAGACGGGTGTAGCTAGCTAAACAGAAAATGCTTACCCTTCCGGAGCACCCGGCCGCATTTTCTTGGTGAAAGTTCAAGTGTTTCCCCACGTTGTCCGTTTTAAAGTTTTAATACTGCTTTTGGATGGTGATTTGGACATCGATTAATATGTTTGTTTTTGATTTTGTAAGACAACTACTACCCAATTCATTTCGCAACAAAAGGTCATCCAGGATTAGTTTTCCTTATCCCTCTATATTGGACCGCAGCTCTAGTTGACAAGTATGCAATCGTCAATAAAACACCTAACCATTTAACAAGCATACGTAGAAGAGCCTCGTTCCTTTCACTCTCAATTTTGATTAAACACGTGACGGGTGTAGCTAGCTAAACAGAAGGTGCTTACCCTTCCGGAGCACCCGGCCGCATTTTTCTGGTGAAAGTTCACGTGTTTCCCCAAATATTGTCAGTTTTAAAGTTTTTATACTGCTTTTGAATCGTGATTTGGACATCGATTAGTATGTTTGTTTTTGATTTTGTAAGACAATTACTACCCAATTCATTTCGCAGGTTTATTGCTGCATAGAAAAGAGGTGTTGACAATAGATAAGTTTGTCACACAGCTTCAAATATAAAGTTCCCGTAATGAGAACAAGCTCAACCATAGAGTATTAACTGTGAATAACAAATCATATTATTTGTTTATTACTACTTTGCTGAAACCAGGGACCTATAACAATGTCCATCTATTTATATCCATATTTGGATGTAATGATTGATGAAGACATTATTGGATATTTGACGACAATCCAGTCCTTATGTTCTTATTATGAGTTTTGTAAGTAAATTAGGAGGTTAGATATGAATAACAAGTGACTTCTTCTCAGGAAGATGGACAGTATAAGATGTGCAATAAATCAAACACAGACTTAAGCATGTCCAAAATCGCAAGCCCAAACGACAAAGTAAGAATCTGAAAACGGGCAAATTAATTAAACACGCGAACTTCAACTACTGTAGAAACCACTCTGTCTGTGACAGTGAAATACTCTTCATATCCATAGAAAATCAAATAAATTTGAATAAAGATTTATATTTTTCACTTACTTGTACCTAGTCGTAACAAGAAATCTGTATGCGCATCTGCGATTGTCATAAAGTATGTCTGTACAAAGGAAAATGTTGGCGTTATGGGGATTTTACATGGCGAAAATGGCAAAGTTTACACCGGAAGTGATGTCCTTGGTGACGTTTTACGTCATATGCGCAACAGAATCCGCCATTTGCCTGGTTTTTCAACATGTTAAATCCCCATAGCGCCAACATTTTACCCTATTCAGATATATTTTGGGCTAATCGCGGATGCGCATAAAGATTTCCTGTTACGACTAGGTACAAGTAAGTGAAAAATATCAATCTTTATTCAAATCTATTTGATTTTCTATGGATATAAAGAGTATTTCACTGTCACAAACAGAGTGGTTACTACAGTTTTTTTAGTAGAGATGTGAGACCGGGTGTTCAATACAAGAAGTGGAAAAGTTTGATGAACCAAAATCATGTAACTTTAAGAAATTATGGAAACCAATAGTTTATGACATCTTGTTTTATTTAAGATGTTCATCTAGTCGGTTAATGCAATTTAACAAATGACAATGCTATTCATAGTAACCGACTTGATGCCAAACATGGTAAATATATTCTGAAGCTTTTCTGAACATCCATAAGTAATAAAATTATATACAGTTATGGACGACTACACTTACTTTATAATTATCGCGTGATTTAGAAAAGGGATAAAATAGATAGAAAAAATATCCATTGATATATGTGTAAAGTAACACGGGAAATGTCTTTTATTTTTGACGAGCTATGTAATTCTTATAAAGGATTTATTGTTATTTTATAATGATATAACATACTATCATCATAAAAAACAGCGCCATGTAATCAGCCATATTGGATTCTGATATAGATATATGTGATAATTCGTAATTAAGACTATTTAAGACAGGAAACTTAATTTCCGATAGTCAGCCATGTTAAATGCTTTAAAGGTATAACCAATTGAAGATAATTGAAAAAAAAATCCCGTTATGCATACAATTTTATTAAGCTTTGTGGTCACGTGATAGCCAAATGGTCTTTATGTGAAATGCTCTTTTTTAATTTGCAAAAACTAACATAACTGTTACTAGTGTTTCATACCATTCGTCACAGGCTACCACCGTAACTCTTGACCCCGTTTTTTCTGATGGCAAAAAAGTGCTGACCAAAAGCCATAAAATAATAACAATAAAGTTTGATCCAAATTACCTAAGAAACTACTGCATATATCTCTAAGGGTTTGAAAGTCTTGTAATGTGGCCATCGCGAATTTGCAATTTTCGAGTTCAAGAGCAACCACCGTAATTACAAAATCGCGTTAAATTGCGTCATATAACACGTTTATATTGACGTTACCAATGATAACATTTGTTTAAACAGGAGATGTCTATCCTTCCGGAGCAACCGACCTTACTTCCCTGGTGGAAGTTCACGTGTTTAACCTAATGTACCAGCTTCAAAGTTTTTACTTTGGTTTTGGATTTTCCGATATCAAATATTGCGGGGAACATTTTTATATCCGGGTGCAAAGTCAAAGATTTTTAGACGAAACTTACAGACCTCATAATTATATGAACTTATACGAGAAATACTAAATAAATCTTTTAATCATAATGATTTGTCAATATGTACTTAGTTCATATCGGTATTCTACTTCAATGAACAAATTAAGGGATACATTGTATGAATTCTATAACTGACCGCCAGAGGGCACCAAACCTTGTTGTTTGACCTTGATAATTGGTCAATATTGCCCACCAGAGGGCATCAAATTTTGTATAATTGGTTAATACTGCCCGCCAGAGGACACAGAGCTGTTGTTTGACATCTTTAATTGGCTAATGCCGCCAGCCAGAGAACACCTTGACCTGTTTCATTGGAAATGATAAGGTAGAAATTGATGCAATCATTCAATAAATAGTTTAAACATAGTCATTTGATTTGGATCACAATAATTGACTTTGTTTCTCTTAATGTAGCTGAAAACATTCTACATGGAACCCCAATGAAAACAACTGAAAACATTTGATTTGAAACCTTGATGGAATTACCACAACTGCCTTTGCAACCTCTAATGCAGCTGAAAATATTTATACTGAGCCCCAAATAAAACAATTGAAACCATTTTATATCGGACCCCGATGCAATTCCCAGAGTTGGCTTTGTATCTCTTAATGCAACTCTAATACTGATAAAAACACCAATGGAATTGCTTCACCAACTTTAGATGCCTAATGTGTTTCAATTACACCATAGGATACCATTAAATCATGTCATTGAGTGCCCGTATAGAGGAGTTTATAATAAGCGGTCTTATTATGTATTTACCTCATCTTGTCTTGTTTGTTTATTGTTTCGTGTTGTTTTGGTTCAAGGTTATCTTGTCTTGTCTTGCTTTATTTGTTGTTTTGGTTCAAGGTTATCTTGACTTGTCTTGCTTCATTTGTTTATTGTTTCGTGTTGTTTTGGTTCGAGGTTATCTTGTCTTGTTTCATTTGTTTGCTGTTTTTTGATTTTGGTTCGAGGCTATCTTGCTTTGTCTTGTTTCATTTGTTTGTTGTATCTTGTCTTTGGTTCCAGGTTATCTTGTCTTGTTTAATTTGTTTGTTGTTTTGTGTTTTTGGTTCGAGGATATCTTGCTTTTTCTCGTACCTCGGACAGAAAAATCTCACGTGAAACCAGTGCTAGATTTTTCTGTCTTGTCCAGTTTGTCTGGTACTGCCTCACGCGACAATTGAACAATCAGGATGACGTATCCGATCATTGCGCTTGATGTCATCAAAAGAAAGCGTTTCTTTATTTATTTTTCACATATGTGTTTTATTTTACTTTTTATTCAAAATATTTCATTGTCAAAGTTTTTATATTTGCATTGAATACAAATCGTTGATATTTTAAAATTTTGAAGAGTTGTCGATGGGATTATTTTCAAAGGGCGGATTTGTACAATGCATTAGGTGCCCAAAGGAATGCAAGAGGCCCCATGAGGGTACGTGTTTTGTTTTGTATATGCAGTTATAAACACTTAAATGGTACGAGAAATAGAATCTATCACTTGTTTGTGACCGATACCGGCTGATCTCAGTCTCGGGTGCTGTGATGTAACATATCCCAATCTCGGCAAAGCCTCGATTGAGATATATGTTACATCACATCACCCTCGACTGAGATCAACCGGTATCGGTCACAAACAGGTGACAGATTCTATTAGTCTTGTTTCATATATTTGTTGTATCTTGTCTTTGGTTCCAGGTTATCTCGTCTTGTTTCATTTGTTTGTGTTTTGTGTTTTTGGTTCGAGGCTATCTTGTCTTGTTTCATTTGTTTGTTGTTTTGTGATTTTGGTTCGAGGCTATCTTGCTTTGTATGTTGTATCTTGTCTTTGGTTCCAGGTTATCTCGTCTTGTTTCATTTGTCTGTTGTTTTGTGTTTTTGGTTCGAGGCTATCTTACTTTGTCTTGTTTCATATGTTTGTTGTATCTTGTCTTTGGTTCCAGGTTATCTCGTCTTGTTTCATTTGTTTGTTGTTTTGTGATTTTGGTTCGAGGCTATCTTACTTTGTCTTGTTTCATATGTTTGTTGTATCTTGTATTTGGTTCCAGGTTATCTCGCCTTGTTTCATTTGTTGTTTTGTGATTTTGGTTCGAGGCTATCTTGCTTTGTCTTGTTTCATATGTTTGTTGTATCTTGTCTTTGGTTCCAGGTTATCTCGTCTTGTTTCATTTGTTTGTTGTTTTGTGTTTTTGGTTCGAGGCTATCTTACTTTGCCTTGTTTCATATGTTTGTTGTATCTTGTCTTTGGTTCCAGGTTATCTCGTCTTGTTTCATTTGTTTGTTGTTTTGTGTTTTTGGTTCGAGGCCATCTTGCTTTGTCTTGTTTCATATGTTTGTTGTATCTTGTCTTTGGTTCGTGGTTATCTCATCTTGTTTCATTTTTCTGTTGTTTTGTGTTTTTGGTTCGAGGCTATCTTACTTTGTCTTGTTTCATATGTTTGTTGTATCTTGTCTTTGGTTCCAGGTTATCTCGTCTTGTTTCATTTGTTTACTGTTTCGTGTTTTTGGTTCGAGGCTATCTTGTCTTGTTTCATTTGTTTGTTGTTTTGTGTTTTTGGTTCGAGGCTATCTTACTTTGTCTTGTTTCATATGTTTGTTGTATCTTGTCTTTGGTTCCAGGTTATCTCGTCTTGTTTCATTTGTTTACTGTTTCGTGTTTTTGGTTCGAGGCTATCTTGTCTTGTTTCATTTGTTTGTTGTTTTGTGTTTTTGGTTCGAGGCTATCTTACTTTGTCTTGTTTCATATGTTTGTTGTATCTTGTCTTTGGTTCCAGGTTATCTCGTCTTGTTTCATTTGTTTACTGTTTCGTGTTTTTGGTTCGATGTTATCGTGTCTGGTCTTGTTTTTTGTTTGTTGTTCCTGGGTTTTGGTTCAAGGTTATCTGATCTTATTTCATTTTATTTGTTTATTATTTCGTTTTGATGGTTGCATTAGTTATTGGTAAGTACATGTTCTTCGGCTACAAATGGATTTCTGCCATTGTCAATCATTGATATTTGTTGCATGATATATTTCATGTTTGAGCAAGTGTTTTTCATCTTCTATGCATACTAATTCATACTTATAGCGACCTCTAGATATCTAGCAAACATCACAGACGACTTAATCCAACTAACTAATTACTCATTCAATGAAAACCTTGTACCTTAGTAACAGATTAGATAAACAATTCCGATAAAACATGAGATGTTAAGCTATTACGGTTATTTAATTGGTATTTGTCAACTGAACATTTTTCAGAAATTTTTATTTCAAAATTAAAGAAAAATCTGTCGGATGAAAAGATAAAATAGTCTATCAAATAAAAGCAATCGATGTCTACATGATGTTTGTAACCTGCACACAGAGATGTCTGATTTTACGACGTACTCTCTCCGAATAAAATACAAAAAACCCGATTATATAAAGTGACTATAATCTTATTGCTTAGAGAGAATAAAACAGTTCTACCAGGAAACCAAGTAATTTGACTTAGTCTACTCGGCCAATATCATCATCAAGACGACATGTATTTGAATTGTGGGCGGTAGCAGACGATCAATAAATTCTGGCGGGGAACAATTCCACTTTGACGAGATTATCGCGAGATTACGGACATAATATTACGTTTCTGTGCTCTGACCCAGCAGTCACACTGCTCCGATAACAGCAAATAAGTTGCTTACTCGATAACTGAAATAAAAAAGGTGCTATTAAGTTACCCTCCGATAAACACCGTAGCTGCTTTACACCGCATATCGAACAGGTTGATCAATGATGGATGCCAACATTCTGAAAATATTTACACATGGAAAATGATTGATTGTGTCTACAAACAATTCCCTAGTTGATTGGAATTAAGCTCGTCTTCAGAAATATAAACTAAAGCAAATAATTGGAAAAAATAAAGTTGTCATTGTGGTTAGTGGAATTCTTTCTGGATAAATAATTGAAAGTGTAAATGGATTCGATCTTTACCAATAAAATCCTCTATTAGAAAGCCTGCTAAAATACTCTGAGCTTGAATAAATAAGGTTTAACACGATGACATAGACATTTTTTCATCTCACGATTTCTGATATTTTAGGAAAACTATAAATATACATAATATTTATTAAGCTTATTTTATGTTGTAATGATTGAATATTAGTAAATATAACACATTTTGCATAACACTAGGATAGATGGTAAAATGGAAACAGACACCTAAACAATGTATCAAAATTATGAATAAAATGGCTGTAGTGATTTAGGTTTTATATAACAGGACTCCAATACATAGATTTGTAAAAACAAAATTATGTTATTGTAAATTGTTTGTCAGTCAGTATCCTTGATCAAGAAGAAAACGAAAGCACGGAGAGCAAAAACAGCATCGCCAACAACAAAACAAACACCATCATCAACAACAACAATTTAACAATAACAGCCGCTTGAAAACAAACATCATTTTACTGATAAAATAACTTTATTTCTTTTATGAACCTATAAATCAAGTAAATACTGCCAAATTTTGTTATAAAATACTGAATCAACGAAGCCAGAGACACTAAAGCAGATACTCTTCTGGAGCACTAGGCCTCACTTCCCTGACAGAAGTTCATGTGTCGAACCAGTTTTCAAAAATGTTTCGTTGCGTCACCAGCAAGAAAACAAACAAACAATAGGATAAGCATGATGTCTTTATGTGTTTTATAAATCTCTAAATCAAGTCAATACTGCTAAATTTTGCAATAAAACACCAAATCATATACTTCAGCAACCATATAGGGCTCTTAACGCCCTGTAACCATAACAGGCATGTAGACTACTGGTTCCAACGAAACCGGAGACACAGAATCATGTACTCTTCTGTAGCACCAGCAGGTCTTACTTCCCTGATAGAAGTTCACGTGTTAAACTTAATTTTACCAGTTTCAAAGCCTTTACTTTGTTTTGGACATGGATTAGTATGTTTGTTTTTGATTGTCGTAACCACGTAGACTTCTTAACGACTTTTAACAAGTACATGTATGCCAATTAGATGCCAATTCTCGTTCAACAAAAGCAGAGACACTGAATCGCATACTTAAATTATAAAACCATAAACTAGGGCCTTAACGCCTTGTGACCATTATGTATATGAGGTACATGAACATACTAATTCATGTCCGAATCACAATCCAGAAGCAAAGTAAAAACTTTGGAATTGACAAGTTAGGTTTGACACGTGAACACCAGGGAAGTCACGCCAGGTGTTGATTACTCGTTCAACTTTCCACCAAAGCCGGAGATGGCGATAGGTTTTTTAATTTATGTTACTCATGTTTATGATTTCACCAAAGCCGGAGATGACGATAGGCTTTTTTTTTTATTTATGTTACTCATGTTTATGATTTCACCAAAGCCGGAGATGGCGATAGGTGTTTTATTTATGTTACTCATGTTTATGATTTCACCAAAGCCGGAGATGGCGATAGGTGTTTTATTTATGTTACTCATGTTTATGATCTCACCAAAGCCGGAGATGGCGATAGGTGTTTTATTTATGTTACTCATGTTTATGATTTCACCAAAGCCGGAGATGGCGATAGGTTTTTTTTTTATTTATGTTACTCATGTTTATGATTTCACCAAAGCCGGAGATGACGATAGGTGTTTTATTTATGTTACTCATGTTTATGATTTCACCAAAGCCGGAGATGGCGATAGGTGTTTTATTTATGTTACTCATGTTTATGATCTCACCAAAGCCGGAGATGGCGATAGGTGTTTTATTTATGTTACTCATGTTTATGATTTCACCAAAGCCGGAGATGGCGATAGGCTTTTTTTTTATTTATGTTACTCATGTTTATGATTTCACCAAAGCCGGAGATGACGATAGGCTTTTTTTTTTATTTATGTTACTCATGTTTATGATTTCACCAAAGCCGGAGATGGCGATAGGCTTTTTTTTTTATTTATGTTACTCATGTTTATGATCTCACCAAAGCCGGAGATGGCGATAGGTGTTTTATTTATGTTACTCATGTTTATGATCTCACCAAAGCCGGGGATGGCGATAGGCTTGTTTTTTTTTTATTTATGTTACTCATGTTTATGATTTCACCAAAGCCGGAGATGGCGATAGGCTTTTTTTTATATTTATGTTACTCATGTTTATGATCTCACCAAAGCCGGAGATGACGATAGGCTTTTTTTTTTAATTTATGTTACTCATGTTTATGATCTCACCAAAGCCGGAGATGGCGATAGGCTTTTTTTATTTATGTTACTCATGTTTATGATCTCACCAAAGCCGGGGATGGCGATAGGCTTTTTTTTAAATTTATGTTACTCATGGCTCTGGCTCGCCATTTCTAGAACGTGTTAATTTCATTATTTCTAAGTGTTGATAACAATGATTTATTGGACATTTGAAGCACACATACCGGAAATTATAAATGACTTGATGGTATATGCTCCATGTCGGTAACACTGTGTTGTGTATCCAGGACTGATTATGTAACGTTAAAATTACTACTAATAATCTAATTCTAACACATCAGCCCTCTAGCTGACAATAATGGTCTTGTTAACACCTTCATTAGCTCATAAACAGATCAGTGTTAAGTGTTAGAAGTGTTAACTAAATAAACGGGGAGTTAAGACCCTATATCTTGTGTAGAGTTAATAAAATTATACAAATGACTTTACACATGTAACTATATTATAGATATATACATGTAAGTAAAATTACCTAACCTCCTGGTAAACATGTCAACGTTCTGTGAGAGGCGTCATGGTTGTAGACATTATATACACTTGTCATCTGGTGTCGTCTGTTCTGTAAGAGTGGTCAAGGTCGGACACATGAAATACACAAGTTATCCGGACGGTTTATGAGAGTGGTCAAGGTCGAACACATAATATACAGGTAAACACATTATCTTTTGTCGTCTGCCAATGTTTTGTGAGAGGGGTCAAGGTCGAACACATAATATACCGGTACACACATTATCTTTTGTCGTCTGCCAATGTTTTGTGAGAGGAATCAAGGTCGAACACATAATATACCGGTAAACGCATTGTCTTTTGTCGTTTGCCAAGATTTTTTGATGGGGGGCTAGGTAAAACACATAATATACCGGTAAACGCATTGTCTTTTGTCGTTTGCCAAGATTTTTTGAGAGGGGTCAAGGTCGAACACATAATATACCAGTAAACGCATTGTCTTTTGTCGTTTGCCAAGATTTTTTGAGAGGGGTCAAGGTCGAACACATAATATACCGGTAAACGCATTGTCTTTTGTCGTCTGCCAAGATTTTTTGAGAGGGGTCAAGGTAAAACACATAATATACCGGTAAACACATTATCTTTTGTCGTCTGCCAATGTCTTGTGAGAGTGGTCAAGGTCGAACACATAATATACCGGTAAACACATTGTCTTTTGTCATCTGCCAATATTTTGTGAGAGGGGTCAAGGTCGAACACACAATATACCGGTAAACACGTTATCTTTTGTCGTCTGCCAATGTTTTATGAGAGGGATCAAGGTAAAACACATAATATACCGGTAAACACATTGCTTTTTGTAGTCTGCCAATATTTTGTGAGAGGGGTCAAGGTCGAACACATAATATACCGGTAAACACATTATCTTTTGTCGTCTGCCAATGTTTTGTGAAAGTGGTCAAGGTCGAACACATAATATACCGGTAAACACATTGTCTTTTGTAGTCTGCCAATGTCTTATGAGAGGGCTCAAGGTCGAACACATAATAAATATGCGCCATATCTTGTCTTGTTTGCCAATGCTCTGTCGGAGGTCAAGGTCGAACACGAAATATACGGGTAACCATATTGTCTTTTGTCGTCTGCCAATCTATTGTTGGAGGTCAAGGTCGAACACGTAATATAGGGGTAACCGTATTGTCTTTTGTCGTCTGCCAATCTTCTGTCGGAGGTCAGGATCGAACACAAACCAATTTTGAATTCTGTAATCGTTGAAGTTTGGATAACTCATTCCAGAAATGACGAACCTAACACCCAGATATAATGACAAATTGAATACTTAATGACATGTACTTTGCAATAGTAAAAACACCAAAAAAATCTCCACAACCAATAAAGGGAGGAGAAGAAGACAAGACCAATCCAAATTTAAACAATCGAATCATATATTAAACCAACCATAAAACCATCACATTTATGTCAAGGTGACGACATTTGGTATTTTGGTATTGTTGCTGCTTTGAGACATTTAAGTATGTCAGCAGTCAACCTATTACACTTGTACTATTGTTACACAACGGGTCTTATATATCGATGTACCAATTTAGTATGTCATTTTGTTCAGAAATGCGCCTTTTTAAGATTGAAATATACAAATAAAGTGTAGATGTAAATAATATTTAAGTTATATATTCAGATTACTGCAGTGTCATTTGTTATTCATACATTTCACTGCACACCTGTTGCTGCCAGGGATCAATTACCTTCTTCTTCAACTTGTCCTGATTCTAGTTTTACAACGTGTTTTAATGCCGTGATAACAACAACACGCAAGCATATATATATATAAATTTAAATTTTATACATACTTAATGAGACCAGGCACACAAATATATATATACATGATAAATAAATCCCACGAAAAGAAGCTTATAAATATCAGTTTTAAAGGAAACAAATACGGAAACACCGGTAAAGTAGATTAACAAGAGGTTTCGAAATTCCATCATGAACATAATTTTATATAGGCTAAGGGATATCGCTTAAACAAAGATAAACAGTTTAAATTGTCATTTTTCAGATTAAAAATCATTTTAGCAGCAGAAAATGTACTTGGTAACAAATATTGTCATCATACATGTAAATGTAATTTATCATTATCCAAGATCCAGTACCCATGATTTCGGGAGTTTTATAACAAGTAGTCTTGTTATGTGTTCATCTTGTTCTTTTGTCTGTTTAGTTGAATTCATTAAATTGTAATTGTATATTTTCGGCTTCAAAATGTTATTTTCCATCAATAGCAAGTCCTAATCAGCATAGCTTCATGTCATTTTTAAGGATAATGTTTCAAAATAAAAATAAAACACTTTAAATATAAGAAAAAGTTTGCCGGTTAGCTTTCCGAAGGTAGGTGGTCTTCTCTGGGTACTCCGGTTTCCTCCACCACCCCATGAGCGCTTAGATACAAGTATAAAATCTCTTGACTTGGTCGTAAACACCATTACTCCACTCCACTCTTTTGATATTTATTTAGGTTCTAGTCAAATTGAGTGGAACTGTTGCCAAGAACAACAAAAACAAAATATTTTGTGTACTGCCAACTAATAGACAAACACGTTAACGGAGAACATGGCAATAGATTTTCCTCAAACGCGAAACGGGGGTTATACTATCATACAAAGGAAGACCACCGTCAAAACTGAGATGCTAAGCTGATCTTGAAATAGAACGTCAAACGAAACGATCTAAAGCTATGCTGCTGCTTGTGTAACAACAAAAGCTTCTTCTTCTACCTCACCGGTATTATTGGTTACCACACGTTTTATTTAGCTTTAATATAAGGCAATGTCATTTACAGGCTTTTAATTGAGATTTTCCGAAACGTGGTACTATATTATACGTTGTACGTCAATACAGAACTGGGAAAATCAATGGTACTTGATGTCACATACCGACACACATTATGTCACAACAGCCAAAGGTCAGAGAAAATAACCATGGCGCTTGATGTTACATACAGGCACAGATCATGCCACAACGGCCAAAGGTCAGAGAAAATAATCAATGGTGCTTGAGGATTTTGTTTTCACAATTTTGGTCCAAGCACTAATTAATGAGGAGGAATTGTATTCCAAAACAGCTGTCTAGTGCTGTAAAATTAACACTGGTATAATATGTAATTTGCATACAGACACAGATTATGTCGCAATGGTCAAATGTAAGAGATAATAGCCAATAACGCTTGGCGTTACATGAATACTTAGTATTACATGCTGACACAGATTATGTCATAACTGTTAAAGGTAAGAGCGAATAACCAATATGTTTGATGTTACATCTGAGACAGATCATGTCACAAAGGAAAAAAGGTTAGAGAGAATAAAAATGATGCTTGATGATGCATATTGACACAAATTATATCACAACGGTCAAAGGTCAGAGAGAATAACCAATGACACTTTACGTTTTATGACAGTATAGTCCATACTGACACATATCATACCATAACAGTCAACAACCGGAGAGAATAACCAATGATGCTTGATGTTACAGAACATATCATAACGCAGAGGAGAACCAGAGCATGAAACCTCCAACAGAGAAAATAATAAATAACACATTAACACTAGATGCGAGAAAACGCCACCGGGTACTTTGTATTATAAACTAGATATAATCAGACCCGTTTTTGTTTAATTACGGTATATGTTTACCATGTATTGCAGTATTTTAGGTTGTGTATTACAGTGTGTATATGTAGGATGTAATGTTATTGATTTAGGTTCAGTTGATTCTTCTCTTTGTCATCGATGAATTTATTAGTAATAATAGAAAGTTTTTTCAGTTTTATTGTGACATACAATATCATCATGTATCACAAAAACAACAAGCAGAAATCAAGCCTGATGCTCAGTCTGGTATTGTAGGATATTGTTTCTATATGTCAAAACATTTCAGAAGCTTTAGAAGATATTAAAGAAAAACTAAAAATAGACATATCCTTTCATATCGAGTTTACTTTTCATTTTAATATAAGAATCGTGACAAGTCACGACATTTAAAAGCCACAGTATCCTATATCAATGCACACACACTGAGAGAGAGAGAGAGAGAGAGAGAGAGAGAGAGAGAGAGAGAGAGAGAGAGAGCAGTAATAGCGAGACCCAATGCTGACCAGTCGAAAGGTTAACATTGAACTAACAAAAGGCGTGTCGAAACTTGGCTGCCGAGTGACCGAAATATGGGTGGCTTTCATAGCCTAAGATATATGACCGAAATATGGGTGGCTTTCATAGCCTAAGATATATGACCGAAATATGGGTGGCTTTCATAGCCTAAGATATATGACCGAAATATGGGTGGCTTTCATAGCCTAAGATATATGACCGAAATATGGGTGGCTTTCATAGCCTAAGATATATGACCGAAATATGGGTGGCTTTCATAGCCTAAGATATATGACCGAAATATGGGTGGCTTTCATAGCCTAAGATATATGACCGAAATATGGGTGGCTTTCATAGCCTAAGATATATGACCAAAATATGGGTGGCTTTCATAGCCTAAGATATATGACCGAAATATGGGTGGCTTTCATAGCCAAAGATATATGACCAAAATATGGGTGGCTTTCATAGCCTAAGATATATGGCCTAAATATGGGTGGCTTTTATAGCCTAAGATATATGACCGAAATATGGGTGGCTTTCATAGCCAAAGATATATGACCAAAATATGGGTGGCTTTCATAGCCTAAGATATATGACCGAAATATGGGTGGCTTTCATAGCCAAAGATATATGACCAAAATATGGGTGGCTTTCATAGCCTAAGATATATGACCGAAATATGGGTGGCTTTCATAGCCTAAGATATATGACCGAAATATGGGTGGCTTTCATAGCCTAAGATATATGATATAAGCTGTCAATAAGCTGTCGACATATAACCAACAAGGGACCGAGATAGGCTGCATAATATCAACACTTATTGACAGAACTGTACTGTAAGTAGTTAAGTCATATACTGTTATGTTCTGATTACTATGACAACATGATTGTAACTATAGTACTTTTTTGTCATTTCTCATCTTCTACACAGTCTTGTTATCCATGCTGCATTTGGCGTGTTACTTATACATATAGACTAGTGTAAGTCGATTATTTATACTATATGGACCTGTGTAATATCTGTTTGACACAGCAGGTACTCGCCTTCTCTTTGTCGCTATATAAATCACATTAGGAGTATTTATAATCCGTGTTACATATAATACTATTTATTTCTATGAAAGTACCGTTATGAACACGGATATGTCCAATTCTTCGGAAAACCATATCTAATAAAATGTTCAGTTGACTAGAAACCCCGAGTTAAAAACTTTGATTTGAATGATTGTAATATGTTTTCTACAGACGTTTTTAACATAAATCTTATTATCTGTTTGTTTAGTTAATTACAATATCAAACACCCATAGGAAAGTTTGCCAGTGAAGCAGCAGCATGGCTCTTTTCTTAAACAATACCACCGAAAGCACACAGTAAAGTCACAAAAAACGCCAGCAAAGACACGATGCAATGCAAGTTAATGAAAGAAACAGCTGACATCACCAAAGACACGATGCAAGTTGATGACAAAAACTGCAAACGCCACCAAAGACACAAAAAAAGTTAATGACAAAAAAAAAAATCAACACCATCGAAACATTATACAAGTTCATGATGAAAACAGCCAATGTCACCAAAATGAAAATACATTCCAAGTTAATTAAGGTACCGGTCAATACCGACAAATGCTCGATACAATGTGAGACCAAGCGATCAAGTGATGTGGTTCCCAAGTTTAGATAGAAAACAAACCTTGTAGCGACAAAACTGTTACTACTAGTAATTCAATATACATGATAATTGCTAAATGTTGTTTAATTATTGGAAAATGTCTGTAAAATTACCTGTAGTCATAAACAACACCATTTCTGAATATTTATACAACAATGAGACAATGCTTAGACTTAGGATGATAATAATGATGTTTCAACTTCTTTTCACATAAAGACATTAACATCTCGTAAAATTTCGCAACATCTCGCAAGTATGCGTGTAATGTACCACGTGACAGTGATGATATGATGTTGTTACCTGATAGTAAACATCTAACATTCTTGTCTAATTGTAGGAGTGTGGAATGAAGACATAGATGATTTTATTGTATGATTCTTAGTTACGTGGACATTATTCTTTTATCAAGACATAATTTGAAAGCGATGGCCGTATCAGCTTCATTCCCGGCGGCTTTACACATATACTATTGATATCTCTGTATGGGAATTTGAAATTAATGCAAATTATGTCGTACAGATATTGAAATGTTCTGTTGCCTGGGTTCATTCTAATATAACTTGACATAAAGGATCTAGATAGTTTTATCAGTGAGCGTTTTATGACTGTTCTATATCCTGTTCTTACTACATAAATCACAAAACCTCGTGGGTGCTGAATTAAAAGACGCTTTGTCTGCAGTTCAAGTCTAACAAAAGAACTGCACGAATAACAATTACGTGTACATTGAATTCACTCAGAATGAGCATTATCTAACTGAAGATAACAAATTCACAAACCAAACTGCGTATGACAGTCAGATCGGGTACAGTGAAAGGATAATTTATATTTTGTCTTGTGAAATGAAACGTTTTTTAAAGATTACTCGGTATATTCACAGTTGGTGAAATAAAATGGTAAATTGCAGTCATTTTCCTACAGAATTAGCCGAATACCTTGCAATCAAGTGGGTGTCTCAAGGCCGTCATTACTTAACACCCGTATATATAGGGATTGTTTTCTACCACTTGTTCCCTGTCTTTAAGGTTTGTCATATTGGTAATATCGCTAGAATGCAATGCTTTTACCAATTTGGTACAGAAATTCACTTATTGAAGAGCATTTCTGTTTGTATAGACACTCGCTCTTCACATATACAATTGCTGTTGGCATAGAATACCATTATTGTCATAGAAAAACACATTTTGCGAATGCCATTTTTGTTGGCCTAGAAACCTAGTCTGTTAGAGGATTTTGAAAAAAAACCGCTTATTTTTCGATGTAGGGAGGACAACGTGTTCAAAAGTGGCAAGTTATGTCATAACCTTCTTTGAACTTTACTTTGGTAGAATCGGCTTGTTGCCAAGCAAGATTTCACCCAGGGGCCATTGCGGGGGCAGCTAAAGGTCAATGGGTGCAAAGTTCAAGTGAAAATGCCCATATTGACCTATACACAAATTCAAGGTGGCTTACAGAAGTTTGTCTTTATACATTTTGTCTTCTAAATATGTAAATGGTATCTGCAAATTAATGGAAAGTCATATCCAACTCATTCAGTCACTTATTTTTAAAGTTTTCCATGAAAAATAAGATTAGACGCTTGCACAAATTTGACCTTTACAAATATGATTAATTGTGGCAAATAAATATTAGTATAAACACATTTGTGCATTTTAAATTGTTTAACAAAACTTTAGACTTCTGTTAAAATAATTTTACTGAATCATATTGCCCGTATTTATATAAGTATCGACTTTAAAAAAAATCAAAGTACTGGTGGTACTGGAAGATTTGATTAGCTATAATGACTGTATCTGTATAATACTATCAAGTGTGTTCTCTTTTTCTGGTGGAAATATTAGTGAACTGTTGAAACACGAACTATTTCCAGTGTCGCCTATACCTTATACATCAGGACCTTTGTTATCTGCAGCCGACGAGTCGGATCTTCAAAATATTCCCAAGGTAATAGTTTGCACCGAGACATTACTACCAAAATAATAAATGGTCAAACTGTAGTTGTAGTACTGGGAAAACCGAAAGGTATCAATACATGTGGTGAGTTAGGAAATGCACAAACTGTTTTTTTTCCACGAGAAAGATAAATGTATTCATATTGATGTCATTTTGATAGATATGACAACTAATCCATAAAAGATGAAACCATCTAGAGATAAAAGAGGATCAGGTCCCCGTTCTGTTGGAAGAATTATTGATAATTCAAATGTCCCTCTGCCATCAAATTGGTAAAACTTTATCAGTCATCCAGAAAACGAATATAATCTCATATTAGTCCAAGACACTTCTTAGCTTAACTGAGGGTATCAGGGGGTCTAACAGACAGCATGTTTATTCATACAGAGGAAGGAGTGTTACCCTTCTTAAAGCTTTACACAAGGAAGCTGATACTAGAATTGTTCTCCATAGTGTTGATGCTTACATGGAAGGATATATAAAAGAACAGTTGTTGTCTGTCGTGATACTGATGACCTGATTCTTCTGTTGCATTTAAATGAGAAAGTACGATTCCAGACATGGATATCTAAAGTTTGCCCCTGTTCATAGCATAAAATTATCTTCTCTGGAGAGGAATAAGCTTCCAGTATTACATGCAATTACAGACTGTAATACTGTCAGTTAACTTTCTGGACATTCTAAAACACAGCATTCCGTATTTCCAAGGAAAACGCAGGTCTTCTTCCCACTCTTGAAAGAGGGAACTTTTCTGAACTTGTGAGTGCAGATGCCTTCATTGTATGTACCTAGCGAGGATTTCTCATCTACGGTGTAAACTGTTCCTCTCAGGGGAAAAGTACAATTGAAAATTTGCTTCCAACATCATATGCAACTGACCTACATATTCAACGTGCACACTATTAAACTGCTGTTTGGCTGCATTTAGTTATACCGGTTATTTGTTCCGAATCTCCCGTCACCTATAGGACATGGATGGTACGAGTCTTACTTACTTGCTTACTGTAGGTCTTTAACTCCCAGTGGAGGTTAGACCATTGACAAAATCCCTCCAACTGGCTCTGTTCTGCGCATTTTTTTCAATGTCTGTTAATTTGCACCCCCTCTGTTTCAATTCCAGAAACTTGTCTCAAGGTGTTTCTTTTACTCTTGTTTGTGCCATTTCAGAGTTTTGTGATGTTGTTGGCAGGTGTCTTGATGGTGTGACCTATCCATTCCCAAGATCGCTTTTGTATTTGTGTTTCAATAGGATCTTGTTTTGTGATCCACCATAAACTTTTCGTTACTAATTCTGTCTTGTCATCTGGCAACATGACCACAACCAATACTAGTTTTTATACTTAAATCTGAGTTTTTTCTTAAGAGAAAACTTAAAAAGTAAATGGATCACAAATTTAACTTAATTTGTTTTACTTAAATCTAACTTTGAACTTTTACTTTTCTAAGACAAGTACCAGGCTCAAGGATCATGAACAAAACTTAACTTTTTGGACTTAAGTATTTTTCCTTGTTCCTGTACTTGATGTTGAGGCTTATTCTCGGGGAGTGAAGTCAGTGCGAGTCTGAATGTGACTTAAAACCAGTTTTAATGAGAACATTATAAATTGGTTGATTGAATGGGGTTTTACGTCCTTATACGTATTTCAGACATATCAAGACGTCACCAACTATAGGTGAAGTGACAGATATTTTGACCTTTGCAGTGCACTTAGGGCAATGTGCAGGGAATGTTCTTTAACATGTTACACTTGCCTTGGCACAGAGCATCGGTTTTTAAGATCTATTTCAAAGGATCTCGTGACTTTTGTTTCTAAATGCCGAGTGTTTGGCAAAAGAACAGTCACTACCTTATTTCAAGTCTTGGTCAGACTTGACTGGGGTTCCAACCCAGGACTCACCACATACAGAGTGAGCGCTATACCAACTGAGCTACCGTAGGTTTTTTTTTTTAATGAAAACATAACCTTTACAAAAACCATGTCATGCATTGCTGACATGTAAATATAAATCATGTTGCACTACAAGATGTACATATAGGGTATACACTTTAAAGTGGGTGGTTGTATGCACTTGTTATGGGACCGTTGCATGATTGTGTGAATCCATTTAATGAAAATGCCACAGATAGTGATATTGATGAATGAAAAGAAATTGCTAGATGTGACCGATATATTCCAGAGATTCTCGTGACTTTCAGGAAAGTTTATGCCTTGCCGATTACAGTACTTGCAGTACTTTGATTTTAAACTTTTAATAAATTTCAAATTATCAGCTGGATTTAAACAATATATTTGTTTTAATCACATTTATTTACAAAAGAAATTATTTTAGCATTTTGATTCATGCTTTGGTGTTGAATGTATACTTTTTTAAATTCTGTCTTGAAGCTTGTGTCGGAATTTTGAAAAATAGCATTAAAATATTTAAATTTTAGCCTAAACAGTCTTAATTAGCGTTCTAGTCAATGTTTAAATACATGAAATGCTATGATTACATGAGAACAGATTTATTTTATTTATTCAAATTTTAGAAAGTGTATATTTGGACAGTTATAAACTAATAAAGATTATTTTTTGGGAAAAAACCACTAATTGACCTTTGACCTTTATCTACCAAACCAAGGGTCAGTCAGCCTGGCAACAGGTTGATTCTTGACCCCTAACCTATGATAATATAAGACAGCTATGTTGCCAGCTTTGAACACTCATGTCCCCCTATTGTAAAATTTCAATTTTTTTCCACCAGACTAACCCGCCTCTTGAATGCCTTTTCTTTTGGCATAGAAACCTAATTCTCGAATACCATTTCTTTTGGCATAGTAACGCACTCTTCCCGACCTTTATATAATTTCTGTTGGCATAGAAACCAGCTTCTTGAATACCATTTCTTTTGGCATAGAAACCCAATTCTCGAATACCATTTCTTTTGTCATAGTAACGCACTCTTCCTGACCTTTATATAATTTCTGTTGGCATAGAAACCGCTTACCACTCGCTTTGATATAGAAGTAACATGAATAAATATGAGAGAGAGAGAGAGAGAGAGAGAGAGAGAGTAAATTCAATTAAACGTTTTCAATTTTATGCGTCTTAGAATTAATGCATAATTGTGAAATTTATGACACGTATCAATGAATGAACCCCGGTATTACGCTAAGTCTCCCGTTGTTATTTTCTAATAAACTTGGATATTAAATACACCCCTGATCACGTCTTATGTTCACAGTACTTCTGTAGTCAGATAGTTAATATTTATATTACAAAGTTGTCTTTGATACTGAAGCTACAGATGTAATGCAGTTAGTGTCTGTGTTACGCTATCAAAATCAATATTATTTCAATATTTTGTAATATCTGGGGTACGTTTTAACCGCCTTACTGAGCTTCAGGCTCTGACTCCAGTTACATAATCATTTCTTAAAAAAAAGGTAAATTTGATTTGATTTGATTCTTAGTCAAAGAATGATTGTGAAACGAGCCAGATAGGTACTTATAAGAATAATGGTAATTGCAAATGAGTGGCCACGAGGTTAGATCGTTGTTAAGGGACAGCTGGTTATAAACTGGTTAGAGTCTACAACTTAAAGACACCATTAGTAAATACTGGATACCATTTGTCTTTACATTTAGTGGTTGTCCAAAGTCAGGGGTCATGTTGTATGTGTCACAGTTTATTGTGGAATGCAGTTGTAATGTTGTAATGACACTGGTGTAATATTTGTATGTTGGTATGTGAGATTTTATTAATTATACTACTACTGCTACTGCTGCTAATACACCGAGCACTGCTGCTGTTGGAAAATCACAATAACAACCAAACTTGGCATTCTTTTTAAGAAGAATTTCAAATAATTTATATAAAATATATTGTGTAGAAAAAATGTGCTAACCCAATCAGTTTATCAATGAATAGTAATGGTTTGTATTGAAATTCTCTATAGAAAATGTGTCAACCAACCCAGTCATCTATAAATAAATTAGATAAACTTTGTATAGAAATAAACTAAGTCTATAGAAAATGTATCAACCAATCCGGTCTTCCTCGACATTATATATTAGTAATGGTTTGTACAGCAAACAATTAGTCTGTAGAAGGAAGCAGAGAGAACTAGAAGAAGTGACAGTAGCTTCACCATCGCTTCCGCAACTTCGCTCCATCGCCTCCACAACTTCTGCCCCTTCGATCTTGTGTTTTGACATCCGCCTTTGCAACTTCGCTCCTTCGCCATCGCATTTAGACCCTTCGCCTTTGCGTATTCGCTCCATCACTCGTTCGCCTTTAGGAGCGAAGGGATGATAATTGTAAATTGGCCATTAGCGGACACCATACTATTTATAAAATCAAGATTTTATTGTGACAGAACTAGGACATGAATGGTTTTAAAATGAAGACTTGAGAGGCAAGGATATGTACCAGACACAAATCTTATCTAGCATCAAGATATCGATTAAAGTATTGTGTGTCATGCTGTCCTCCAGGGCAGAAAAAACTGTATTATCACACGGCGGTGTCGGCGGCACGGAGACCAAGAAAGTGTGAGCTGAACTGGAAGTAACAGTAAAATCAATTTGACAGACCAACTTGTAATGACACAATGTAATATGGTCAACCTGTTACCTAAACACATAATACTACGGCTGAAACATTGTTAAATCGTCTAATAAATCAAAAATTAGTAATCTTGTTACATTCTTTGGCTTATAAAAACCTTAACTTATACTTATTTAGGAACCAGCGATGAGTGTAGAAATCAATCCGACCTTTTTACAGTCATTATGTCCTGTGTCTGTTGTATTAGAATGTATATGTACGTGTTGTCTTAATTGGTTGTATGAACTGGTTATTTGTCAAGTTTGTATGTCATGTTCTTAGTTGTGTTGGCTATTGTGAATTACACAGTTTATTATGCCATGTTCTTAGTTCTGTTGGCTGTTGTCAAGTACAAGTTTGTTGTGTCGTGTTTATTATTATACAGTCGTGTACATGGTTTTTGTGTTGTGTTCTTAGTTCTGTTGGTTGTTGTCAAGTACAAGTTTGTTGTGTCGTGTTTATTATTATATTGTCATGTACATGGTTTTTGTGTTGTGTTCTTAGTTCTGTTGGCTGTTGTCAAGTACACGTTTGTTGTGTCGTGTTTATTATTATATTGTCATGTACATGGTTTTTGTGTTGTGTTCTTAGTTCTGTTGGCTGTTGTCAAGTACACGTTTGTTGTGTCGTGTTTATTATTATATTGTCATGTACATGGTTTTTGTGTTGTGTTCTTAGTTCTGTTGGCTGTTGTCAAGTACACGTTTGTTGTGTCGTGTTTATTATTATATTGTCATGTACATGGTTTTTGTGTTGTGTTCTTAGTTCTGTTGGTTGTTGTCAAGTACACGTTTGTTGTGTCGTGTTTATTATTATATTGTCATGTACATGGTTTTTGTGTTGTGTTCTTAGTTCTGTTGGCTGTTGTCAAGTACACGTTTGTTGTGTCGTGTTTATTATTATATTGTCATATACATGGTTTTTGTGTTGTGTTCTTATATGTTGACTATTATCAAGTAATAGTTAAGCTGTAAATGTTTTCATTCCGTGTTGTGTTTGCTGTTTTGTGTCTGTTGTGTTTCGTGTGTCTTGTTTTAGCCGTGTTCTTACTTGTGCTTTGTTCTTAGCTATATTGGCTATTGTCAAGTTATGTTTAAGTTGCAATCCATTTTGTAACTGTTTACAAACGGATCGTAAGTGTGTGCAGCTAAAAATCAATTGACTTACATAAACATGAACAATCGAAATGAAGACAAGTGAAATTCGGTTACAGTTAGGCACGAATATGTAATAAAAATGTAACACGTGTGTCTTTCTTACTGAAGTAGATGGTTTTTATTGACTATTATGTACATAAATTCGTGCCATTTACCCAAAGTCGTGCAGCTGTCACATTATGCATTTTTAATGCGCGTATAAAACTTACAAGGTTCAATAATGATCTTGTGTATCTTTTGTATCTGACGGAGTATATATTGTAATAAAGTAATTGAGAACCTGATAGTTTTTCTTCGCCATGCAAAACTATAAATGAACAATATGTAATACAAACGGACGTGTATGTACGTGTTAGCATTATGTATCACACAGAGACAACATTTCATATACATGTATAAGGCACTTGATGTCTTTTCCCATTTCATGATTCTTACATATCAATGAAAAATGTTCAGTTGTTCAAATAAAAAAAATTAAGCAGGTTAGATTCTTTGATGAGGGTAAGTTGCTATAATTGACAGGGATACTCTATTTGATTTTGTAGAATTTCTCGTTCATTGTAAGTGGCCTGAAAAATAGATGCCATGATGTTGTGTTGTACACCATAATACAGAATTGAAGCAGGATTCAGTTTTTAACAACCGCCCACTCACGATAATGGTCAAATGTTGCGAAACACACGAACCCATCTCCAACAGCGAAGATATAATCAGGCGCATTCATATTGAATTTAAACTGACGATTGATAAAGTGCACTAGCTACAACACTGGCCTGTCGAAAGTTTAACATCGAGGTAACAAAAAGGAGTTGAAGCTTGATTGTTAAGTGGCAGAAATATGGGTAGTCAGTGGTGATAAATGACAGCTGTCGACAAGCAGCCCAGCTAACGAACGGTAGAAATGAGCTGCCCATTCGACACTGATCCGTAAGCCTAGATAAAACGTTTAACATTCGACGGCTTTGTGCTGTACAAATATTAGTTTTTAATTATAAATTCATTTGATAATTCACATACTATAATAGTATAAAATAAAAAGTTAAACTAACACTGTATTCCTGTATTTATATTTAAGTGCGGAAATCCGTAGTCAGGATATTTCTGTACTACAAAACAAGCTTTATCTGTTCTCTACTGTCTTATTGTCACACGTAAACATCCAGTCTAATTTTATTATAACTAACACTGGGGAATGTGTAGGATAAGTTTGGTGAGAAGCACGTTACTTATTATCATCATAGATATATTGATGACAAGATCGTGATAAACGGGCACCTGCTAATTAGAATACTATATATACAGAGAAATGAGCTAACCGACTTTTACGCAATTTATACGTAAAAATTGTAATTTAAGCATTGATGCGATCGATAATATGGAAGGAATGTCACGATAGTTATTGAAAACACTGTTCGTCTGTTTTCTCATGTTTTGAGATAAACTCCCCCACACTCTGAACACTTTTGATATTAACACACCGTTATTAACACGCACTAGCATGGGTATAGTTATGTGTATTGAATTTATTCAGTATGAAGTATATATATGCGGTAATGAAGAAGGTTAATTATCATAATTAATGAAATAGATCGGGACTGACAATGGTTCATCTAGTGTGTTAATTAAAAACCTAACCATCTTTGTCAAGGTTTACAGAGCAATTTTATTACATCCATAATAAAGAGAAGAAATATCAACGTATTTAACTCTTCAGTACCTTATCGGTCACTATCTGTCTATCAGCCAGTCAGCCACCGAGCTTCGGCTTATTTTTGTTACCTCAGCGTTAAACTTTCGACAGTCTGTACTGAAGTTGTTGGTACAGGGGTGTCATTATGTACCACGTAAGATTAAGTTTGGCGAATTTCTCGCAGGATAAGGTGAGTTTAGTCGCTTGTTATGAACTGTATTTAGGTATATTGAAGATTTCAAATCGACCGATTAGATGAACATATCCAATCAAACATGAGGTAGTAAGCTACTACATTAAATAGTATGTTTATGGTCCATCAGGCCGGGCGTAGTAAGCCATTACCTTTACCTTCTTAGTGGTGGCTCTGGTCCATCAAGCAAGTCTTAATTATTTATCACAAAATATAAAAAAAACTTCTGAGGAGTTCTAGGCATTAGGTCGAACATCATTAAGTAACGTGACAAAATGAAACATGAAAATGTTAGACATTCTTGTAAAAAATGTTTACTTTATATGTAACCACAAACTTGGCGTCAATGTAACCCGTTTCGACATAACATTTTTCAAATATTTCTAATGAATTACACTTAATAAACATCTAGTACATATTTTAATATTTAATTATGTAATATGTTAAGTGTTTTAAGTATCAGAGAACTCTGTTACTTCTGTCGTGACATTTCTGTAGGTATCAAATGTAAAACTCAGTTACCTCAATAGCTTCTATCTGTTACACAGGGGTCTCGTTGTTCTATTTGTAAAATGCGTATGCTTAAGGACCATATCGCCTCTACCTTAAGGCTCGAATGTCATTTGGACAAACCCTAGTGTGAGAAAGTTTGTCATTTAAATTGAGTATATAACACGATTTTACTATTTATTCAAGAGTATAGATAGTGCCAAAGTTTTGTTTTTGAAAAAAAACCCGAAGGCTAACCATAGCATAGTACGCAAATGTCCAGCGAAGGGAGCGAGGCTTGTGCCTGCACAGACCCCCCCCCCCCATTTGCGGAAACGGCCAACCATAGTGATGAAATTAGGCTGGGAGAGTATGTTATGTTTTAGCCATCAACAATCACCCTTTAACAGCAAGCTGAACTCATCATTCGTCGTTATTTGTCATGGAAGGTTTTTTGGAGTTTATAAAACACAACAAGAAACCTATTAAAGTTTTCTCTTAACCATCGTTCATCTCCGCATTCCGTACTCAGTCATAAAACAATAAAAGTTATACTTCATCCATCTATGTCATGTTACATAACAATACAGAATATCTAAAGTAAAAGGTTTGTCTGATCCATATACTAGTATAGGCAAACAACATTGACCTGTCCGCTTGACCTTTAATTCGAATAATTATCATGGACCTATGGATTTAAGTACAGGGAATATATACGTCTGTGTCATGGACATGTATTTTTAAGCATTAAATTCGAATCCTAACATTACCCATGTATTGGGTGAATTATCGTATATAATTATTCCTACTGTAAGGTCAAGCAGACAGGTCAATGTTATTTGTCTACACTTAAGACCGGTGACAAGGTTCCATGAGAGGAATTAAGTAAGCAACACTGATGGAGAAGTGTTTTCTAAGGAACAAAAGTCAATTTATGTTTTAATTTTTCAAATTTATAGTTTGTTTGTTTAAGTTTTGTTCACTGCTACTGTAAGGTTGTCTAGTAAAACTATTAACATGGCGATGCTTTATTGCAAGCACATTTCTGTCACAACAAGAACAACAAGAAATGTTTAACAAAAATATTACTACGGTAGCCTAGGTCGTCTAAATATTTATTGGTCGGTCCGTGCAACAGGAAGGTATTAGTAGGTGACAAAAGTTTGGCAATGTGTTCTCTAACTAACAATGTTACATATGAATACCCCAGATAAATAAGAACTCGCTGTTATCAGAATAGACAAGACAAATAAACCGTACTTTGACAATACAAAACGAACATACCAATCCATGTCCAAACTACAATCCCAAAGCAAAGTAAAAACTCTTAAACTGGCAAATTAAGTGAAGCATGTGAACATCCATCATGAAAGGGACTGGGTGCTCCGGAAGGGTAAGCGCCTCCTGTTTAGCTTGCTGCAACCACCACGTGTGTAATTAAAACGGGAAATGAAAGGAACATTGAACTATGGGGCGTCAAGTATATCCAGGGTAATTTTGAAGTCTTAAAACAAAATGTATGTGGGTTAAGCAATATGAAGATTAAACATGCATATACTAATGTTCAGTAAAAGACGCATCATTATTTGACTTAATTGGTGTATTATTTGCTAATCTGTGTTCAGAACACATGTACATACGGACACGTGTACTAGCTATTGCAGTCAAACATAACTGAGGTAAAGTCGTAATATTCAGTTAATACGAATAAGTTTTAAGAGAGATTTGTTTCGAATGTTACAGTTTAATTAAAGTTAATTATTTAATGAATATAGATCCGTGATAACTTTATTCATAAGTTGGCTATGACTTATGTAATACACAATCATTATTCAATTAAACACCGACCCTTGACAATGAAGTTTGAAATACTATCTAATATATATATATGAATGCATAATTTATCTGATACACCGGTACTACTGTATGGATAAGTAACAGGGGAGTTGGTCTTGATCAAGTTTACAATCCAGACAAAATGTCAGTAATTCACATAGAGTGTAATATGTCAGCATTTGGGACATACTTATTGATTTATATCTTACATGACTTTATAAGTAATTTGTTGCAGTTCATTGGGAACTAATTATAATATATGGGCATATCATACAACCATGTCTGGGCCTTAATTGTAATGTGATCATATAGTTATTGTGGGTTCCGGAGACCGTGAAGGACATCTTAGTTAAAGTGCACCAGATATTATAAAACTGGGTTAGTGCAAGGTTTACCAGAAAAATGTAACACTGCATTTAAGAACACGGAACAACATTAACATGTTCAGTAGAACTTTGATGGGTTTGGCAATAGTCATTGCATTAAAAAAACACCGAACAGCAGAAATATCTACTCGGCAATAGCCAGTATAGTATGGAAAACGAAACCCCACAAAAAAAAAATATGCACTTGGCAATGGACATTGCATTCAACAACAAAAGTCAAGAAAAATGTGCTTGGCAATAGCCAATGTATTCAGGAGCATTGAAGAACACAATATATACTTGGCAGTAAACATGACATTCAACAACACGGAGTAACAGGAATAAATAGTCGGTAATGGTAATTTCATTCAAACATTTAAAAAACAACAGGACTCAACACAATGAGATGACATAATTAACAACCACAAGTGCTAAATCAAAACCAAACATGCCAATTCATGTCCAAATCACAATTACAAAGCAAAGAAAAAACAAACATACCAGTCCATGTCTAAATCACAAACCCAAAGCAAAGTAAAAACAAACATACTATTCCATGTCCAACAATAACGAAGCTAAGTAAAAACTTCTATCGGGGAAATGAGGCGGTGATCTGGAGGTGTAAGTTCAACCTGCTTAGCTAGTCACTTTTTCTAATAAAAACGGATTACTATGTGACGTCAAATACATTCGGGATAATTTTGGATACAGAGACACTATACTTATCAACCATATTGTGATGACGCCAATACAACTTTTTTGAGGGCCTAAAGTTACAAATTAAATATACATGTATCTTTCTGTTGGACATAGTGACATTCGGTGTTGTGGTTAAGATACTTATATCTCAGAATCATTTTTACAAAACAAGTTTAAACAACAAGAATTAACCCAGCGTATGTAAGTAGCAGACGTGAAGTGACATATGTTATAAACCTAAGTCGTACCATTATTATCTTATTAACTATTGTTTTCTATTGTTTTACTCAGCATGGGACAAAGTGATTGTAGAGATAAAAGATTGTTGAAGAGTTCATACTGCTGATAATGTCTGCGCATACAGAAGATGTTACACTGAGGTTACAACGCCATAAGGCTACGATATACTCATTTTGTGTTTCTGGTCACAAGACTGTAGAGAAGTGTTGAAGTTACAACGCCATAAGACTACGATGTACTCATTTTGTGTTTCTGGTCACAAGCCTGTAGAGAAGAGTTCATACTGCTGATAATGTCTGCGCATACAGAAGATGTTACGCCGAGGTTACAACGCAATAAGGCCAAGACATACCCATTTGTGTTTCTGGTCACAAGCCTGTAGAGAAGAGTTCACACTGCTGATAATGTCTGCGCATACAGAAGATGTTACACCGAGGTTACAACGCAATAAGGCCAAGACATACCCATTTTGTGTTTCTGGTCACAAGTTTGTCTGAAGATGTTACTCTGATGTTACAACGCCATAAGGCCACGACATACTCATTTTGTGTTAATGATCATAAGATAAACGCATACTGGTGATAATGTCTGCGCATACAGATGATGTTATAATGAAGTTATATCGCCATAAGGCCACGACATACTCATTTTGTGTATCTGGTCACAAGTCTGTAGACATTAACGGTTGTTGAAGAGTTCATACTGCTGATAATGTCTGCGCATACAGAAGTTACAATGCCATAAAGCTACGATATATTCATTTTGTGTTTCTGATTATGGTCTGTTGAGATAAACGATTTTTGAAGAGTTCATAGTGCTAATAGTAAGTTTATAACTCAATAAGGCCACGTCATGCTCATTTTGTGTTCCTGGTGATAAGTATTTAGAGATAAACGATTGTTTAAGAGTTCATAGTGCTAATAGTAAGTTTATAACTCAATAAGGCCACGTCATGCTCATTTTGTGTTTCTGGTGATAAGTATTTAGAGATAAACGATTGTTTAAGAGTTCATAGTGCTAATAGTAAGTTTATAACTCAATAAGGCCACGTCATGCTCATTTTGTGTTCCTGGTGATAAGTATTTAGAGATAAACGATTGTTTAAGAGTTCATAGTGCTAATAGTAAGTTTATAACTCAATAAGGCCACGTCATGCTTATTTTGTGTTCCTGGTGATAAGTATTTAGAGATAAACGATTGTTTAAGAGTTCATAGTGCTAATAGTAAGTTTATAACTCAATAAGGCCACGTCATGCTCATTTTGTGTTCCTGGTGATAAGTATTTAGAGATAAACGATTGTTTAAGAGTTCATAGTGCTAATAGTAAGTTTATAACTTAATAAGGCCACGTCATGCTCATTTTGTGTTCCTGGTGATAAGTATTTAGAGATAAACGATTGTTTAAGAGTTCATAGTGCTAATAGTAAGTTTATAACTCAATAAGGCCACGCCATACTGGTAATGTTTTCCTACTGTTGATGTTATTTTAAGTTTATAACGCCATAAGGCCACCTCATATTTATTTTGTGTTTATGGTCGTAGTAATGCGCATACATACCACGTTATGCTAATACAATATTACAGCACCTTAAGGAGACGGCATAATTATTTTGTGTTTCTAGTGATTAAAAGATTGTTATACAAATAGGCCACGTAATAATTATTTTGTATTTCTGTACCCATAAGACATTATACAAAGGCTATAGCATCAAAGGGGGTCACGTCATATTTATTTTGTGTTATGTTACAAAGCATAGTTGTTTTGGTGGTAAGTGACAGGATGGCTCACTTACAGTTTAGTCCATTTCAAACTTATTTTGCGCTAATTGTGTATATTCAGTATATTTTCTATCAACCATGTTTCCTACAGATAAAACCACGTTATATATCAAAGCTGTGCCAATGGTCTCGTGTATTCTGTTAAATGTTGTAGGGAGATGTATACAAAGGAGGCTACAATTGTCTTGGTATTTGTTGTATTAAAAGTTTGAGTTAAGGAATGATTGTAAAACCAGACCTTGACATTTATCTATCCTATCGTTTCATTTAACATGTTAACAAAAACGGATTTTAATTCATAAAATTTGTCAATGATAGTACTACATGTTACTGCCGAATTGTAGAAGCTGTTTGTAAACCCTATAAACTTTAATAAAACATATAAATATTTCATAGTGTAGTTTAAATATATTTTACCAGATAGTGCAACATAAGTAATCTGATATTAGTTATATATGTCTGGATATTACAACGTTTTTATGGATGATGCGTAATCTTATTTTTCTCGATTTTAATTTAAAATTTAATAATAATAAAACACCGTTTAGTTGTGTTTTTTACACCTGTATAACTTTATTATATAAACAGAGGACACAGTGTTTTGTGACATCAATTCAATTGAAAAAAATACATCTTATTCTTCCAGTAGACATCAATCATTGGTATATATAAAACCTGATGAGAACTGAATTTTGTATCAGCATGATGAGAAGTTAAAACTCAGTGGTTAATCCTTAGAACTTAAATATCCAACAACTTGTATATATTTTCAATATGTCAGGGTTGAATAAATTGTTTTTTAATTCATTCATAAATTTAATTTATTTTTCAATACGCAGAGCTTTTGAACTTTTTCACCTACAGTACATACATACTTGTCGAAAGTTCGACGAATTCGTGCCGAATCAGCATCAGGCTGCTTGCAAATAAACCTATGCTGATCAAGGCCCTTAAACAGTTTTATGGTCGTCATCACAGTATGTTGATAAGTTTGATGTGTCTGTGTCAAGGATTGCCCAGGATATATTTGACGTCCCACAGTTCCATGTTCCTTTCACAAAATTTTGATTACAAACGTGACGGGTGTAGCTAGCTAAACAGGAGGTGCTTACCCTACCGGAGCACCTGGCCTCACTTTCCCGTCGGAAGTTCACGTGTCTAACCTAACTTGTCAGTTCCAAAGTTTTTACTGGATTGTGATTCGGACATGGATTAGTGTGTCTGTTTTTGATTCGACTTCTCATTAAATATATTTCGTCAGCGTTTCGACAGATACTTTATATTTCTCGGTAGCTTTCAGTCAGCAATAATATAGCTATCCATATTTCTGCAGCCAGTCCAGTTTCGAGACTCCTTTTCGTCAGCTCGACATGTTTGTACTGTAAGTCTTGATGTTTTAGTTGTTATTGTATTCTTTATATTTACAAATATGAAAATAACTTGATAGCACTCTTGCAGAGCAAAGTCCTCCCTCGGTCATTACAAAATGTTTGTCATGTCATTTTTTTTTGCAATTTTCTTCTGATATAAATATTAAAAAAATTATGACATGTCAATTGACAGAGTTGAGAATCATTACCAAATTTAACAGACATCTCGTCAATGTGTATTATAGATATTAAGAAACAGAGTTACACCTGAGTCCAATAAATTAATAATAAATTAAAAAACCCAATACAGTTAAATACATAGCGTTTATCAGGTACAACGTAAAAACCAGAGATAATGCAGTGATTTGGAACCATGGTTTGATTGTATTCGATCCACACACTATTGATCGAGGAACTGACCTTAACATGACAATGTCAAGTTGTCTGCACACACTGCATGATTTAGAGGGGTAACACTACCAAAATACTTTATTCTGATATTTATCATAATATCTATCAGTCGTTAATTGTTATATCTACAGTTCGGTTCACACAAATATATCAAAGTCGGACATAAATCACAAAGTGATTAAAAAACACACAAGGCTATTGACTAGTCCCCGGGTATTTATGGTTAAATATAGGCCTTCGACGTTCGTCATGTGTCTTGTGTTTTGTAAGATGACCGACATGTTATTGGGCGGTTAAGTGTAATGTATAGGCAAACAACATTGACCTGTCTGCTTGACCTCATTGAATATTTATTATGGACGAGTACATTTATGTATAGGGAACACAGGTGTTATGTCGTATACATCATTGGAAACATACATTGTTAATGTAACTGCCAAATCCTATTACAACCCATGCATTGGATGGTTCAACACACATGAATATCCCGTATGAAAGGTCAAGCCGACAGATCATTGTTGTTTACCTTTAGACTAATGTTTGTTTGTTACAAAGCTTATATATGTATACTTGACTGATTTTTAGTGATTTATGATTATGAATGAGTTACTTGTGTCTGTTAAGTAAATTCCATATTTTTTACATATGATGCAACTAGATTTCCCGTGAACCACTATATCTACTTACTAAACATAAACTGTAATTACATGGAATTGGTGTAAGTCGCCGGCGTATGGATCGCAACTCTTCCCACACCTGGGTTCGAGTCGCACTAGTTAAGTAAGTTTGTCAGTTCGCCTGTAGAAGATCAGTGTTTTTCTCCCGGCATTACGGTTTCTTTCATTATCTTTGAATCATTTTTACACAAATGAAATAATCTTGATTGAGACATAAACCACCGTTACTCCAAATATCTCACTCTACTTTAAAATCAGCAACATAATAAGTAAATGTTGGAGATGTTTTAGAACAGTAGGGTTTTGAACAAAAACAAAACCAAAAATAATACATTAAGTGATTGACAGAAAAGATTTAACGCCGAAAACGAACACAATCGTTTTCTATTGTGAACTTTCATTTTTTATGCAGCAATATACCTGCTTCTCCTGCTTATGGTGTATTTGTTTACCAATTAAAACGCTATGGTAGAGCTTGTTCCCACAACGGGAAAAACAAACTTTGTTCAACGAAGCAGATTGTTTGCAAATAAATTGTTGATCCAGGGATACTGCAAGCCTAGGCTTATCAAGGTACTCAAGACGTTTTATGACAGTCATCAAAAGATCATCGATAAGTTTGATGTCTCTGTATCCAAGATTGTCCTCGATGTATTTGACGTTCCATAGTTCCATGTTCCTTTCACACAATTTCGATTACCCACGTGGCGGGTGTAGCTAGCTAAACAGGAGGCGCTTACCACTACGGAGCACTCGGCCTCACTTCCCTGGTGGAAGTTCACGTGTCTAACCTAACTTGTCCGTTTCTAAAGTTTTTTACTTTGCATCTGGATTGTGATTTGGACACGGATTAGTATGTTTGTTTTTGATTTTAAGAAAGTTGAGATTTGCTTTGTCTCGGTTATGGTCTCAATTGTTTGAAGGTCGATGTGTTGTGCCATTTGTTTATATTTTGTGTAGATTGAAAGTGTCTGGATCCAATTGGTCTTGGTCTTTATTTACTACGCAAAATGTTACAAGAGAAAATAAGACAAAATACAAATAATGTTTAATGAAATAAAGATTAACCTTGAAAATATGCGCAAGAATAACAATTTTATAAAATCATGTTTAATAAAATAAAGGTTAGTCTTGACAATATGCGCAAGAATAACAATTTTATAAAATCATGTTTAATGAAATAAAGGTCTAGCCTTGAAAATATGCGCAAGAATGTCATGTTCAATGAAATAAAAGTTTAGCCTTGACAATATGCGCAATAATTTTTTTTATAAAGTCATGTAATATATAAATTACCTAAGGCAACACGCAACCAAAAAAGAAAGAAAAAGTACACAGCACTCAAAGGATAACAAATTAAGTTTTTATTCACAATATGTTGTCTGCCACAAAGTAATAATTTACAAAATTTAAATAGTGTTAAAAATAAAAAAATATAAAAGTAACCTTGAGCAATACGTAATCGGAGAACAACAGACAGCATATAATATGTACAAAGAATGACAAATAACAAAATAACAATAAGTTCACCTTGACAAAACAAGGAACATGTAAACAGCTAGAATATAATAACTATGATACACAACTAGGTCAGCTGACGATGACAGAGAATGTATAATATAGATGCTGTTTCTTCTCTTACCTAACTTACTTAGGTTTGTTTGAGGTTTCTCACAGAATATAGAGATATAAACTTACAATTGTTATTTGATTTAGCTGGAGATTTGGCCCAAAGTACACCAACACCTGACAAATGTCATTATTTCGCACACCGCTTTCATTAAATTATACCTTGCTTGTATCTAAGATAGAATCGCATTATTATTACGTTTATGAAGGGAGTGCAGTAAAATAATTATATCACACAATGTATATATTTTGATATAATGGTTCTATTTACTGCTGGTTATTGTTGTCTTTTTGTATTCCTGCGATCGTGATTATAAAGTGCCTGCTAATTTCCAGCCCATCCCGGATTTCAAATATAACGGAAATACATTCCTAATAGAAGTATACAAATTTCTAATAGAAGTATTTCATCAGAAGTTTTACTCTCATGGATATAAGCAAATAATCCACACAGATTAGAAACCACTAGTGATTTTCTGCTGCGTTTGAAACAAATACACTAGTTCAAGCTAAACTGGAAATATTTCGATGGCGTGGGTAAATTATCTTTAGTTTTAAGTTTTAGATACAACAATAGAATATAAAAGATTTAATAACCAACTTATTACATACGGGTAAGCCCATATTCTACTTGTTGTTCTTAATTTCTATGAGCAAGAAAATGAAAAAAATAACAAAAATTCAAAATTAACCAACGTTATACAAACGGACGTACACATAATATAGTGGACTGTCCTCTTACATTTGTTTTTCTCACCATTATATCAGTAAGAATCGCCATCACACACACCATACAACATTAATTGACTTTTTATTGGATTCAAAGAAGTGCTTGTTTTTATGACTCCTAGATTCAATCTGTTTATTGTTCCACGGGGAATTGGTATAAAACGTAATCAATATTCAATCTTAAGATATTTCCTGGTGAAAGTAACGTCGATTAAAATGTTAACGCCGATCAGCAGCCAAATGAACCGAACAATCTAGAATCTACTTTGGCAGCAAAAGTGTCCCAAATCTAGGACAACGATACTACCTAGGGTTAAAGACTTTGAAGATATTTGCTAGTGAAAGTAACACTAAATAAAATGTTAGCGCCGATCATTAGGCAAATGAACCAAATGAGCGTGCTAGAATCTATTTAGACATCAGAACATGTCCCAAATCTAAGACAACGATAATGTCAAATGTTATAAAAGACACAAGGAGTTGTGCTGGTTTTGTCGAAAACAAAATTACAATACGCAATTTTGCAGTATGTATCTATGTAAATACTATAGGTACTGAAACCATTGAAGGATCATTATAATGTAAATATCACCAACGAATGGGTCGACGATGATAAATGTTCATATTCCATAAATAAAGCATACGGAATGGTAATCATCTCCTGTACAGTTAGCTACACATGAAGTATGTTCTAGGTGAGCAAATGATGATAAATGTCTTTTTGATAAACACCTTATAATAAACTACAAGCAAAACAAAATCTTCAAGTAGTACATCAATGGTTGGATAGGACCAAGCACAATATAAAGCTCAGGGCAAAATTGGCGTTAATGAAAATAGCAAAGAAAACAAAATTTACTTTTGGGATCGGTAGTCAAACCAAACTGATTTCAAAACAAATCTCTGGACAATATTCCGTAAAACCAGGGGTTTTATGTATTGACACCTTGAGCAGAGACAAGGAATAATGGTCAAAGCTACGTTCAATTATTTACGGTTTTTATACCTAATTCATCCAACGATAATCCTTACAGAAACGATTTTTAACAATTGGCTTATGTCCTATATATACAATGGTAAATCTATAAAAGAATGGTATGCATGAAGAAACGCACCACAGATAACAAGATAGAATCATGACAGAAAAAAAATCTGAAAAGAGGATTTTATCCTAAACAATATATTTGAAATTACTCAAACTCGCATATATGTCAGTCTAGTAGTCTAGAGAATGATTGGATAATGGATCAACTGATACTCCTGATATATATGTACTTCATATTAGGAGTCTCATTCAAACACTTTGTTGTTGTTTTTTTTTAAATTGATAATTTTAAGTCCAGATTGAAAAATAAAAAACACTTTTTTATATCCGGTAAAATCCTGTTGGTTTTTTTCTTGATTATTTAAAAGTTTTGGTTTCATAGTTTTGGTCCAAGCATTACTGATGAGGAACTGAATTCCGAAACGACCATCTAGTGCTGTAAAATTGGTATAATATATGATTTATTCCTCGGAAACTCCAATATTATAAATAAATAAAGAAAATGAAATGCGAAAAACTTAATATTAACACAATGTGCATATAAAATGTTCAAAACAGCATTGTGTATACAATGTTAAAAGGACTTACAACTTTCAATCAAAAACAAACATACCAGTCAATGTCCAAACCACAATTAAAAGGAAAAGTAAACACTTTGAAAACTGGTGCATTAGGTTAAACACGTGAACATTCATTGGGAGAAAATAATGCCGGGTGTTCTGGAAGGGTAAGCACTTCAGGTTTAGCTAGTTACACTCGCCACACGTGAAATCAAAATTGAGAATAAAAAGAACATGTAATCGTAATTTTGGATACAGAGACATAATACGCATCAATACTATTGTGATGAAGTCCTTGATAAGCTTAGGTTAAATAAATAAGAATAAAAATGTTCAAGAATTTTGTTAGCATTTGCTTCATTGACGCACCTAGAAGGAGAAAAGAAAAATATTTTAATACCAATGCCTACGATTAAGTATATTAATTAACTAGAGCGTCTCCTCTTTTCATGAATGTTGGTTTAAATATTTGGTGTATATACTTTGTCTTTACTAGAAGTGTACAATGATATGTAAACATGTTCTTGACGACTGATAACTTTACACCTCTATTATTAATCAGTTTCCATTCTCTTTGTTGTCATGTTAGTTTTGATGTTCTAACGTTTCTGTTACCTGATCACCTGAGATTTTGCAATCATTAGCTGGCTGCGTTTAATTTGATGCATTACTAAAACTAGACACGAATGAATCGATCTGTAATTATAGGATAGTAATCCTCATCAAAAGTTAACTGTTTAACTTTTCACATGTATATTGATGCCTAAAACAAAACAATCAGCTTTATGTGTAATTTCAGCTTAATTCTACCATTATCGCACTGTAAGTACATAGCCAATAGTCATCAACCAGTGGCCCTTTATCTGTGTACAAAGATAACACAGAATAATGAATGGCATCAGGATTCGTCTAAATAGCTTTGATAAGACAGAATACACAGTTATTATTGGTTATTAATGGTAATTATTGTAATGGTAATAATAGCTTAAACTGAGACAATTAATGAAAGTAAATATGCACAATTATACTCGATAAGGGATACATAGATATAAAGTCCCTGTAGTAATATGTAATCTGATAAAGGGGTGGGCGTCTGGTGTGTGTGTGTGTGTGTGTGTGTGTATGTGTAAGAGAGAGAGAGAGAGAGAGAGAGAGAGAGAGAGAGAGAGAGAGAGAGAGAGAGAGATTAGCCAGAGACAATATATATTGAAACCTATATTATAAACGTAGAACAGTGTCTCTATCTCTTGGCGTATCACATGGATAGCAATTAAGGCGACATCCTAGGTCAAGGTAGATTGAAGAAAACTCGTAGTTCCAAGAAAAGAAGGGGGAAGGAACCAAGATAGTAAATGTTAAAGCCTAGTGTACGATCAATATGTCATGGATATGAAATAGAATATTTTGGTGAAAGCAAACCATAAAATGAGACAAACGCACGAGAAATGAATGCTTTCTTACAACTCTAACATAATTTGATTGAGTGGTATGTCAAAATTACAGGTAACAAATAGTCTATTGCGACCAAGTTACATCTGTAAAATGGAATCTGTCAGAATTATACGAACAGGATAGCATGAATTACGTGTCTTTCTGTGTTTTCCCTTGATATTTGTTTGGCATACTATGTCCCTCTAAAGAATGAATATACATAATATGAATATGATGGCCTCTTGCGTATACCTAGTCAGTTTATTTTTTCGCAACATATGTAATTTGTTGTGAATAGTTGAAAAATTTTCACCTGTTAATTTCTAACCGTTTTACGATGCTGTAACAAGACAACCTAATATTGGTTTATACACAGAAAGATGAAACAACAAATAAATAGTCTATGATTCAGTGCTATGTCAGCATGTCATAGAATATTGAATTTCTAAATTACATTTATCGAATACTCTATTATGATAAATTTACACCTGTATCAATACAATATGTAATTGATCCTGCCTTTAATCAGATGAATATCTATCTATCACACCATAGTATTACCTGGAGCGATTGTCATATTATAACAATTATATAGGTTCTTATTTATTAAAAACGCTCAATAACAATGGTAAATTACTATTGCTTTTCTATGTTGATAACATATTAAAATACAACCCCTAGAGAAAACAAAACAGCTTTTTAATAAACAATTGTTAATTAATCAAAACAAAATGTGTATCCAATTGTTGCTGGCTTAATCGTACGATTATCGATATGGAACACTGCCCGTTGTCTATATTGTACCTGGTCTCTTGTCTAGGGTTATTCTTTTATTTCGATAATTGATGAAGTCTTGTTTCGTTTTGTTGAAATGTTCTTTTTCCATCTCGGAACTTAAATGGGTGACATTTTCAATCAATTGTATATTTCTGTTGTGTTAAAATGTTTTTTTTCCATCTCGGAACTACCATTAGGTGCCATTTTCGATCCATTTTATAGTGCCGATTTTACTGTCGTGATTTTCTGGTATTGCTGGTCACATACTCGTAACAACATTAAAAGGTATTTTGTCTCGATAACGTCTATTGCTATCAATAAAACGTGTTACTTTTTAGGACCCAGGACGGTTTATGATTCTAAAAAGTATGCACCCTTCTTATGTTCTGAATTTTTTCCTGTGACTAAAAAAAGTTTCAGTACGTGTTTTCTCTCTTGTTTAGTTTGGACATTACGTTACAAGAAGCAATTGTAACTTTAGTAATGAAACGTAAAATTTTTTAGTAAAATATGTTATTTATGTTTCTGAAAATAAATCATACAAATACGCTATTATACTATTACTGTAAACGTATTTATTTTAGCGCTGTACTAATTTTCGCTTATTTCGCGGTCGTTTGTTTTGCGCGAAAATTATTTTATGCTTCTTGTGCTATAGTGCATGTTTCAAAAACGCGAAAAAATTAACTACGCGGACATGCCTAAATTTCCTACACAGTGAAAATAAATACACGCGAAATTAAATACGTTTACAGTATGTGAATTTATGTTTAATGCATAAAATTTTTTAAAATGAAAAAAACTTATCCTGCAAATCACGATGCATTTCTGACCTGTCACAGTTTGTTCTTGCCGAGGTTTAACTCCTGTTTTAATAAATATCTATGTAGCTAGCTAGACAGAATAATCTTACCCATCGGAAGCATCCGGCTAAACTTCCATGTTGGAAGTCCAGGGGACGTACAAACGACCTTTGTAAACTGATTTTTTTGTATCCCATTAGATGAATTAAACATATATTAAACGGATATCAATATTAAAATACGATGTGGATATGATGACGTCATGGATATTTGAGTGTTAAACAGTTTAGACGTCATCGTATTTAGATAAAGTGCTAATAGTGAAAAGTGATAAAATATGCAGTGATTAAAGGTAAAAATGTAGCTGTTGTATCATATAAATGATTATTGTGACGTCAAATATTGTATAAATGGTCTGTAAAGGTCTTCAGCCTCTTTACTCTTTTTGTTTGGAACAGGATTGCAATCATTGCTCGATCTCATCAACCAAAGAATGCAATTTTAAATATAATAAAAAAACCCCATACCAATCCATGACCAAATCACAATCCAAAAGCAAAGTAAAAACTTTGAAACTAGCAAATTGGGTTAAACACGAGAATTTTTAAGTTAGGTCGGGTGCTTCGGAAGGGTAAACACCTCCTCTTTAGGTAGCCACACCCACCACGTATGTAAATTAAAAAACTAATTTGCTTAAGACAAGGGTCACATAATACCGCACGAACAGGATCAAATGGAAACAGAGATACTTGCTTGTTCGATATAATGTGACCATATGGTAGCTAGCATAGTCTAAATTATCTTGCTATGAAATGCACTAAGTTGTATTAAACCTTTCGCAGTAGATGAAAATATCCAATCAAACCGACGATTGCATGGTATTTAATTTACATTATTGTCATTTTGATTAATTATCGGTATATCAAAAAGTCACTTTCAAAATAGAAAAAAACATGAAAACAATATTCTTATCAACAGGAATTATATCATCTAGAACATTAAACAATTTAGGTTTCTCCATGACATTTTTAAGTGTTTGTTACAACATTTCATACTATGCTAATAAATATGCCTTTTTGTAAATGCACTTTTTATATTTTATCCACTGAAATAAATTTTAACACTATGACGAGATTAGACACTCTATTTTTGTATGTTTGTAACGGAATACCTGGTGACGACAATATATATGTACTGTAGTACAAATATAGATGCATTCATAGATTATTGTGTCAACACTTATAAATAATATGAAAATAACATTTTAGCTTCGAAATGAATGCTAATTTTTTGTAAATAGGTCATACGTATATCATACCTTTTTCACCTTTTTCGTCATAGGTTTTTTTAGTATTTTTGAATGCGCATAACGATTTCATTTAACGACTACGCTCAAGTACGTCATCAACATCAAGTATTATCAACCAAAAGTTTGAGAAAAAACTTGCAATATTAAAAATAAATATCAGGTTCCGTGATAAGGTTATACGTGTGTCACACCTTAAACCACATTTTTCATCATAATTTTTTATAATATTCTTGGATGGGCATTTACGACTAGGTTCGAGTGCGTGAACAATATCATGTATTATTCGGTAAATGCTTGAGAAAAACATGCGACATTTAACATTTCTGTGTTCGTAATAACGTTATACGTATTTATCACCTTTCATCTAATTATTGTTGTGATATCCTTTTATAGTGTTCCCGGATGCGACTCCTCCTATTAGACTGAAGTACGTGAACAATATCAAACATTATTTATGTAATAAATATTTTATGAGAACTGTACATAATATATTGTCACAAATACACAAGTAGTACATTCCTTCCAAGACAAGACACACACATAAGCATTTCAATGCACAATGGATACTACTTATATACAATGGATTGATATAAAACAATATTCTGATATACAGTAATATATCTGAAGTACATTCTTGTACAGGAAACACGATTTTGAATATCTTATATGGGAGTAAACACATTTTTCTTTATTTTACTTTTAACAATGTAAATTACATATTATATCAGTCTTAATTTATACAGCACTAGACGGCCATTTCGGAATACAGCGCTTGGACAAAACAAAGAAATTAAAACTTTTTACCAAGATGTTGAAAAGAAACCAAAAAAGACCAAAATATATTTTACCAAAATTAGCCAAAAAAATACTTTGCATAAGGGAGTATACCTTATTTTTGGGGAATTTATTAACAGTAATATAACAACATAAAGTGATTTTATAATTTTTATAAAATAAAGATAAAAATTGTAGAAAAACAAACGTTAAACATGAGTATTTAGTGTATGGAATCTGAATTTTTGAATTCGTAACAAAGAAATCAACATCAAAATATCAAAATTATCTTTACAATTTTTCTTGATGGGACATTGATGATAAAAAAGTTAAGATATATTGAATCTGGAGAAAAAACAAGGTCAATTCTTCACTATATTGTTTGAATGGAGAAACTAGGTAAAACACGTGGCCAGTACATATGTACTAATTAGACATCACAAGGTAAATCTTCATCACCATTATAACAAACACATGCATATAAATATGTTGCAAGCTAACTTACATAAGGTGGTTATAAGTAAAAAATGTGTGTTTCACTCTGAAAACTGGTATAATAAATGTATTTCAACTAAAAGGTAATATTGAAAACATATGATGATAGATTTCAAAATAATTTCTTAAATCTTAAGTTTTATATACACCAGTTAATGATAGTAGCATAAAGATAATAAATCCAACATGTAACATATAACAATGTAATTAATTTGAATTTTTAATTGCTATCATGCAAGTAAATGAAATTAAATGTTATGGTACATTAAGAACGTGTAACCGAAGATACAGCTATTTCGAACTATGTTGTTGTGTATACGCCATACATCTAGAAAAATATTCACAGCAGGAATTTGGTTGAAAAAGGGGAGTGTCTCCATGAAATATAGCTTTATTTATAAAAATGAGTAACTATCTGCTTCTTAAACATTAAACGCGGTTTTTGTCTTAATATATTAAATCTTAAATCTTCATCTTGTTATCAAGACCAATGAGTACAATTACGATAAACTAAAATGATTAAAGATAGTAG